>CM059876.1:4753310-5337208 GCA_030490815.1 Acer saccharum | reverse complement strand
AATAGTTACAATTTTAAAACAGAAAAAAAAAAATTACTGGATAAGAAAAATTATTACAAAAAAAAACATTTACACCTTTTAAAAACAGAAAAAAAATTAACTAATAAAAGAAAAATATTAAAAAACAGCTAAAAAACTTATAAAAAAAAAAAAAAAAATCATGCAGCGATTTACTACTCCATCAAATTTTCACACAAAGGAAAAGCTCACTCTTCGAACAAGAACTCTCTTCCTAAAAGTTTTCTTTTCCAAAAAATTTTCAAATATTTTTCATTTTGAATATTAATAAAAATTAAATTAAGAACAAAAAAAAAGTGAAATAATTATAAAAACATAGGAATTATTTTTTTTTGCATCAGCAGAAAATTAATTAAAATATTAAATAATTATATTTTACAAAAAATTTTAAAAAAGAGAAAAAATGAACACGATATGGAAACTTCCAGATTTAAAAAAGAGAAAAATATAAGCAATCAAAAATGAAAAGTTGCAAGTAAAAATTCATTACTTTGTCTATTAAAATCAACATAAAGGATGTTGATTGCTTTGTCTATACTGGAGTGGTGACTCCTGTTGATCCTGCATGTTGAAGTTGGATTTTTTGAGCCAAAAAGTTGGGTTTTTGATGGGTTTTGGGGAAGATAGAGAGAGGGATTTTCTGGGTTGGTTTCTGGTTTGAAGAGAGAGGACATATGTTGGTGGCGTTGGCAGCCATTAACGAGTCTCTGTAAGTTTTGTGAAGAGAGACGGTGGTGAGAGACACAGAAAAATTTTGTTTTCAAAACCCACAAAATTAAATAATTATTGAGAAGAGGGGCTTTGGAATGCCGAAGAAGCGGGTGGGATTTGGCTTTCGGGATTCCGATAAACTGGTTTTCTAATCTAGACCTCGTCGGAGCAATTATTTGGTTTTTTTTTTTTTTGTTTTTTTTTTTGTTTTTTTTTAATCTCTTAATGCTTCAAAAAAAAAATTTATTCAAGTTATGGTTGCATTTCTTTAGTTTTTTTTTTATGAATTTTTTTTTTTTTGTTGGTTTGGTGGGAGGAAATCTCCGATGGAGACTTTGTTGTTGTTGATGATGATTGAGAATGATAAAAATGTTGTTGATGATGACCGAAGAAGAAGATAATATAGATTTGGGCGGTTGAGAAGTTGTTGATGAAGATTGAAGTAGGAGATGGAAAGAAGAACTAGGTACCAGACCTCTTAAAAAAAATGTCATTATTTGTTTTCTTTAAATTTTCTTCTACATAATCGATGTAGTTGATCAGTTGATGATGATTGAAAAAGAAAGTCGGTTTTTTATTAAAGGTGTTGTTGGATTATACATATATTTTTATTATATTTTTTTGTCTTTTAAATTTTTTATTATATTTTTATGATGTTAGAATTTTTTTTAATTAATGTGTATGTGTCAGAAAGTTGAAATTTAATACTTAAATGACGAAAATGCCCTTAAATCTATTATCTTTGACTAACTGAGGACTAACGAAAGGACTAAAGTGATGTATTTTTAAAAAACAAGGGACTAAAGTGACTAATATGATAAAGACGTTTAAAAAGGTGACAATTAGTGAAAAAATAGGGACTTCGGTGATAATACCCCTTTTTAAATTTGAGGAGTGGCACCTAGCCTTACCTAGATCCGCTAATGGGTAAAATAAAAGGGAGATGCTATTCACAATCCATTAAAAAAAATTTATACACTCCATTTTAAGATTTTTTATCATATAACAATTTTATCCTAATTAAAATTACAAAAGAGGTCAAAAAATGTCTAAGAAAACTACACACCAACTTTATGTGAATATTACATTATTACCACTCACTCATTCAAAAAGTTTCGGATAATCTGTTGATAGAAAGCTTTTTGGATCAACCATTTTAATCTCTTTACATTTGATATATTATCTTCTGATTATAAGAAATGTGCACAAACCAGAAGATGTTCATGGCAAGCCCCAACCAAAACTTTTTTTGTGAACATGAACGAGTGCCTATTCTACAGAAGGAAGCAAGCAAAGTCCCAGTGACTTGATTTAAATTCTACAAAGAAAATTCAATATTTTTTTCAAGTGTTGATTGTTACAAATTCTATGTTGTAGATTTTGAAGTGTTGACCATTATAGATTTTGAAAATAGTTAAAAAGTCAAATGAAGTAAAAAAAAAAAAAAAAAAAATTCATTATTCAATGAAAAAAATGAATTGAAATGAAAATATTTCTAGATTTTTTTTTATTAAAAATTAGGTTTTTATAATGAAGTATAGTATTAAAAAAAAAAAAAAAAAAGTGTTAAAAGATAAAGAGGATAATTTTGAACCAAATGAAGTGTCTTATAAATTTTTTAAAATTTAAGTTTTTATGATGGAGTGTCTTTAGAAAAAAAGTATGAAAAGATAAAATTGGATTGTAAGAAGAAAATCTCTAAAATAAAATGGTTGTTGAAGATTTTTTTTATTTTTTTTATTTTTTTTATTAATGAGGTTGGATCAAATATTTACTGGGACCCATCAAATTTAAATATTACTGTACTATATCGTTGAGACAACGAATTGTTAAGATAACTGAAAATCTTCCGATACTTAAAAATAAAAAATAAAAAAAAATAAAAAAAAATAATTAAAAAAAAAATTTACTTGAAAATAGAGCAAAAAATAGAATGCAACAAGATGCACCATGCATCATTGTGCTCATATCCAAAGGCGAAACCGGTTTCTTTAATTTTGAAGGATTAGGAATCATGGTTCCTCCAAGTCTACAAGTGGTTTCACCACTGTTTGCATCCCCTGTTAGAATCTTATCGTATGTCAAGATTTCAACTGGAAACGCATGCATCCAAGTACACCCTAAATGATACAAATATTTAACAAAAATGTCTAATCAAGAATAGACTAAAGAAAATTGAAAAGGTTGAAAAGTGAATTGAACAAAAGAAAATAATATTCATGTGGCAGTTTCAAAAATATCATTAAAACATTTTTTAAATTTCAGTAGGGGCATCTAGCCTTACGCCATTACCTAGGTCTTCTAATGAGCAAAATAAAATGGTTGTTGAAGATTTTTTTATTATTAACGTTGATGTCAGATCAAAGGTTTATTACCATATTATGATAACGAAGTCTTCTGATACTTTACAAAAATATAATCATAATGATTACATAAAATAGGGTAAAAGATAAAATGCAACAAGATGCACATGTATCCTTATATCTTGAGGCGAAACCAATTTCTTTAATTTTGAAGGATTGGAGAACCATGAAGTCCATTGTAAGAAATTTTTAAAAATAAATATAAATAAAAAATTTATAACTATTTCTTCTAAAAAAAAAGAGGTTTAGTCCAGAGGACCATGATTTCTCCAATTCTCCAAACCTCCAAGTGATTTCACCAATGTCTCTATCCTTGTTACAGTCTTATCACGTGGTCAAATTTATTATATGACAAGATTTCAACGGAATCCAATATTTTCAGAGTTGATATAAATAATAAACAAAAATGTCTAATTAAGAATGGACAGCTTTGGAAGTAAAACCCAAGGATGTTTTTAACTTGAAATTTGGGTTGTTAATCAAGACGCGTAATTGAAGAAGAATCTTTTCAATTTACAAAAGACCAAGTCAGGCAGGGGCCCATTTGTCATTTCCACGAGGCACATGAAGATGAAATTGATTGAACTACCAATTAAAATTCTCAACCATTATTATTTCTAGATATGACGATGATGATGATGGTCAAAGTCATTGCCATCAGCTTAATTGAAGTATTAAACAATCCCTTTGAAGATTCCATGCATTTGAGAGACATTTGATAACACAACGACAAACAGGAAAAAGTCATAATAATATTTGTTAACAAGTTTCAATTAGTTTACACAATCCAATCAGGCTCTTCTTCCATAAAAAAAATTTTACAAAAATTTTGATATAAATTTGTTATACAATATCTTTCATACATATACCGTTGAGATTGTGGTTCAAACCGTATCACACTAAAATCCATATCAGTATAGTTAAATTTATTTGGGTATTATTAGGGGATTTTTTAATTTGTAGCTATTATTTTATGTAACCTTCTCAAAAAAAAAAAAAAAAAAACAAGACTTTATTCATTATTATCAAGTAAAATACCTAAAAACCCTTCACATAAAACTTATTTGACCTTTTCAAAGAAGGATATTTTGGTCTTCTAAAAACATCTTCCAATGACCGATGCATGGAAATGGAAAGTCTCACTTTATCATCATCATCACTGTCAATTACTTGACAGATTAAGTTGAAAAAAATAATAATATATGGACTTGACTAATTAATTGACTTAATACTTGTAAATCATGCTCAACTTAATTGACACGGCGATCTGAAAACACATAACACAACAGAGAATCCCAACCTGAAACTTCTCGTGTCTTTCACACGAAATCCCTATATATACCCTCACACACCATTTTCATGCTCATTCAAATCACTCACTAGCTAGCTCCCTCTTGATTTCTCTCTCTCTCTCTCTAAAAAATGTTGAGCTTTTTTGTTTCTCTTTTCAACAAAAATGTCTCTTATGAAGAGATTGTAGAAGAAACTAAGCAACCTAGAAACACAAACATCATATACAGAGATGAGTTGAGCAACAAGAATGTTCATCACAAGAAATCATCATCAACAACAAATAAACACAAACCCAAATACGGCCACGTTTCGAAGCCGAAGAATAACAATAATAATAATATGCAGAGAAGGAGACAAGCAAGTTCTGGTGGTGGTGTTGATCAAGATCATAAAGGTGTGATCATGAGAGTTAAAGTTGTGATGACAAAACAAGAGGCTGCTCGGTTGCTATCCAAATGCAAAGAGGGAGGTGTTCTCGGTTTCAAAGACGTGGCGAAGGAGATCGTACAGATCCCGATGAATCGTGTCAGTGTGGTGTCACCGGCTGCCTGTAACACGAATAACACTCGTGGAGCAGCTCTTGAAGGCATCCCAGAAGAATTGTAATTAGTTTGAGTTTTTAATTTTTTGTTTTATTTACTAATCAGTTTTATTAGAATTGTTTGAAAATGTTTTGCTTTGGGGTTCTGTTTTAGATTTCTGAAGAAAACTGGTGAGTTAATTACCGGTATTCAGATTTCTTTTTAACAGAATTAAGCTTTATTCAATTAATAAGAGTTTTGAATAGAAATACGTTTGTATTGCTCGTCACTTTTCACTTTTTGCTTAAAATGTACGAAAATTTGTGCAATCTTGCAATTATAAGAATATGTATCAGATCCATGTACAAATGGGATTATGTTTAGTTTAAACGAATTATATAACCGTATTTAGTTTTTCTTTCCGGTTATTATTAATTTCTCGTGAGTAACTGTATGTTGTTTTATTGTGATAAAATAAAATAAAAAAATATATATAAAATAAAAAATAAAATAAAAAAACTACAAATAATTTGGGGGTTGGGAGTGGAACACAACTCGAATCAACAACCTTAATAGTACATGTATGAGAGACATATTATTGAGCCAACTTTGTCTCATCAAAATATATTTTATTGCGATTTTTCATGTGCTTGATTAGAGTAGGTATGACAGTTCAACCCGGCCGGGCCGGGTACCCAGTTATACCCGGGCCGGGATTTCTAGGTAGTACTCGGATTTTCCTTACCCGACACTGGGTAAGTAATATCCGGGAACTCGGCCAATACTGTACCGCCCCAGGTCTAGGTATACCCGAATAGCCGGCCAGGAACCCAGTATACTCTTACTATTCTTTATCTTCCTTACTTTTTTTTTTTTTTCTCTTATTGGTTTTTTCAAAATCAAACTCCATTTTTCGTTAAAAATCCATTTTAAGATATATATATATATATGTTTTAATATTGGAAAACCACTTTCTATTTGAGAGAGTTGTAGGAATACAAAATTTGTGTCATGTCTCAATTGATGTGGAAGTAGATAAGTGTTAAATGATATTTTTTTTATAAAAAAAAATAGGTGTTCGATGAATTGAAGAACATATAATATATTTTTTAACAAGAAAGAACATATAATATTGATAAATAAATAAAAGTCTAAATTGTGTTTGAAAGAAATAAACATAATATAGATAATATATTTAATTTAAAAGTCTGTTTATATACATAATGATTTTGTTATTTTAATAAAAATTAATTTAAAACTTTATTTTTTCACAACCAAATTTGTCTCATGATTTTGATTCATTTTTCATACTTAGCAATCAATTTGTATTTCCTTAAAAGAGATTGAAAATATATTTAAAAGAGAATCTAGGGTTTATTAAAATGGAAAGAGTTTTTATGACATATGTTAATACCAAACCATTAATAGGGAAAAAAAATACAAAAGATTAAAATAGGAAACTAATTAATAATTATTGGTGGGTGTACTAACAAATGATTAGTCCTCTTAGTAATTTTATTCAAGGGTATTATTGGATTTTTACAAACATACCGATTTGGGTTGGGGTGTACATACGGTTTTTAAGGGGTGCAAATATCGTCACTTTTAGAGATATTCCACTGAAGCCCAATAATTTTGGGTTGGGCCACAATTTTATTTATGGGCTGGGCTACAGCTATGGGCTGTGATGTGATGCATCTGAAACCATGTGTGACTCTAAAAATGTCACTCAATCACACCAGCAGGCAGAGACCAAATAACCAGATTTGTTTTCAACATGAAAATCTGGTCAACAAATTAAATTCATTCAACAGAATACAAATATTTTTTTTAAAGAGACAAAAAGATTGTGAAATTTCAATGCCGTTCTTTGTTTCTTGCTTCTCACCTATTTTATTTTTTGAATTTCAATGCTTAAATTATAAACCAAAATCATGTCAAACTTATGTCAGTGGAATTAGATTCCCATAGCTATGTACTATTGTACTCATGTATAATAATGAGAAACTTAACCAGGTTCAAGTCAATCTGTTTTTGCAAATCAATTTGATTAAAAAAAATGAAAACCGAATATATACGAGTCAATACATATTTGGTCAAAAACCGAACCGATCGAAATCATGCCCACCTCAATCCAGTTGAACTAGTTGATACCCACCATTGCGATTATAATCGGTCATTGTTGAATTAATAGAAACAGATTAACAAGATTTGCCATACAAAACAGATAGATCTAGAAGAATAGCTTTTTTTTTTTTTTTTTTTTTTTTTTAATATATATTTTTAATTTTTTTTTTAAGAGAAAAACTACTATTTATTTCGTATTAGTTAGTTTCAAAAAACATGTACAATTAACACATTCTTACAACTACACTCATGAACATATCATATATCTATGTCAGGAACTAAAAATCATAAATAAATAAATAAAAAGCTTAAACCAAATTTGGGTCCTCTACACCCAAATGAAAAGCACTTCTAGACAAGAACTTTCTGTGCTCTTCACCCAAAAAAAAAAACCAAAATTTGGATTATCACCCAAACAAAAAACCTCATCAAAGTAGAAGAAAAAAAAGAAGATGAGAGATTTGATCTGATTTATGATGATCATGATCATGATCTATCTATGTGGAAATGGTGGGAAATGTCACCTTTTTGACCAAGTTTTGTAAGAAAGTCACCACTTTAATAACTTAAGTTTTAAAATGCACTAAAGTAAGTGATTTTAAAAAATGCCCTTAGTTTACACATTCTCTTTCTTACTTTGAAGTTTTTTGATATTTTATTCTTTCATCTTTCTCTATAACAGACCTCCAATGGAGATTGAACATCATAACATTATCAATACAACTTCATTGGATAATTAGTTTTGTGGCGCTATACAGACGCATTGGGGGGGGGGGGGGGGGGGGGGGGGGCGGTGGAGGACAACGCCCCTAGACCTTTTTTTTCAATTTAAAACCCTAATTGGGTTCCTTTTCATTTGTTCTTCGAGTATTTTGTAAACCTTAAACTGGTTGTGTGTGTGAATTTTGAATTTAATTGAAAAGTCTCAGAGACTATTTACAAAGTCTCGGAGATAGTGTTAAAAGGCTCAGAAACTATTTACAAAGTCTCGGAGATACAAATTTAACAAAAAAAGCTGATGGTTAAAAAGGCTCGGAAAAGGCTCGAAAACTATTTACAAAGTCTCGGAGATAATTGAAAAGGCTCGGAGACTAATTGAAAAGGCTCGGATACAATGTTAAAAGTCTCGGAGATTCAAAATTAACAAACCTGTTAATAAAAATGAAAAAGCTCGAATTACTATTGAAAAGGCTCGGACAATGTATGAAAAGGCTTAGAGATTCAAAATTGACAAACATATTCATATATTTTTAAAAAACTCGGATTACTATTTAAAAAGCTCGAAGACTGTTTGAAAAGGCTCGGAAAAAGTGTTAAAAGACTCAGAAACCCAGATCTTCATCGTCTTGCAAATTCTGGTCGACTTCAGGACTATAGCGCCACTGCCGGTGAGTTCGCCGTGAGATTTTCAGCCGGATTTCTTACACCCGATGCTTTCTCTCTCCACTGCTCTCTCTCTCTCAACTTTTTTCTCTCTACGTTTCAAAAGACATAAATTGACAAAATAAGGGTATTTTTGTCTGGTCACCTAAATATATGCCTTTTAAACTTGAATTAGTAAAATGGTGATATTCTTACAAAGTCAGACCCAAATATTGACAATTTTTTTTGAACCCATCTATCTATCCATATGATCATGAACTTCAGGGGTCTCCATTATACTCTCCAAAGAAGGTCTCCAAGCTTCAACAACTTTCTCTCTCAGTCTCCCTCTCTCAATCTCTCCTACAATTTCTTCCCTTGATTGTTCTTCAACTGGAACATCAACCACTCCAACTCTTCTCTAGTAAGAACTATCTTCACTTTCACACCTCCTTTAACAAGTTCATCATCATCACTCATTCTTGTTTGATCTCCGTGTTGTTGTTCCTCATCCATTTTCATCATTTTCACCATGCAATTTCCCATGATTTATTGATTGATATGAAGCTAGCTCCCTCTACGAAAAAGACGCGACAATTAGGATCCTCTTCTGATATGAATTTAGAACCGTCCGAAAACTATACTCAAATGAGCTTAAAAAATGGTTTTGAGATAGAAAAGAAAAATTTTCTAAAAACAAAACAAATTAAACTCCTCCCTAGCTCAAAGAATTATATATGGGAAGATTATGATGCTCTAAGATATGAACTCGTCTGAAAACTAAACCCGGTTAGTAGCGCTTAAGAAATGGTTTTGGGATCGAGAGAAAAAAATTTCTTGGAGAAAAATAGATAAAATCTATAGTGGGGTTTTGGTGCATGAGAGCTGGGGGGACAAGTATATATAGACAATCTTGAAACATAAAATTTAGGATTTTATTGAGAACTAACCTATTTTGAAGGGTCGAGTTACAACATAACTCGTTTTTGAAATTTTTGTAAAAATAACATGTTTGGGACCTTGTCAAGAATTAAAATCATGCATCATATCACAAGACCCTAGAATCTCTAAACTCTCTCAAATACTCATAAACCAGAGCCGTCAAAATCTCCTAAATCCCTAACCTTCGTCAAAATCTCCTCAAGTCTCTAACCTCTCTCAAAGTCTCTTAAATCCATAACCTCTCAAATCTATAACAAAACTCTATTTAACTATGAAACCCTAACCTTACTCAAATTTGTAAGCATGACGAGAGACCCGATGACGAGACAGAAGCCAATGAATCATGATGACTCAACGGAAGCAGGACGACGCACCTGAAGAGAATGAACAATGGCAACTTTGTTTGGCTTCTGAGAAATTTTGAGAAACTTTAAAGTCATTGCTCATTCGGTTTGTTGAGTATTTTTTATGGGGTAAAATGTAAAATTTATAACTATATCTTCTAAAAAAAGATTTGGGTACAAAGGGACCATGATGGGACCATGGTTCCTCCAAATCTCCAAGTGGTTTCACCATAGTATGCATCTCCTATTACGATCTTGTCATATGGTAAAATTTATCATTTGACAAGATCTCAACTGGAAATGCTAACATCCGAGTATCGGACTACACCTAAGATGGTACAAATGTTTAACAAAAATGTCTAATCACGAATGGACAAAAGAAAATTGAGAAGGTTGAAAAGTGAATTGAACAAAAGAAAATAATATTTATGTGGAGTGGCATTTTCAAAAATATCATTTAAATATTTTTAAAATTTCAGAAGGGGCACACAACCTTACCTAGGTCCACTAATGGGTAAAATAAAAAGGTTGTTGATGCTTTTTTTATTATTAGCGTCGAGGTCGGATCAAAGGTTTACCGAAACCCATTAAATTCAAATATTACTATATTGTTGAGATAACAAAAAGTCTTCCGATACTTAAAAAAAAAAATGTAATCATAATGTATATATGAAATAGGGCAAAAGATAGAATGCAACGAAATGCACCATGTATCCTTACATCCAAAGCAAAACCAGTTTCTTTAATTTTGAAGGATTAGGGAACCATGAGGTCCATGACAAAAAATCTTTTAAAATAAAATGTAAATAACAACAACAAAAAATGGGGTAAAATGTAAAATTTATAACCACATCTTCTAAAAACAAGATTTGGGCCCAGAGAGACCATGTATGGTTCATCCAAACCTCCAAGTGAATTCACCACTGTCTGCATTCTTGTTACGATCTTGCCATATGGTAAAATTTATCATATGGCAAGATCTCAATGGAAAATGTATCCCATTATACCCAATATTTTCTCTGAAAAGAGAGTGAACTTGATACAAATATTTAATAGAAATGTCTAAAATGGACAGCTTTTGGAAGTAAAACTCAAGGATGTTTTAAACTTGAAATTTGGTTGCAAATCAAGACACGTAATTGAAGAAGAATATTGTCAATTTACTAAAGACCTAGTCAGCCAAAGCCACTCAGCCAGGGTCCATTTATCATTTCCATTAGGCCCCGTGAAATTGATTGAACTACCAATTACAAAATGCTCACTTAAATATGTATCAAAAAAAAAAAAATCCTCACTTAGCCCCCGTCCTGCAAGCTGTTTTCAACTGTTTTTGTTTTTGTTTTACAAAAATGATTTCGAATTCGTGTCCTGTAAACCGTTTTTCATTTTATTTTCATAAATCAAAAACAAAACCAAGTGTTATAAGTGGAAATTTTGAAAAACAAAAAAAAGTTATTTTTGTTTTTGTTTTTGTTTTTGTTTTTGATTTTGATTTCCAAATGTAGTGGGTCCCATATCATTAATATATATTTTATTTTAATATATTTTTTTCAGACTTCTTCCTTCCTAGTCGTGCTCCACTGTCCTTCTTCTTCTTCCTCCTCCTCCGATCGCCTCCGATCGCCGTCGCTCACCGCTCTTCTTCTTCTTCCCGCCGACCTCTTCTTCTTCTTCTTCCTGCCGATCTCCTCTTCTTCCTCCACATCCCTCTTCTTCTTCTTCTTCTTCTTCTTCTTCTTCTTCCTGCCGATCTCCTCTTCTTCCTCCGCGTCCTTCTTCTTCCCGCCGATCTCCTCTTCTTCCTCCGCGTCTCGTCGCCGTTCTCCTCTGCGTCTCCGATCGCCGCCGTTCTCCTCTTCGATCTCCGATCGCCGTTCTCCTCTTCTTCTTCCTCTTCCTGTTCCTCTTCATCTTCAACTGTTAACACTAACTTAAATTACAATTTTTTTTTTGTTAATTATTTAATCATTTATCTATAATTATTATAATATTAAACAAAATTTAAAATTGATATTTCAATTTTCGAAAGTTTTCGGTTATCCTACCGGATGCATTTTTTCCGTTTTTATTTTCAAAATACGGATTTCAGTAAATGCTACCAGACGCGTATTCGGAATCCAAAAATGAAACCAAAAACACTGTTTTCATTTTCATTTTTCTTTTCGAAAAAAAAAAACAAAAAACAGCTTGCAGGACGGGCCCTTAAATTTCTCAACCATTATTATTTATAATACAAGAAAATCTTTAATGGAACGGTCTCATTGCTACGAGGTGAGACCGTCCAATGAGATTGTATCAAATTATAGTTTAATAATATATATTTATGTTTTTGAGATAAATTGTACAAATTTATTAGAACGGTCTCACCAAATGACAATGAGACTGTCCCATTGAGGATTTTTTCTTCTAGGACATGATGATGATGATGATGATGGTCAAAGTCATTGCATCAACTTAATCAAACAATCCCTTTGAAGATTCCATGCATTCGAGAGACATTTGATAACACAACAAAAAGGAATCTTTGTTAACAAGTTTCAATCAGTTCAAACTAACCAATCAGGCTCTTCTTCCATAAAAATAAAAATAAAAAAATAAAAAATAATAATATTGATACAAATTTGTAAAATTAAAAAAAAAACGATATCTAGTGATATGCCAATAGTAAGGCAAGATAAGGTTGATCCAATCATACAATATCCTTCATGCCTACACTGTTGAAATCGTGGTTTGAATCGTACCACTCTCTCTAAAATCTGTATCAGTAAAGTTTAATTTTTTGTTGGGTATTATATGTGGTTTTGTAATTTTTAGCTATTACTAGTGGGAGAGGCACGTGCTGTGCACGTGTCAAATTTACAAAATTGAACCTTAAATATAATATATATATATATATATATATATATATATGGATGGTAAAATTATTCATGGATACAAATATCTATAAGAATTCGTTTCATTTAAAATAGGGATGAATAGATTTTAATATTTTAAAAATATAAGAATATATTATGTAATTATTAATTCTAATTATATAAGTTATTAATTTTTATATTTGAACTTTATTGGATTTATTTGTTTCTCTTTAAATAGAATAAGATGTACCGTTACATATGATAATTATATTTTTCTCTTATCAACTATACAAAGTTAAAGTTTTTTCATCAGATACAGATGTAAACGGAGCGGAAATAGATATCTATATCTTAATTAACAGATTATCTGAATCCTCCCACTCATTTAAAAATGGAGATGGATGTGGGGATGAAGATATATATCTCAAACACACACACACACACACATATATATATATATGGTGGTTCTCTAGTCAGGATGTCCTGAAATTAATTTCAAGAAATATATTACATATACAATTAAATATGACAAATAACACAAAAAATATCAAATTGAACTGGATCAAAAAAATTATATCATTTTATATAAATTTATTTTTAAATGATATATATATATATATATATATATATATATATATATATATATTATCTATTAACGTCCCTGCTTGTTACCACAGTAGTGTGTGATACTGATTGATGTTTCAGCTTCCGAACACTTGTTTGAAGGTAGGGATCCGCAAAGTTTAGCATTTCTCATTATTGTTTTAAAATTTTATTAATATTATTATTCTAATTATTATTATTTTTCAATTTATTATTATTGTTATCAATATTATATTATCATTTTTAAAATTTATCAATAATAATATTATTACTATTATTGTTATCATCATTATTATCATTATTATGAAAATTTTAACTAAAATGAGAAACAACAATTTTTTTTTTTTTTTTTTGGAATCGGAAAAGAATTATTAAAAATAAAGTTTTAAAAATCCAACACTTCAACCCACCATCAATCTCTCTCTCACCATGATCTGATCAGACACCACAGCCTCTCTCTCTCTTCACCGTTGATCTCTCTCCTCACTCATTCTTCAAAAAACAATCTCTCACCACCGCCTCTCACTCTCTCCCACCATTCTCTCACCACCGTCTCTCTCTCTCTCTCTCTCTCTCTCTCTCTCTCTCTCCTCTCTCTCTCTCTCTCTCTCTCCGTTGCTTGGTGTGGTTCGATTTTGTGGCAGCGATTTCCGAGCTTGTTTGAGGGTTCGATTTTGTGGTTGATTATATATTTTAGAGTTCGATTTCGGTGTGAACTGGGTTGGTTTTGTAGTTCGATTTTGATTTTCGTGGATTGTTCGGTTTGATTTCCATTTGTGGCTAGGTTTGCTTTTGGTGGTGGAAGGGGTTTTTGGACTGGATTTTGGTGTTGGGAGGGGCTGCTGGGTCCGTTTAGGTGGTGGAAATGGCCAATTGGGGTTTGATTTTTATTTCGATTTTTTTGTTTAGATAGGAATCGTGATTAAGAGTATTTGCTGCCGTCAAGATTTCCGTTAGACTAACACTTTTATTGTCAATTAGCAAGGGCAATATTGTAACTTCACTGTATCAGTATCTTTTTTTATTTAATTTTTAAAAACTGAAATTAAAAAAATGAAAATCTAAATCTAAAAAAAAATATCATCCAATTCACCGAATTCCAGAAATCACCAAACCATCAAACCCATCAAACCATTTCTTTGCTCATATCATCCTATTTCTTTTTCATTTAATCTAAAACCCATCAAACCAAATTCCAGAAATAGCTACCATCATCAACACCACCACCAAACCACAATCATCATCTACAATACCAGACTCAAAATCCGTAACCCATCTCAAACCCAATCATCGAATTCCACCAGACCCAAACCCAACCACACCCACTGTCAACCACCACCACCACAACACCCAGACCCTGAACCGGACCGCCATCATCACCACTGGAACCGGATCGAGAGAGAGGGAGAGAGAGATTTACGATAACAGATTCGAGAGAGAAAGGGATTCGATAAAGGAGAGGGATTCGCAAAGAGAGGGTTTCGAGAAACGGATTCGAGAGAAAGAGGGATGAGGGATGAGGGATGAGGAAAGAAGAGGGTTGAGATAGAGAGAGATGGGGCTTGGTTTGATTTCGATGAATTTATGTGTATTGTAGAGTTTATGTTTAAGGTGCATATATGGATTGGATGTTTATGCAAGGGATTGGTTTATTTTTATAATTTCTAGATGAACTGGTTTGTGTGTACTGCGGACTGGGGATTGTGATTGTGGGTTTCGATTTTTTTTTTTTGAAATGGATATGCTCTCTACAGCTTTACTCAACAAAAATCAAATGAAGAAGTAGTCGATCTGAAGATGGTTTTGCTTTTGTGATGGTGTGAATGAAGGTTTTGATTTTGTGATTGTGATTTATTTTTTTATTTTTTATTTATTTGAAGAGGTAGCCGATCAGTTGAAGAAGAAGCTGATCTGAAGAAGAGGAAGAAGAAGAGTTGAATGGAAAAGGACACAGAAGGAAATAAGAGAGATTTTTATTTGCAGTAAAACAAAAAAAAGGACATAGAGGGAAATAACATAAAAGGTCACACCATAAATTACCCTTTTGGAAAAATAAGGCTCTTTTATATATATAGGATTTTCTGTCACCTTCTCAGAAAATAAAACAAGACTTTATTCATCATTATCAAGCAAAAGACCTAAAAACCCTTCACATAAAACTTGATTGACCTTTTCAAAGAAAGATATTTTGGTCTTCTACAAACAACTTCCAATGACCGATGCATGGAAATGAGAAGTCCCACCTTTATCATCATCACAGTCAATTATTTGACAGATTTAAGTGAAAAAAAAAATGGACTTGACTAATTAATTGACTTAATAGTCATATACTTGTATCAAAAAAAATAATAGTCATACTTGTAAATCATGATCAACTTATATAATTGATACGGCGATCTAAAAACACGTACTTTAATCAGCACGGAAGAGAATCCCAATCTGAAATTCTTCGTGTCTTTCACACGAAATCTCTATATATACGGATATACCCTCACACACCATTTTCATGTTCATTCAAATCACTCATTAGCTAGCTCCCTCTTGATTTCTCTCTCTCTCTAAAAAAAATGTTGAGCTTTTTTGTTTCTCTTTTCAACAAAAATGTCTCTTACGAAGAGATTGTAGAAGAAACTAAGCAACCTAGAAACACAAACATCATATACAGAGATGAGTTGAGCAACAAGAATGTTCATCATAAGAAATCATCATCAACAACAAATAAACACAAACCCAAATACGGCCACGTTTCGAAGCCGAAGAATAATAATAATAATAATATGCAGAGACGGAGACGTGCAAGTTGCGGTGGTGGTGTTGATCAAGATCATAAAGGTGTGATCATGAGAGTTAAAGTTGTGATGACAAAACAAGAGGCTGCTCGGTTGCTGTCCAAGTGCAAAGAGGGAGGTGTTCTCGGTTTCAAAGACGTGGCGAAGGAGATCGTACAGATCCCGATGAATCGTGTCAGTGTCGTGTCACCGGCTGCCTGTAAATATCAATGTTACTGTTAAATTTACTTGAAAATAGAGCAAAAAATAGAATGCAACAAGATGCACCATGCATCATTGTGCTTATATCCAAAGGCGAAACCAGTTTCTTTAATTTTGAAGGATTAGGAATCATGGTTCCTCCAAGTCTATAAGTGGTTTCACCACTGTTTGCCTCCCCTGTTAGAATCTTATCGTATGGCAAGATTTCAACTGGAAACGCATGCATCCAAGTACACCCTAAATGAAACAAATATTTAACAAAAATGTCTAATCAAGAATAGACTAAAGAAAATTGAAAAGGTTGAAAAGTGAATTGAAAAAAAGAAAAATATCGTTTCAAAAATATCATTAAAACATTTTTTAAATTTCAGGAGGGGCATCTAGCCTTACGCCCTTACCTAGGTCTTCTAATGGGTAAAATAAAATGGTTGTTGAAGAATTTTTTATTATTGACTTTGATATCAGATCAAAGGTTTACTACAATGTTATGATAACGAAGTCTTCTGATACTTTAGAAAAATATAATCATAATGATTACATAAAATAGGGTAAAAGATAAAATGCAACAAGATGCACATGTATCCTTATATCTAGAGGCGAAACCAATTTCTTTAATTTTGAAGGATTAGAGAACCATGAAGTCCATTGTAAGAAAAATTTTAAAATAAATGTAAATAAAAAAATTATAACTATTTCTTCTAAAAAAAGAGGTTTAGTCCAGAGGACCATGATTTCTCCAATTCTCCAAACCTCAAAGTGATTTCATCAATGTTGTTGACGGTGAAATTTGGATTGCCACGTACTCAACAATTAAATCAATCTAATATGAAGCAAGAAAATTAAGAACACAAGCAAAAGACAAGTTTTACGTGGAAAACCCTTGAATGGGAAAAAACCACGGCGCCCCTGAGGGCAGAAGAATAATACTAGGTTTTCGTTGCTTTGTTACACACTCTAATCTCTCACAATTGCTCTCTTTTCTCTCTCTCTCTTTTTGAACCCCTTCCTCGTGGGATAAGTGGTTCTATTTATACATGTTTACTTAGGGTTTCCCCTTGTTGATTTGTTCTAGGATCCTTCTTTGTCGCGGACTGGGTCTTCTTTCCTTTTATGATTCCTTGTTGCTTTGGGTCTTCTAAAAGTGCAGGGTTTACTTCTGTATTTTTTACCGAGTTGGTTCAAGCCCAGTGTGCTGGTCCAGCGAGTACCTTTAGTTTCTGGGTATTGCGTTTCTGGCGAGCACACTTCTATATTCGGCGAGTAGGTTTTTGGGAATCGGCAGCCATGCCTTTAACTTCCTTCTGGCTTTTATCCTTCTGACTTGTCAGACTCCTTTCCTTGACCTGGTCAATGAATGACGTGGCAGTCTTGTTAGCTCTTTTGATGACGTGTCAAGTTGGCGAACTTATACATACAACAATACCCCCATAAATACTTCGAGCTGGGCGAATGACTTGTTCTTCCCGCTTCGTTTGCCTCTGCGAGTAGTATTTATAAGACTTCAGCGCTTTTGTCTAACAACTCACTCTCCTTTTTTTTTTTTTTTTTTTATCCCGCGTTGTTTCACTCAATCGATTCTTCTGGTGCAAGCTTTCAATCTGAGCCACATGATTTTAGTGCTTTCATTTGTTTTGTCAGACGAAGGGACATTCTGACTGCTTGGTTGTCCCCGAGATGCCACGTGTCCCTTACTTGGTGGTGGCTGTTGTGGTTGGTCACTGTAGCCGTCATTCTCATTAATTGCATATCACTTACTTGATTTTTTTTTGTTTTTGAATTTCGAAGTTCCCCCTTTTGACGCCTAAACGTTTCTTCTTCTCCTTTTATCTCTTCATATTTCCCTTTAGTTTATTTCCCTACCGTCTTCTCATAACAGAAAGAACAGCTTGGTTTCCTTTGCTTTTGTCTGCCAAATTTCTTCGAGTACCTGCTACAGTCCTTTCCTTGTATTTAATTCCTTTTATTGCCGGACGGTTTCACCGGAATCGACTATTCCTGCTTCTCTGCGTATCCTTCGTGAATCTAGGGTTTTCTGGTGAGTTCCCATGGACCCTTATTTACGTTCCTCTCTTTTTAATCGGATGATGCAAGCCATGGAGCTTGGTGACAAAAACACTGCGGACAAGATCGAATCTCTGATTCGTAATTTTCGTCCAGGTTCTCCGGTGCCAATTTCTGTTTATGTTCCGTCCTCTGAGGATGCTTTTATCCCTAATATTTCTCCTCCATCTTTTGGCAGTGATTTTCCCACGATGCCGAGATCTTCTAAGCCAAGCGGGAGCAAACGACGTGCCTCTAGGGCTCCTCGTGGATCCCTTCTGGATGCCCAAACAACCGTTGATTCAGATGTCGATGATCATCAACGAGACAGGCTGAACTTTTCGTTTGATCGCCCGTGCTCCTTTGATACTGAAGTCAACGTGGTTGGCGAGGCGGAGCTCGGCAAGTTCAAGAGTCGCTTCGGGATCCCAGATTCTGTGACCTTGATATTGCCTGGTGACCGAGCGGCGTGGAATCCTCCTGAGAACGCAGTCGCCATTTATGGTGTCATGCTTAGCTGTGGGATCACCCTTCCTCTGCAACCTTTTATCGCTCGGTTCCTCGCGGAGGCAAAAATTGCACCCGCTCAACTTGCCCCGAACAGTTACAGGATCCTCATGTGCCTGGGTTTAATGTGGAAATTGAAAGGTTTCGGATCCCCTACGCCCCGCGAGATTCGCCATTTCTACACCTTGAGGCAGGCTGGCAACAGCGGGACATATTTTCTGCTTTCTTCGCCCGTGGAGAATTGGATTCCAGAGGGTGTATCGAACCCTGGGCAAGTGGAGGTCTCCAGCGATGAGAAGAAGAAAGGCTTTATTTGGGGCTTTCCTTCTTCAAACAAAAGATGGAAAAACAGCTGGTTTTTCGTCGGTGGCGAATGGGGTAGAAATGTGTCCTCCAATAGTCGCCTGAGTCTTGCAGCGAGGAAAGTTCCTAGGCATTTTACTTCTCCTGATGCCTGGTCAAAAACAGTCCCTGTTTTGTTGGATGCAGAGATATCTCACCTTGCTGCTGCAGCCGTCCTTCCTCTAGACGAAAGGGGGCGATCATTTCTTTTGGACGAGGACAAGATGATCGCAAAAGGGCTATTCCCTCGTCTACCAGCCAGACTTCCTCGCCGTAAGTTTTACTTGCTTTCTTTATGGTTTTCGTGTGTCCATTCTCTAATATTTGGTAGGTTTTTGCAGTGTATGATTTTGACAGAGTTTGTGATCTGCAAGCTCGGGCGGTCAAAAATTTCGAGGCTGCCAGTAAGAGACACGCCGCTGGTTTGGCCAAGGAAGGTGTCGCTAGTCCGGATGGCGGCGACCCTTCGGATGATGAGAATATTGGCAATGTCGATGGGGAGTGGGTCGAGTTGGGGACATCTCATGTTTGTCCGGATGCTGCTGCGAGTACCCCCGCTGTTACAGATAGTGTGGCTGCGAGCACTGCGGCGAGTACTGCTGCGACAGCTCCAAGCCGTAAGGGAAAGGAGAAAGTGGGGGTTTCGGGGGTGGCCAGTGAGATCCCTATTTTTGACGCGAACGTCCCTCAGACTCCCCTGGATCCTTCAAGCGACCTAAACCCCAGAACTGGTAGAGGTAAGCGTCCAGCGGAGGGCACGCCTGATCGCACTGCTCGGCCCGTAAAGCGGGCGTCAAGGGTCGTGCAATACGTGGTTTCTTCAGATGAAGAGGTCGCCGAGGAACCTGTGCTCGCTGAGGTTCCCTCTGCTGAGACGACCGTCCCTGGGGCTTCTGTTGAGGGACCAAATTTGGCGGAGTCTTCTTTCCCGGAAGGGGCAAGTAGTTTTGGTGCTACTGCCATTCCCCCAACCAGTGCAACTCCTCCTCCAGCAGCTGCGGAAAAACCGAGTACTTCTTTTGCTGGTCAGCCTGGGTCACCTGGTCGACAAGGGCCAACTGATAAACTTGGGTCGTCCAGACAGGGGGAGGCTGCTGCATCTGGTTCTGGCGTTGCTCATGGAGCTCCTCCCGTTGACCCAGCTGAGGCTGGTGAGGGGGATGAAACTGTCTCCCTCTCGGATTTCACAGCTGCCGAGATTTGTTCTTATATAATGAATAACAATGTCTATGTCGGCGAGAGTTGGGAGCAGATAAAGAAGGGATCCTGCAACAAGAAAATGGAATTCTTCTTCAACTGCTATTCTCTGGTGAGCTTCTCGCTGTGTTTACGTATTCTCTGTTTAGTGCGTTTCCTGACTTCTGTTTTTCTCTTCTTTTTCTTTTTAGATGCTGTCTGAGTTGACTGACAACTACAGACGAGGGAATTTTTTATCGAAGGATTTGAAGCGCCTGCGGGAGCAGTCCTCTCTTTCGGAGGCTAAGAAGCTTGAGGCTGAGGAAACCCACGCTCAGTAACTTGCACAACTGAGGGAGTCGGCAGATGGGCACCTTTCAGCCCGATTGGCTGCTGAGGAGAAACTGGTTGTCGCTGAAGAAGAGATTCGCTTACTGCGAGAGCAACTCTCTGCTAGTCAGGAGTCGCTCGCTGCACGTTTAGAGGCTGAGCGACTAATTGAGGATGCGAAGGAGAAAGCCGAGCGTGAGGCTGCAGATTTGCGCAACCAGTTGGCCTCGCATGAAGTTATTTTGACTGATCTTAAGGCCGTTTTGGAGGTTGAAGCGGTTGATCGCTTCAAAAGATCCCCTGCCTATGACGCGCTTTTGCTGCGTGAGTTTGAAAAGGGCATGAGGCAGGCGAAAAAGTTTTTTGCCATGAAGGATCATTCAACCGATAAAGCTCTGCGGCGTTTTGACAGGTCTCTTGAGCAGCACATGGCGATGGTGTGGGCTCGATAAAAGAGCAAATAAAACGATGGCGAGCCCATTGCCGTTATAATAGGACTGACCCTCATTCCATGCATTTGGAGATCCCCAGCAAACGCGCCTTCAACACATATTACTCGGGTCAGAAAGGCAGTTTTTCTGGTTCGGGCGCTGAGCCAGACTTGGGCCCTGTTGCTGGAAGGGATTATGAGCCCTTTATGCCAGAAGAGGATGAGGAAGTCATCTGGCCTTCAGAGGAAGAGATGGAAGATGAGGAGGACAGTGAGGGCCCCCCTACAGCTGGTTGAGGACTGTGAATTTTACTTTTTGCTTCATTATTTGTAATTCTTTATTTGTAAATAACCTTTAATCAAGTTATAAACTCTCCCTCGTTCTTTTGTGTTCAGCTGCCTTTGCTGATTTGTTGGCTTCGTTTAACTTTTTCTTTTCACCAAGTTCTTTTTAGCATATTTTATAGCTTTGTCCAGCTGCCTTTGCTGTGTTTTCGGCATACTCAGTGTTTGTCAGGACGTATCCGACCATGCACCAAGTTTTTTAGCATGCTTTTTGTTTGTTCAGCTGCCGTTGCTGTATTTTGGCGTACTCAGTGTTTTGGCAGGTTTTATTCGACCATGCCCTGAGTTTTTATTTCTCGCCAGTTATCGCTGCAGCGAGCATAAAGCTCGTTTTCATGTGATGATAGCTATGTGTGATGGCGAATGCCTTTTGCGTTTGGCGAGTCAGAATCGAGAATCTCTTAGTAATAAATTACTCTTTATTGAATACTTCCTGCAACTTTATTAACACAGTCATAAAGAAAAAATGCTAAAACGAACAACTGCTCTAAGCTAAATGGAAAAATAGAAGGAATTCAAAAAAAATCTAACTTGTCCCTTAAGGATAGTATATCTTCAAGTACTGCGCATTGCATGGACGGGGTAGCTCGCCAAATCCTTCTCGAGTAATGCGATATGCCCCATGGCCAGCTATCCCCGTAATCTTATAAGGCCCTTCCCATTTGTCTGCGAGCGATCCTGTAGCCTTGTCTCTTGTTCCCGGATTCACCCTCTTCAGTACTAAGTCACCAAGTGTGAACCTCCTTTCACGCACATGCGAGTTGTAATATCTGGCTACCCTCTGTTGGTACGCCGCATTCCTTATTTGTGCGCGCTCTCTTCTTTCTTCTAATTCATCTAGGCCGCACTTTAGCATATCAACGTTGATTTCTGGCTGGAAGAGTTGTACCCTTGGTGAAGAGAATGATGTTTCCACAGGAATAACAGCTTCTGCTCCGTAAGCCATGGAATATGGGGTTTCGCCTGTTGAACCCCTTTCCGTTGTTCGATATGCCCAGAGCACTTGTGGTAACTTATCCGCCCAGCTCCCCTTTTTGGTTGCCAATTTAGCCTTCAGGTTGTGTTTGATGATTTTGTTCACTGCTTCAGTTTGGCCATTCGTCTGTGGATGTGCTGGAGAAGCGTAGTAGTTGTTGATGCCATACTTATCACACAGTTCCCTGAATTTCCTGCCATCAAATTGGGTCCCATTGTCTGTGATGATGGTGTTTGGTATCCCGAATCTGTACAAGATATTTTTCTTCACAAAGCTAATAGTGTTTGCTTCTGTTATATGTACCAATGGCTCGGCTTCTACCCATTTTGTAAAATAATCCACGGCTACTATGGCATGCTTTGCTCCTCCAGTTGCTGTTGGCATTGGGCCGATCAAGTCTATTCCCCACATGGCGAATGGCCAAGGCGAGGTAATACTTTGCAGGAGCTCAGGTGGTTGTTGGATGTTATTTGCGATTTTCTGACATGCTTCACATCTCGCTGCCACCCTTTTGGAGTCGGCGAACAGAGTTGGCCAGTAAAAACCCTGTCTCAATGTTTTGTGGGCTAGGCTGGCACCCCCAGCGTGGTTCCCACAATTTCCACTGTGTATGCTTCTTAGGATACCTTCTGCTTCTTCAGGCCCGACACATCTCTGCAGTGCCCTCGAGTATCCCCTTTTGTATAGTTCTCCATTGAGTACCGAGTACCTTGTTGCTCTGTATTTTAGCCGCCTTGCTTCCAATGGGTCACTCGGAAGTATATCGTTGACGAGATATTCTTTAATTGGTGTGATCCAGCTGTCCCTCTCACCAAAGACTGCCCCGACTTCCTTTGTTTTAACTATACTCGGTTGCAATAGGCGGATCATAGAGATATTGTTGGGCCAGATGTTGATCGTGGCAGATGCCAGTTTGGCTAAGGCATCAGCCTTTTCATTTTCTTCTCTGGGGACGTGAACAATTCTATACTCTTTGAATCTTTCTAACAGCTCCTTTGCTAATTCCAGGTAAGTGATCATGCTTTCTTCTCTCGCCTGGTATTCATCTAGCACCTGATTGACAACAACTTGAGAGTCGCTGAAAATTTCCACCTCGTCTGCTCCTAAGATTATGCTAATCTTTAAACCTGCTATGAGTGCCTCGTACTCAGCTTGATTGTTGGTGGCTTTGAAGTCAAAACGCAAGGCACATTCGACTGAGTCTCCTTCCGGTGTTGTCAGCACTATACCTGCCCCGCTGCCGTGCGTGTTTGATGAGCCATCAACGCGAAGTTGCCATTTGAATATTTTCTTATTTTGCTCCACCATCATTCTTGCCACCTCTATGCTTGGTTCAGTGAACTCTGCTACGAAGTCTGCCACTGCCTGGGCTTTAATTGCTGTCCTTGGGAGGTATTCTACATCGAATTCACTTAATTCGATCACCCACTTTGTTAACCGACCGGATACCTCTGGTTTCTGCAGGATTAACTTCAGTAGGTAGTTGGTGTATACCCTGATTCTATGAGCCTGGAAATATGGTCTTAGCTTCCTTGCTGCTGTTATTAGGGCGAGTGCCATTTTTTCTACCGGTGAGTACCTTGTTTCGGCTGGTAACAGTGCCTTGCTGGTGTAGTATACTGGCTTTTGGATTCCATCTTCCTGTCGTACTAGCACGGAACTTGTGGCTGCTTCAGAAATGGATAAGTACATGTACAATGTCTCGGCTGTTTTTGGCTTTGATAGCAGTGGTGCCCGTCCAAGGTAGTCTTTCAAGGCCTGGAAGGCTTTTTCGCAATCCCCATTCCATTCGATCCCCTTTCCCTTCTTTAAAGCTTTGAAAAATGGTAGGCATCGGTCCGTTGATTTGGCTATGAATCTGCTCAGCGATGCTAGGCACCCTGTGAGTTTTTGGACATCTTTCAGAGTCTTTGGCGAGACCATTCTTGCTAGTGCTTGGATTTTTTCGGGGTTCACCTCTATTCCTCTTTGGTTTACTTGATATCCGAGAAACCTCCCAGATGGTACGTCGAATACACATTTTGCCGGATTCAACTTCATTCCATACTTGACCAGTACGTCGAACGTTTCCCTCAGGTCATCTGCATGTCTATCTGCGGTAACACTCTTTGTCAGCATATCATCAACATAAACCTCCATGTTTCTCCCTATTTGTCTGGCGAACATCTTGTTGACCAAGCGCTGATAAGTTGCCCCAGCGTTCTTCAGGCCGAATGGCATGACCGTGTAACAATACAACCCCTGATCTGTGGTGAATGTCGTCTTCTCTTCGTCAGGCCTGTGCATCTTTATCTGGTTGTACCCTGAATATGCATCCATGAAACTCAACGTCTCATGTCCGGCTGTTGCATCTACTAACTGGTCAATCCTTGGTAATGGGAAGCTGTCCTTGGGGCAAGCTTTGTTTAGGTCGGTGAAGTCGACGCACATCCTCCATTGATTGTTCTTCTTTTTTACTAAGACTACATTCGCCACCCATTCCGGGTACTTAACTTCTCTGATTGACCCTGCGGCGAGCAACTTTGATACTTCCTCTTTTATCGCTGCACTCCTTTCTGGGTTGAAGCTTCTCCTTTTCTGTACTACCGGTTTGCATTTCTCATTCACAGCCAGATTGTGAGAAATTGTGCTTCTATCAATCCCTGGCATGTCTTCGTGGCACCAAGCGAAAATCCCCCTATATTCTTTCAACAAGTTCGTCACATCTTTTTTAACCTGTTCAGTCAACCTTGCTCCGATCTTTACTGTTTTATCTGGTTCCGCTTCATCTAGAATAATCGACTCAGTCGGTTCTTCCTTTTCTCTGCTTGTTTTGTCTCTTGGATCCAGTTCGAAGTTTTCCGGATTATCTTCCTGCATTTCTGTGTCTACTTCGAATATGTTCAAAGTTTCCATCCCTGTTTTATCTTTGAAGATTGACAGGTTGGCGCGGCGAGCCATCTCCTGCGACCCCTTCAATTCTCCGACGCCGAATTCTGTAGGGAACTTTATTTTCAGTGCATGGGTTGAAGTTACAGCTCGAGCTTTGTTAAGAAACGGTCGGCCAAGTAGAGCATTATACGGCCAATTATGGATGTCAACCACGACGAAGTCCAACAGGATTGTTCGCCGGCATGGTGCTGTTCCAAATCTGACCGGTAGTTTCACTGTTCCTAACGACCTAACCTCTGCGCCACCAAATCCTTTTAATGGTACATGGAATGGTTCAAGATCTTTCCTGTCCAGCCGCAACTCATCATACACTCTGGCACTTAAAATATCAGCCGAACTCCCATTGTCAATCATCACTCGAAGGACATCCCTATGGGCTATTCGAACTCCCACGACAATTGCATCATTAGGCTTTGCATCAATCCCGTCTGAGTCTTCTGCTGTAAACGTTATGGGATCATGTCCTTCTCTCCCCTTCTTGGGGTTTCTCTGCACAGAATTGACTTCCATGCTCCTGCCTTCATACATTACTTCTCGAACTTCCGACATCCTTTCTCGATTGCTCCTCCCAGTGTGAGGTCTGCCGAAAATAGTGTTTATGGCTGCGTTAGGACTGTTCCTCCTTGGACTCTTCCTTTCTTGCCCGTTTCCTTGGCGGCTATCTTGGCGACCCCCGTGCTTGTCCCCTTTCAAGGCAAAGTCCTTCAGGTGCCCATCCCTGATCAGGCTTTCGATGTGATCACGCAGCTGGAAACACTTTGAAGTTTCATGTCCATGATCTTTATGGAATCGACAGTACTTAGTTGTATCTCTCCTTGCATTCGCTGATTGCTGTCGGGGGTATTTGGCGAGTCCCTTGTCTTCTACCACAGACAATATCTCCTCCTGGTCGCCATTTAAAGGGGTGTAATGGTTGTACCTTCCTCGAAACTTATTGGCTCGAGTGTTTCCCCTGCTCTCTCTTGAATATCCCTTTTGGCCCTTCTCATCCTTCTGGCGATCGCGTGATTGCATCTTTTTGTCGTCCTTATGGTCTGTTTTCAAGTTAGGCTTGTGCCCATGCACGTAGCTACCCCCTTGTGCTACTTCTTCTTCCTCTGCCAGTGCATAGTCGCCAGCTATTTCCATCATTTCCTCGTAAGTTTTAGGTCTATCCCTTCGCAGGTCAAAGGATAATCGTCCACTCTGTAGCCCATTGGTGAAAGCGGCGATTACAGCTACATCACTGGCATCCTCAATTTGAGCTACTTCCTTCCCGAACCTGGTCAGATACTTCTTGATTGACTCGTTATGTTCCTGTTTCAAGTTCGACAGATGGGCGAGTGACTTTCTTCTTTGGACACTTCCCATGAACTGCCTTATGAATGCCTTGCTGAGGTTTGAGAAGCTGCTTATGGTTCCGGGTGGAAGCCTTCCGAACCATCTAGAGGCGAGGTCGCCGAATGTTTGCGGGAAGGTGAGACACAACAACCCGTCATTGGATGAATACTGGGCCATGATATTGCGGAATCGGCGAACATGTTCTTTTGGATCCCTGTTCTCCTTATACTGCTCAATAGTTGGCATTCTAAATCTGTCTGGAAATTGGGTGCGAGCAATAGTTTCGACGAATGGGCTATCTGACTCATCATCCGAGGATACATTACGACCATACCTTCGTGCCATTGCTGAAACCTTTCTTGATAGCTCTTGTAAGGTGACATCTCGCTGACCAGTTGGTTCTCCTGCTGGATCGAGCCTACTCTTGATTGTCATTCTACCATGATTGCCTCTCTCATCTGGGCTTCTTCGATCTTCAGTGCTTTCGGATCTTCTCCGCTTCGTTCTTTTAGATCGCAACTCCCTTCGCGGACGAGGACTCTTGTCCTCAGATGAGATGGACCGGTGTCTCCGCCGGTTTCGCTGGTATGTGTCGCTGGAATTGACCCCATGTGTTCGCACCTGGTCTCGTTCCTCCCTGGATTCTTCATTCATCACACCTTTTCCCTTCCTTTGTTTTCTCCCCTCGAAATCCTCAATGTGGTCTTGGGGGGTCTCCTCGGTGGATTGTCTTGCTTGAGTATCGGGAATTGTGATATGAACTTCTGACCGCAGCCTTCCGGGTGGATGGGTTCCAGGGGTGGTTAACTCGTAAGGAGATGAGACTCCTAACCCTATGGGAAGCGAAAGTCCTATTTTGCTGGCTTCGCTGATTAGGTTTACCAATGCGGCTTGGAAGTGCTGCAAAATCCCGGGATCAGCCGTCCTAGTTCCTGGCGTTGCTGCTGACTGCTCCCCAACTGTCACTGCCCTGTCTCCCGTTGGCGCAGCTGGTTCAACAACTAAATCTCCACTGGAGTTACCATCTCTGTCGCTGTCGTTGTTCATGCTGTCTGATTCGCAAGGGTCCCTCGAAGTTTTCTGTTCAAAAGACCCCCTCCTTCTAGCGCCAATTGTTGACGGTGAAATTTGGATTGCCACGTACTCAACAATTAAATCAATCTAATATGAAGCAAGAAAATTAAGAACACAAGCAAAAGACAAGTTTTACGTGGAAAACCCTTGAATGGGAAAAAACCACGGCGCCCCTGAGGGCAGAAGAATAATACTAGGTTTTCGTTGCTTTGTTACACACTCTAATCTCTCACAATTGCTCTCTTTTCTCTCTCTCTCTTTTTGAACCCCTTCCACGTGGGATAAGTGGTTCTATTTATACATGTTTACTTAGGGTTTCCCCTTGTTGATTTGTTCTAGGATCCTTCTTTGTCGCGGACTGGGTCTTCTTTCCTTTTATGATTCCTTGTTGCTTTGGGTCTTCTAAAAGTGCAGGGTTTACTTCTGTATTTTTTACCGAGTTGGTTCAAGCCCAGTGTGCTGGTCCAGCGAGTACCTTTAGTTTCTGGGTATTGCGTTTCTGGCGAGCACACTTCTATATTCGGCGAGTAGGTTTTTGGGAATCGGCAGCCATGCCTTTAACTTCCTTCTGGCTTTTATCCTTCTGACTTGTCAGACTCCTTTCCTTGACCTGGTCAATGAATGACGTGGCAGTCTTGTTAGCTCTTTTGATGACGTGTCAAGTTAGCGAACTTATACATACAACAAATGTCTATATCCTTGTTACAGTCTTATCACGTGGTCAAATTTATTATATGACAAGATCTCAACGGAACCCAATATTTTCAGAGTTAATATAAATAATAAACAAAAATGTCTAATCAAGAATGGACAGCTTTTGGAAGTAAAACCCAAGGATGTTTTTAACTTGAAATTTGGGTTGCTAATCAAGACGCGTAATTGAAGAAGAATCTTTTCAATTTACAAAAGACCAAGTCAGACAGGGGCCCATTTGTCATTTCCACGAGGCACATGAAATTGATTGAACTACCAATTAAAATTCTCAACCATTATTATTTCTAGATATGACGATGATGATGATGGTCAAAGTCATTGCCATCAGCTTAATTGAAGATTCCATGCATTTGAGAGACATTTGATAACACAAGTTACACAACGACATACAGGAAAAGGTCATAATAATATTTGTTAACAAGTTTCAATTAGTTTACACAATCCAATCAGGCTCTTCTTCCATAAAAATTTTTTTTAAAAAAATTTGATATAAATTTGTTATACAATATCTTTCAGGGTGAAATCCATTTTAGTCCCTCTAGTTTGACCTAATTAACGAACTGGTCCCCCGGTTTTCAGCTTTATCTTGACAGGTCCCGCTAGTTTCCAAAAATACGCATTTCAATCCCTGCCATCCAATTCTGTTAGGGTTCCGTCAGATCATTAAGGGTATAATGGTAAAAGCAGGGTTAAAATTAATAATTTCAATTAAAAACTATTAAAAAATTGATTTAAAAAATATAATATTAAAAAAATAAACAAATTAAAAAAATAAACATTCATCAAGTAAAACAAACATCAAATTAAAAAATAATTAACGTTAATTAAATTAAATTAAAAAATAAAACAAACATTCAATTAGTCAAACCCTAACACATTCATCTCTCTCTCACTCTCTTCTTCCCAAACACATCACCGCCCAAATTCTCTTCTTTCTCTTCTCTTCTCTCGTTTTCTTTCTCTTTGTAAATTAATCATCACCATTGAAGTACCTCTACCCATCTCTCTTCAAAGGGTGATTTTTGCGAGTGTTGTTTTCTTTCTTTCTCTTTCTCTTCTCTTCTCTCGTTTTCTTTCGCGAGTGTTGTGATTTTTGCAGCGCACAAGTACTACTTCAAAGGCCATAAAAACCCTAAACCCCATCGTCGCCGGTGATACTGATAGCAGTAGAGAGAGGAAGAGATGGGGAAGCTGACTGTAGACTTGATCTGGAAACGCCCTCACTTCTTCAATGCCATTAAGGAGCGCGAGTTGGATCTTCAAGGTTCCTCAATTTCTTCTTCACATCCTTTACTTCTCGCCATACTCTAGTCTCTAATTTTATTCACTTCTTCTTTTTTTTTTTTTTTAATTCGCATTTCAGGTAATAAGATTGCTTGTTTTTATCGAGATTGAATCATGCTTTCATCTTGTTTTTTTTTTCCTGATCTCTGTTCACTATCGATTCGTTTTATTGTGTCTAGATCCATGTTTTTTTTACTGTTGTTCTGTTGTTTCTAAGCCCAGATTGATTGTGAAATCTATTGTTAGCTAGTGTATTTCTTTGTCTTTCGAATGATTTGTCTGATCTGTTACATGTTGAGTTCTTTTCATGTTTGTTACGATTAAAGAACATGTTTAAATTCTTTTGATTTTGATTTTGATTTTGAATCCAATGCATGTAATCTTAAATTGTACCAGATCCACAATTTTTTTTTTTATATAAAGAGATGAATAATGAATTTGGTGGTGGTGATTTGGGTGTTTGGATCATTTGGTTTGGTGATGATGTTGATGGTGGTGGAATTGAGTTTTTTTTTTATTTGTTTTTGATTTTGTGGATGCAGATGATGGACGGTCTTGTGGATGCATATAAGGTGCAGTGTAGAAACAAATTAGAGATTGAATATGAGTTTGGTTGATTGGGATGGTTCTGGGTTTGTTGAATCTAGGTTTAGAGTTGGTTGAAGATGATGATGTTTGATGTTGAACTTAGAACTGGGTTTGAAGATGATGATGATGTTGAATCTAATTTATTTATTTATTTAGAATTTAAAAATAGAGATGAAATTCATCTATTTTAATTGTTTGTTTTATGTTGAATCAAATTTATTTATTTATTTAGAATTTAAAAATAGAGATGAAATTCTTCTATTTTAATTGTTTGTTTTATTTTTAATTAGGGGCAGCAGGGTCATTTGACCCTCTGACCCTGTTAGTGAACACTTTTTTAACGGAAATTGTAACAGAAGGACTTAACGGGATAATACTGAAAACCGGGGGACCAGTTCATTAATTAGGTCAAACTAGAGGGACTAAAATGAATTTCACCCTATCTTTCATACATATACCGTTGAGATTGTAGTTCAAACCGTATCACACTAAAATCCATATCAGTATAGTTAAATTTATTTGGGGATTTTTTAATTTGTAGCTATTATTTTATGTAACCTTCTCAAAAAAAAAAAAAAAAAAAAGACTTTATTCATTATTATCAAGTAAAATACCTAAAAACCCTTCACATAAAACTTGTTTGACCTTTTCAAAGAAGGATATTTTGGTCTTCTAAAAACATCTTCCAATGACCGATGATCATCACTGTCAATTACTTGACAGATTAGTGAAAAAAAAATTAATATATGGACTTGACTAATTAATTGACTTAATAGTCGTGTAGTTGTAAATCATGCTTAACTTAATTGACACGGCGAACTGAAAACACATAAAATAAAGCATCTAACACAACAGAGAATCCCAACCTGAAACTTCTCGTGTCTTTCACACGAAATCTCTATATATACCCTCACTCACCCTTTTCATGCTCATTCAAATCACTCACCAGCTAGCTCCCTCTTGATCTCTCTCTCTCACTCTCTCTCTAAAAATGTTGAGCTTTTTTGTTTCTCTTTTCAACAAAAATGTCTCTTATGAAGAGATTGTAGAAGAAACTAAGCAACCTAGAAACACAAACATCATATACAGAGATGAGTTGAGCAACAAGAATGTTCATCATAAGAAATCATCATCAACAACAAATAAACACAAACCCAAATACGGCCACGTTTCGAAGCCGAAGAATAACAATAATAATAATATGCAGAGAAGGAGACAAGCAAGTTCTGGTGGTGGTGTTGATCAAGATCATAAAGGTGTGATCATGAGAGTTAAAGTTGTGATGACAAAACAAGAGGCTTCTCGGTTGCTATCCAAATGCAAAGAGGGAGGTGTTCTCGGTTTCAAAGACATGGCAAAGGAGATCGTACAGATCCCGATGAATCGTGTCAGTGTCGTGTCACCGGCTGCCTGTAACACAAATAACACTCGTGGAGCAGCTCTTGAAGGCATCCCAGAAGAATTTTAATTAGTTTGAGTTTTTAATTTTTTGTTTTATTTACTAATTAGTTTTATTAGAATTCTTTGAAAATGTTTTGCTTTGGGGTTCTGTTTTAGATTTCTGAAGAAAACTGGTGAGTTAATTACCGGTATTCAGATTTCTTTTTTAACAGAATTAAGCTTTATTCAATTAATAAGAGTTTTGAACAGATTTCACTTATTGCTTAAAATGTACGAAAATTTGTGCAATCTTGCAATTATAAGAATATGTATCAGATCCACGTACAAATGGGATTATGTTTAGTTTTAAACGAATTATATAACCGTATTTAGTTTTTCTTTCCGGTTATTATTAATTTCTCGTGAGTAACTGTATGTTGTTTTATTGTGATAAAAAAAAAAACTACAAATAATTTGAGGGTTGGGAGTGGAACACAACTCGAATCAACAACCCTAATAGTACATGTATGAGAGACATATTATTGAGCCAACTTTGTCTCATCAAAATATATTTTATTGCGATTTTTCATGTGCTTGATTAGAGTAGGTATGACAGTTCAACCCGGCCGGGCCGGGTACCCGGTTATACCTAAGCCGGGATTTCTAGGTAGTACTCGGATTTTCCTTACCCGACACTGGGTAGGTAATATCTGGGAACTCGGCCGATACTGTACCGCCCTAGGTCTAGGTATACCCGAATAGCCGGCCAGGAACCCAGTATTCTCTTACTATTCTTTATCTTCCTTACTTTTTTTTTTCTCTTATTGGTTTTTTCAAAATCAAACTCCATTTTTCGTTAAAAATCCATTTTAAGATATATATATATATGTTTTAATATTGGAAAACCATTTTCTGTTTGAGAGAGTTGTAGGAATACAAAATTTGTGTCATGTCCCAATTGATGTGGAAGTAGATAAGTGTTAAATGATATTTAAAAAAAAAAAAAAAATAGGTGTTCGATGAAATTAAAGAACATATAATATATTTTTTTAACAAGAAAGAACATATAATATTGATAAATAAATAAAAGTCTAAATTGTGTTTAAAAGAAATAAACATAATATAGATAATATATTTAATTTAAAAGTCTGTTTATATACATAATGATTTTGTTATTTTAATAAAAATTAATTTAAAATTTTATTTTTTCACAACCAAATTTGTCTCATGATTTTGATTCATTTTTCATACTTAGCAATCAATTTGTATTTCCTTAAAAGAGATTGAAAATATATTTAAAACAGAATCTAGGGTTTATTAAAATGGAAAGAGTTTTTATGACATATGTTAATACCAAACCATTAATAGGGAAAAAAAATACAAAAGATTAAAATAGGAAACTAATTAATAATTATTGGTGGGTGTACTAACAAACGATTAGTCCTCTTAGTAATTTTATTCAAGGGTATTATTGAATTTTTACAAACATACCAATTTGAGTTGGGGTGTACATACGGTTTTTAAGGGGTGCAAATATCGTCACTTTTAGAGATATTCCACTGAAGCCCAATAATTTTGGGTTGGGCCACAATTTTATTTATGGGCTGGGCTACAGCTATGGGCTGTGATGTGATGCATCTGAAACCATGTGTGACTCTGAAAATGTCACTCAATCACACCAGCAGGCAGAGACCAAATAACCAGATTTGTTTTCAACATGAAAATCTGGTCAACAAATTAAATTCATTCAACAGAATACAAATATTTTTTTTAAAGAGACAAAAAGATTGTGAAATTTCAATGCCGTTCTTTGTTTCTTGCTTCTCACCTATTTTATTTTTTGAATTTCAATGCTTAAATTATAAACCAAAATCATGTCAAACTTATGTCAGTGGAATTAGATTCCCATAGCTATGTACTATTGTACTCATGTATAATAATGAGAAACTTAACCAGGTTCAAGTCAATCTGTTTTTGCAAATCAATTTGATTAAAAAAAATGAAAACCGAATATATACGAGTCAATACATATTTGGTCAAAAACCGAACCGATCGAAATCATGCCCACCTCAATCCAGTTGAACTAGTTGATACCCACCATTGCGATTATAATCGGTCATTGTTGAATTAATAGAAACAGATTAACAAGATTTGCCATACAAAACAGATAGATCTAGAAGAATAGCTTTTTTTTTTTTTTTTTTTTTTTTTCTTTTTTTATATATATTTTTTATTTTTTTTTTAAGAGAAAAACTACTATTTATTTCGTATTAGTTAGTTTCAAAAAACATGTACAATTAACACATTCTTACAACTACACTCATGAACATATCATATATCTATGTCAGGAACTAAAAATCATAAATAAATAAATAAAAAGCTTAAACCAAATTTGGGTCCTCTACACCCAAATGAAAAGCACTTCTAGACAAGAACTTTCTCTGCTCTTCACCCAAAAAAAAAAAAAAAAAAAAAAAAAAACCAAAATTTGGATTATCACCCAAACAAAAAACCTCATCAAAGTAGAAGAAAAAAAAGAAGATGAGAGATTTGATCTGATTTATGATGATCATGATCATGATCTATCTATATGGAAATGGTGGGAAATGTCACCTTTTTGACCAAATTTTGTAAGAAAGTCACCACTTTAATAACTTAAGTTTTAAAATGCACTAAAGTAAGTGATTTTAAAAAATGCCCTTAGTTTACACATTCTCTTTCTTACTTTGAAGTTTTTTGATATTTTATTTTTTCATCTTTCTCTATAACAGACCTCCAATGGAGGTTGAACATCATAACATTATCAATACAACTTCATTGGATAATTAGTTTTGTGGCGTTATACAGACGCATTGGGGGGGGGGGGGGCGGACAACGCCCCTAGACCTTTTTTTTCAATTTAAAACCCTAATTGGGTTCCTTTTCATTTGTTCTTCGAGTATTTTGTAAACCTTAAGCTAGTTGTGTGTGTGAATTTTGAATCTAATTGAAAAGTCTCAGAGACTATTTACAAAGTCTTGGAGATAGTGTTAAAAGGCTCAGAAACTATTTACAAAGTCTCGGAGATACAAATTTAACAAAAAAAGCTGATGGTTAAAAAGGCTCGGAAAAGGCTCGAAAACTATTTACAAAGTCTCGGAGATAATTGAAAAGGCTCGGATACAATGTTAAAAGTCTCGGAGATTCAAAATTAACAAACCTATTAATAAAAATGAAAAAGCTCGGATTACTATTGAAAAGGCTCGGACAGTGTATGAAAAGGCTTGGAGATTCAAAATTGACAAACATATTCATATTTTTTATAAAAACTCGGATTACTATTTAAAAAGCTCGGAGATTGTTTGAAAAGGCTCGAAAAAAGTGTTAAAAGACTCAGAAAAACCCAGATCTTCATCGTCTTGCAAATTCTGGTCGACTTCAGGACTGTAGTGCCACTACCAGTGAGTTCGTCGTGAGATTTTCAACCGGATTTCTTACACCCGATGCTTTCTCTCTCCACTGCTCTCTCTCTCTCAACTTTTTTCTCTCTACGTTTCAAAAGACATAAACTGACAAAATAAGGGTATTTTTGTCTGGTCACCTAAATAGGTGCCTTTTAAACTTGAATTAGTAAAATGGTGATATTCTTACAAAGTCAGACCCAAATATTGACAATTTTTTTTGAATCCATCTATCTATCCATATGATCATGAACTTCAGGGGTCTCCATTATACTCTCCAAAGAAGGTCTCCAAGCTTCAACAACTTTCTCTCTCGGTCTCCCAAGATCTCCTCCAATTTCTATCCTTGATTGTTCTTCAACTGGAACATCAACAACTCCAACTCTTCTCTAGTCAGAACTATCTTCACTTTCACACCTCCTTCAACAAGTTCATCATCATCACTCATTCTTGTTTGATCTCCGTGTTGTTGTTCCTCATCCATTTTCATCATTTTCACCATGCAATTTCCCATGATTTATTGATTGATATGAAGCTAGTTCCCTCTACGAAAAAGACGTGACGATCAGGATCCTCTTATGATATGAATTTAGAACCGTCCGAAAACTATACTCAAATGAGCTTAAAAAATGGTTTTGAGATAGAAAAGAAAAATTTTCTAAAAACAAAAACAAATTAAACTCCTCCCTAGCTCAAAGAATTATATATGGGAAGATTATGATGCTCTAAGATATGAACTCATCCGAAAACTAAACCCGGTTAGTAGAGCTTAAAAAAAAGGGTTTTGGGATCGAGAGAAAAATAATTCTTGGAGAAAAATAGATAAAATCTGTAGTGGGGTTTTGGTGCATGTGAGGTGGGGGGGGGGACAAGTATATATAGACAATCTTGAAATATAAATTTTAGGATTTTATTGAGAACTAACCCATTTTGAAGGGTCAAGTTACAACATAACTCAGTTTTTGAAATTTTTGTAAAAATAACACGTTTGGGACCTTGTCAAGAATTAAAATCATGCATCATATCACAAGACCCTAGAATCTCTAAACTCTCTCAAATACTCATAAACCAGAGCCGTCAAAATCTTCTAAATCCCTAACCTTCATCAAAATCTCCTCAAGTCTCTAACCTCTCTCAAAGTCTCTTAAATCCATATCCTCTCAAATCTATAACAAAACTGTATCTAACTATGAAACCCTTACCTTACTCAAATTTGTAAGCACGACGAGGGAATCAACGATAAGACAGAAGCCAATGAATCACGATGACTCAACGGAAGCAGGACGACGCACCTGAAGAGAATGAACGATGGCAACTTTGTTTGGCTTCTGAGAAATTTGAGAAACTTTAAAATCATTGTTCATTCAGTTTGTTGAGCATTTTTTATGGGGTAAAATGTAAAATTTATAACTATATCTTCTAAAAAAAGATTTGGGTCCGGAGGGACCATGGTTCCTCCAAATTTCCGAGTGGTTTCACCATTGTCTGCATCTCCTATTACAATATTGTCATGTGGCAAAATTTATCATATGACAAGATCTCAATGGGAAATGCTAACATCCGAGTACCGGACTACACCCAAGATGGTACAAATATTTAACAAAAATATCTAATCAAGAATGGACAAAAGAAAATTGAAAAGGTTGAAAAGTGAATTGAACAAAAGAAAATAATATTTATGTGGAGTGGCATTTTCAAAAATATCGTTTAAATATTTTTAAAATTTCAGAAGGGGCACACAGCCTTACCTAGGTCCGCTAATGGGTAAAATAAAAAGGTTGTTGACGCTTTTTTTATTATTAACGTCGAGGTCAGATCAAAGGTTTACCGAAACCCATTAAATTCAAATATTACTATATTGTTGAGATAACAAAATGTCTTCCGATACTTTAAAAAAAAATGTAATCATAATGTATATATGAAATAGGGCAAAAGATAGAATGCAACGAGATGCACCATGTATCCTTACATCCAAAGCGAAACCAGTTTCTTTAATTTTGAAGGATTAGGGAACCATGAGGTCCGTGACAAAAAATCTTTTAAAATAAAATGTAAATAACAACAACAAAAAATGGGGTAAAATGTAAAATTTATAACTACATCTTCTAAAAACAAGATTTGGGCGTGAAGAGACCATGCATGGTTCCTCCAAACCTCCAAATGAATTCACCACTGTCTGCATTCTTGTTACGATCTTGCCATATGGTAAAATTTATCATATGGCAAGATCTCAACGGGAAATGTATTCCATTATACCTAAGATTTTCTCTGAAAAGAGAGTTAACTTGATACAAATATTTATCAGAAATGTCTAAAATGGACAGCTTTTGGAAGTAAAACTCAAGGATGTTTTAAAATTGAAATTTGGTTGAAATTTGGTTGCAAATCAAGATGCGTAATTGAAGAAGAATATTGTCAATTTACTAAAGACCTAGTCAGCCACAGCCACTCAGCTAGGGTCCATTTATCATTTCCATGAGGCCCCATGAAATTGATTGAACTACCAATTACAAAATCCTCACTTAAATTTCTCAACCATTATTATTTCTAAGGCGAGAAAATCTTTAATGGGACGGTCTCATTGCTACTAGGTGAGACCTTCCAATGAGATTGTATCAAATTATAGTTTAATAATATATATTTATGTTTTCGAGATAAATTGTACAATCTTATTATAACGGTCTCACCAAATGACAATGAGACCGTCTCATTGAAGATTTTCTCTTCTAGGACATCATGATGATGATGATGATGATGATGATGGTCAAAGTCATTGCATCAACTTAATCAAACAATCCCTTTGAAGATTCCATGCATTTGAGAGACATTTGATAACACAACAAAAAGGAAAAGTCATAATAATCTTTGTTAACAAGCACTACAAAAAAAGTGACATATAGTGACAAAAATTATTTGTCACTCCAAGTAAAGAAATTGTCACAATTTCAATATTGTGACAAAAAAAAGTGTCACTAACAATTCGTCACTTTTGCCCCCGTCACTAAAAGTATTTGTGACAGTTTTTTGGTACTTGTCACGAATCATAACTTTTAGTGACATATTATCACTCGACTTTAATTAGTGACAAAATAAAAATTGTGTCACTAAATTTATATATAGTGACAATTAACTGTTTGAAGATTTTGTCACTATACATCTTCTTAGTGACAATTTAAAGTTTTAAAATTGTGTCATTATTCACAAACTTAGTGACAATTAACTATGTCAAAATTGTGTCACTATACATAACCTTATCGATATTTAATTGTGTCACTATACATAACCTTATCGATATTTAATTGTGTCACTATACATAACCTTATCAATAATTAATTATTTAAATATTGTGTCACTATACATAACCTTATCGATATTTAATTGTGTCACTATACATAACCTTATCAATAATTAATTATTTAAATATTGTGTCACTATACATAACCTTGTCGATATTTAATTGTATCACTATACATATCCTTATCAATAATTAATTATTTAAATATTGTGTCACTATACATAACCTTATCGATAATTAATTATTTAAATATTGTCACTATATACAAACCTAGTGACAGTTAACCATATGAAAATTATGTTTGTTTTACACAAATTTAGTGACAATTAACAAGAGGATAACAAGTTACAAATTCAATCAAAGTTAATATAATGGTCCATTCAATTATTATTAACTACAATAAAACTTAAATACAAAAAGTACAATAAGGAATTGATAATCAGAACTCAAGAAAGAAAAGAAAAAGAAAAAGAAAAAAAAATATATTACAAAATTGTTAGTGTACATACACCAATTTGCTACAAAGTTTGAGATAAACGCATTACATCAATTAATCAATTATATCCGGACAACTCTGATGAAGATTCTTAAAGCCGCAATACTAGAACACTTTCGTAAATGAAAAAATCGGAATAAACTTTTTGCCTAGATACAAACTGCAATAGATTAAAGTATATTATTAACACCTCAATAAGATATAATTTTGTTTTTTCAATGCTACATCAAACAATTGGTTGTTCTATAAGAATCATTTAATCAAACAGTTAATATGCACATCAACTGATAAATATCATGTATTGTGGAAATCTAAAAACAAACAACTATAAATCATTAAATAATAATTATGGGTTCCTGAAAAAAATTAAAAACAAATTAAAGTTAAGAATCATTCCTAAACACATATATATAATTCTATATATAACATACCTTGTTAAAAGAAACTTTCAATGTATGAAACTTGAATTTGAGATTCTAACCCTGAAAAACAAGTATAAGAAAACAAACCGTAAAAAAAAATTAAATCAAGAGAAGCTTACCTTTTCTATCAAGACAAAATTTTCTCTACAGTCTTGATGACTTCTAAAGATAAAACACAATTTCAAACCTAAAAAGTGTTTTTAAGGAAAAGAGAAACTAAAGAAAAAAAATTTAAAATTAAGAAACATCCCTAAACATATATATATAATTCTCCATAAAAAAATATTTTATTCAAAGAAACTTTTATTATATGAAACTCGAATTTGAAATTCCAACCCTGAAAAACAAGTAAAAGATAACAAACCCTTAAAAAAAAAAAAAAAAAAAAAAAAAAAAAAAAAGCTTACCTTTTTCTATCAAGGCAGAATTTTCTCTACAATTCTGATGACTTCTACAGATGAATCACAGTTTCAAACCTAAAAAGTGTGTTTAAGGAAAAGAGAAAATCTAGATATGGCAGTGATAAAGGGAGAACCAAGAGACATGTGAAGATGGAATAAGGAAAAAAAAATAACAACACCACGATTGTGGCCTTTTTTTTCTTCCAAATAAAATAAAATTTATTGATTCTGATGCCTTTTAAAAACCCAATTATTTATAAAATAAAATCTTTCCTTTTTTATAGGGTAATTTTGTGACTAATTATATTATTTGTCACAAATTATCAAGTTTTTTTTTAACTAATTGTGACAATTATTTTTTAAAAGTCTAAATTGAACAAAACATAATGACAAATAATATAATTTGTCAAAAAATAATACCTACTGTGATACATTTGAAATTTGTCACATAAAAATGTGTCACTATAGGTCACTTTTTTTGTAGTGAAGTTTCAATCAGTTCAAACTAACCAATCAGGCTCTTCTTCCATAAAATAATAATAATAATAAATTGATACAATTTTATAAAATTAAAAAAACGTTATCTAGTGATATGCCAAACGTACGGCAAGATGAGGTTGATCCAGTCATACAATATCCTTCATACCTACACCGTTGAAATCGTGGTTTGAATCGTACCACTCTCTAAAATCTGTATTAGTAAAGTTTAATTTTTTGTTGGGTATTATATGTGGTTTTGTAATTTTTAGCTATTATTTTCTGTCACCTTCTCAGAAAATAAAACAAGACTTTATTCATCATTATCAAGTAAAAGACCTAAAAACCCTTCACATAAAACTTGATTGACCTTTTCAAAGAAGGATATTTTACTCTTCTACAACCAACTTCCAATGACCGATGCATGGAAATGGGAGTCCCACCTTTGTCATCATCACGTACAGTCAATTATTTTGACAGATTTAAGTGAAAAAAAAAAAAAAAAAAAAAAAAAAAAAAAAAAAAAAAAAGGACTTGACTAATTAATTGACTTAATAGTCATATACTTGTATTGTAAAAAAAAAAAAACAAGATAATCTACCAGTGGTGAAACTCTATCTCCGAAAAAAACAAGAGATCTTTGATGATCTCCTTCTACCGGAGGAGATTAACTTCCTACAGTTCATAGAGGAGGCTCCTCTGCGAACTAGGGATGTTTCCGTCGGTGGTTGATAAATTATCTTTTTATTATTTATTTTTTTCAATTTTAATTACAAAATATTTTATGTTTGGGATGATGTGGTAAGGGTATATTTGGCTTTCTAAAGATCAAGGTTAGTCAACCGTTAAAGATAACGGATTGACTTGGTGAAAAGGGGAGTTTGTGTTAATATTATGTATCTTTTTAAAATCTTGCTATATTTACTAAACTAAGGGTAAATTAGTGCAATTAACCCATTTTATAGCTACATCTTCTAAAAACAAGATTTGGGCCCGGAGAGACCATGCATGGTTCCTCCAAACCTCCAAGTCAATTAACCACTGCCTGCATTCTTGTTACGATCTTGCCATATGGTAAAATTTATCATATTTACCATATGGCAAGATCTCAACGGGAAATGTATCCCATTACATCCAAGATTTTCTCTGAAAAGAGAGTTAACCTGATACAAACATTTAACAGAGAAATGTCTAAAATGGACAGCTTTTGGAAGTAAAATTCAAAGGATGTTTTTAACTTGAAATTTGGTTGCAAATCAAGATGCGTAATTGAAGAAGAATATTGTCAATTTACTAAAGACCTAGTCAGCCACTCAACCAGGGTCCATTTATCATTCCCACGAGGCCCCATGAAATTGATTGAACTACCAATTACAAAATCCTCACTTAAATTTCTCAACCATTATTATTTCTAAGACGAGAAAATCTTTAATGGGACGGTCTCATTGCTACTAGGTGAGACCGTCAAATGAGATTATATCAAATTATAGTTTAATAATATATATTTATGTTTTCGAGATAAATGGTACAATCTTTTTAGAACGGTCTCACCAAATGGCAATAAGACCGTCCATTGAAGATTTTCTCCTCTAGGACATCATGATGATGATGATGATGATGATGGTCAAAGTCATTGCATCAACTTAATCAAACAATCCCTTTGAAGATTCCATGCATTTGAGAGACATTTGATAACACAACAAAAAGGAAAAGTCATAATAATCTTTGTTAACAAGTTTCAATCGGTTCAAACTAACCAATCAGGCTCTTCTTCCATAAAATAATAAATAAATAAAATTGATACAAATTTGTAAAATTAAAAAAACATTATCTAGTGATATGCCAAACGTACGGCAAGATGAGGTTGATCCAGTCATACGATATCCTTCATGCCTACACCGTTGAAATTGTGGTTTGAACCGTACCACTCTCTCTAAAATCTGTATTAGTAAAGTTTAATTTTTTGTTGGCTATTATAAGTGGTTTTGTAATTTTTAGCTATTATTTTCTGTCACCTTCTCAGAAAATAAAACAAGACTTTATCATCATTATCAAGTAAAAGACCTAAAAACCCTTCACATAAAACTTGATTGACCTTTTCAAAGAAGGATATTTTACTCTTCTACAACCAACTTCCAATGACCGATGCATGGAAATGGGAAGTCCCACCTTTATCATCCTCACGTACAGTCAATTATTTGACAGATTTAAGTGAAAAAAAAAATGGACTTGACTAATTAATTGACTTAATAGTCATACTTGTAAATCATGATCAACTTAATTGATACGGCGATCTAAAAACACGTACTTTAATTTAATCAGCACGGAAGAGAATCCCAATCTGAAATTCTTCGCGTCTTTCACACGAAATCTCTATATATACGGATATACCCTCACACACCATTTTCATGCTCATTCAAATCACTCCTTAGCTAGCTCTCTCTCTCTCTTTCTCTCTAAAAAATGTTGAGCTTTTTTGTTTCTCTTTTCAACAAAAATGTCTCTTATGAAGATATTGTAGAAGAAACTAAGCAACCTAGAGACACAAACATCATATACAGAGATGAGTTGAGCAACAAGAATGTTCATCACAAGAAATCATCATCAACAACAAACAAACACAAACCCAAATACGGCCACGTTTCGAAGCCGAAGAATAATAATAATAATATGCAGAGAAGGAGACATGCAAGTTCTGGTGATGGTGTTGATCAAGATCATAAAGGTGTGATCATGAGAGTTAAAGTTGTGATGACAAAACAAGAGGCTGCTCGGTTGCTGTCCAAGTGCAAAGAGGGAGGTGTTCTCGGTTTCAAAGACATGGCGAAGGAGATCGTACAGATCCCGATGAATCGTGTCAGTGTCGTGTCACCGGCTGCCTGTAACACAAATAACACTCGTGGAGCAGCTCTTGAAGGCATCCCAGAAGAATTTTAATTAGTTTGAGTTTTTAATTTATTGTTTTAATTACTAATTAGTTTTATTCGAATCGTTTGAAAATGTTTTGCTTTGGGGTTCTGTTTTAGATTTCTAAAACTGGTGACTCAATTACCGGTGTTCAGATTTCTTTTTTAACGGAATTAAGCTTTATTCAATTAATAAGAGTTTTGAATAGAAATACGTTTGTATTGCCCGTCACTTTTAACTATTTGCTTAGCACTTGTTTGATTGAGCTTTTTACTGTCTCAAAAGGTCTATAAACGTCTATTTGAGTTTTTTAGAGTTGTTTGGTTGGACTTTTAAGATTGTCTATTTTAAATTGAGTAAAGACTAGTAGAGTTTAATTTCTACTAGGCAAAAGCTCATGAGGAGGTGTTTCTCCCGATATACCTTTTTTTTTTTTTCAAAAACTCTATTTCTAATAGATCTATTACAAATAGATCTTTTATCAATAGAGGTTTTTCAAAAGCCCTAATAGCATTGAAAATATACGAAATTTTGTGCAATCTTGTAATTATAAGAATACGTATTAGATCCACAAATGTGATTATGTTTAGTTTTACACGAATTATATAACCGTATTTAGTTTTTCTTTCTAGTTATTATTAATTTCTGGTGAGTATATGTTGTTTTATTATGATTTTTTTTTTATAAAAAACAAAAACAAGTACAAATAATTTTTGGGTTGGGATTTGGGATGGGAACACAACTCGAACCAACAACCTTTATGATACGGGTGTGAGAGACATATTACTGAGCTAACCCGTCTTATTAAAATTTATTCTATTGTGATTTTTCATTTGCTTGATTAGAGATTTTCTACTAAAGCCCAATAATTTTGGGCTGGGCCATAATTTTATTTATGGGCTGGGCTACAACTGTGGGCTGTGATGTGGTGCATCAGAAACCATGTGAGACTGTAAAAATATCACCCATCACATGAGCAGACAGAGACCAACTAACCAGATTTGATTTCAACTTGAAAATCTGGTGATTAGTAAAGTTAATTTGGACCACATGATTTCAAGGGTTTGACAAGATTTTCGCTTTATGTTTTTTTTTTTATATAATATATGCAGCGTTTCAACTCAAATTTGAGGCCAATGGCCTCGCAGCGGGATGGCTGGACCCTCCTCTTGAAGCCCTCCACCATCAAAGTTCGAGTGCCGAGGCATGCATATAGATATGCCAATTTTCCTTGGTCCACATGTTGTGTGGATGTGGTCCTACCTTCAGGTGGGTAGTTGTCCTACTTTCGAGTGGGTGTCTCTCTCCCTATCTGTGGGAGCTGCTCTCCGGGCCGTGCTCGTCAGCGTCTCTATCCTCACAGGTTCCCGGCTGTTGTTGTAATCCAGTTCCAGTTGCTGTTATCCAACTGTTGTAATCTAGTTGTTGTAATTTCAAAAATAAAACTCAAATTTGAGACAATATGAGACTTTATGAGCGTTCTTTACCACTCAAACATATGACTGATTTTTCCGTGTTCATTACTTGACTAAAAGGAAAAAGAGAATATATTCTTGTGGAATTCAATTATGGAAGATTTCATTCTATTTGAATGTCTATCAAATTTCACTGTTATAGTATTTGACAAATTAAATTCATTCAACAGATTACAATTTTTATTTTTTTTTATTTTAAAGAGACAAAGATTGTGAAATTTCAATGCCATTCTTTGTTTCTTGCTTCTCACTTGTTTAATTTTTGAATTTAAATGCTTAAATTATAAACCAAAATCTTGTCAAACTTATGTCGGTGGAATTAGATTCCCATAGCTATGTACCATTGTATTCGTATATGATAATGAGAAACTTAACCAGGTTCAAATCAATCAATTTTTACAAATCAATCCGATTAAGAAAAAAATGAAAACCGAATATAAACGAGTCAAATACATTTTTGGTAGAAAACCGAACCGATCGAAATCATGCCCACCTTGATCCAGTTGAACTAGTTGGTAACCCACTCTTGAGATTATAATTGGTAATTGTTGAATTAATTGAAACAAATTAACAAGATTTGTCATGCAAAATAGATAGATCTAGAAAAACAGCTTTGTTTTTTTTGTTTTTTTTCAGGAGAAAAACTACTATTTACTTTGTATTAATTAGTCTCAAAAAAACAAGTACAATTAACACTTTCTTACAACTACACTCATGAAAATCATATATCTATATCAGGACCTAAAAATCATAAATAAAAATAAAAAAGCTCAAATTTGGGTCCTCTCTACCCAAATGAAAAGCACTTCTGGTTCTGGACATGCACTTTCTCTGCTCTTCACCCCCAAAAAAAAACCAAAATTTGGATTATCACCCAAACAAAAACTTCATCAAATTAGAAGAAAAAGAAGAAGATGAGAGATCTGATCTGATTTATGATGATCATGATCACCATCTATCTATCCATATGATCATGAACTTCAGGCGTCTCCATTATACTCTCCAAAGAAGGTCTCCAAGCTTCAACAACTTTCTCTCTCAGTCTCCCTTTCTCAATCTCTCCCAAGATCTCCTCCAATTTCTTCCCTTGATTGTTCTTCAACTGGAACATCAACCACTCCAACTCTTCTCTTTTCAGAACTATCTTCACTTTCACACCTCCTTTAACAAGTTCATCATCTTCACTCATCTCCTTCACAAACCTTAATTTATTTCTTGTTTGATCTCCTTGCTGTTGTTCCTCTTCCATTTTCATCATGTTCTCTTCACTCTCTCTGAATCTCTCCATGCAATTTCCCATGATTGATACGAAGCTAGCTCTCTCTACGAAAAAGATGCAACGATCAGGATCCTCTACTGATATGAACTCAGAACTCGTCCGAAAACTATACCCAGATGAGCTTAAAAAATGGTTTTGATATAGAAAAGAAATTTTTCTAAAAAACAAAACAAAACCCCTCCCCGGCTCAAAGAATTATATGGGAAGATTATGATGCTCTATGATATGAACTCGTCCGAAAAACTAAGATGTGACGATCAGGACTCTCTGTGTTGATATGAACTGGTCGGAAAACTAAACTCGATTAGGAAAAGTTTAAAAATTGGTTTTGGGATGGAGAGAAAAAGTTTTCTTGGAGAAAAATAGATAAAATTTGTAGTGGGGTTTTGGTGCATGTGAGGTGGGGGGACAAGTATATATAATATATAGACAATCTTGAAGCATAAATTTTACGTAGACTTTTGTGTTTGTTTTTGCAACAACTGAATCTTTTTACTTGCTAACTGGCAAATTCATGACCTTTGAAATTTGATTATTATATATTTATATTAAGCTATTAATTAAATTAAATTATATGGTACGTTGCATCATATTGTATATCTACTCTATTTATTAATTTAATTCTTGGATTCAACTAAATCGGCGAAAATCTTTTCTTTTCTAAAGTGGTCGATCGGATATATATACTGGAGATTTGACGTCTCAATGAAAATTAAATAATGGTGTATATTTAAAATAATAATAATAATAAATAAGAATTACTGAATTAAGATTTTATAAAGTTTAAATTATTGATCAATCTCAAAATGAATATACAGTTCATAAAGTTAATTTTTGGAGATCGAAAAACCAAAGGGCAGATATCAGATTTCATGAATTGATTCAACCAATTGAACAAATTAATCAATTTTTTATTTTTTATTTTTTGGATTTTTAGACAATAAAAATATAAATGCAATCGAGTCACGAGACTCACTAGTGTGGATATTGAAATCTCGTGGAATATGAGAGAAAAAATAACATAAAATAAATCAACAATAGTGTCACAGACAAAAAGGATGTTGGCAGTCTCTTCCTTATTAAATAAAATAATAAATTCTGTGGAAAAAATGAGAACCGATTGGTTTGGTCACTGCCAACCTATAAACTTTAATTAAAACTACCTAACAAATTTATTAATGTTTGTTCAAACATCTTTTTATATATATATAACAAATTTATTATTATCAGTTCGAACTGATAATAAAAAATCTGTTTATATATATATATATATAGTCTTTCTATTGTCTGTTCGTCCTGACAATAAATATATCAAGATGAAAAATATGGACCATAAATTATGAAGAAGTTTTGACAAATGTATACACTTTAAGTTAAAGTATGTAAATCTAGTGGTCCACATTTTTCGTCCTGATATATTTATTGTCAGGACGAACTGATAATAGAAAATCTGTATATATATATATATATAAAATTAACACATCTCATTTGAGCTCACATGCTTCTCATCTGAGATCACGTGGTATGCATTTTGGGTTTACAGCTCATGCCATAGATATTTTATAAATATGTGTGGAGAATTTTCTTATTGATATTATGTGATTAGATATCTGAACGATGCATAAAGTACTTGATCTCGACATCTCCCAACAAACTACCTATGATTATTTTGGTGTCGGTTGTAATTATATATATAGTCTTTTTTACCTACAAACTCCCTGATATGAGGTATGTACAAACCAGCTTTTTATGCCTTTGGATCAAATTTCAAGAGTTGTTATGTAAGTAGTGGGTTGGGACTTGGTATAGAGAATACTGTTATAAACAACAAATACATAACAGCCCTTTAGATTTTAATCCAAAGACACTAAAAATTGGTTTGTATATACCGTTATATCGAGGGGTTTGTAGATGAGAAGGACTCTATCATTCATATATATATATATATATATATATACATTTTTGACCGCATAGGCGCATACTAATATGTTTGACTTGGTCTATATGAAAAGTGGAGTGTTAATGTGTTATATATATATATATATATAGTTTTTTTATTGTCGGTTCGTCCTGACAATAAATATATCATAACGAAAAATATGGACTACAGATTATGGAGAAGTTTTGACAAATACATATACTTTGAGACAAAATATGTAAATGTAGACCATTAGATTTAAGAACTAGTGGTCTACATTCTTCATCCTGATATATTTATTGTCAAGACGAACTGATAATATAAAATCTGTTTATATATATATATATCACCTCTGTTTTGATGGGGACTCAACATTGGGCGATGTTAAATGTAATAGTTTTTATTAATTAGATTTTATGTTTTACTTACTTTTTGATTTTCATGCATCTGCTTTTGTAAAAGCGATTACACTCGTCTTCATGTATTGGATGGATGATGAGAAATTCAAAAGCATGACACACAAAAACATCAATAAAATAATATAAAAAAATGTTGTCGCACAAAAGATGAAATTAATTTATTTTTCCTCTTTTTGAACTTGATTTTGACAAAATGTGATGCACAAGTTTATTATAAAGCTTAGATGATCTTTTCAATGGAACCCACTCTAGGCTCCAAATCTATACATACTGCCTTTTTGCCTTTAATCAAGCAATTATTGTTTCCTTCTCGGAGACTAAAATGCTTTTTTTAAAGGAAGAAATTGATTAATTATTGGGTATTCTTGGAAAACATATACATATTCGTTGATAATCTAACATGTGAACAATTTAACGTGTGAACAATCAACTTTAATAAATATATACTTTTATCTAGTAACTACGAATTTAAGAACTTTTACAGAGATCGTATTCTCAATTCAAAAAGTTATTCGATGATATTTGACATTAATCATAGTTTTTCTTTTCGTTCGAAATGATTAAATATAGATTATTATTTTCACTAACATAGAAAATCTTCTCACTAACATAGAAAATCTTCTCTTAAGCAAAGAAATTTACAATATAAGGTAAATTTGAAACTTTCAAACAACATATTTTTCTCATCAAACTGGCTGCTTTTTTTTTTTTTTTTTGTCATGAATTTCAATAAAAATTTCAACATCCTGACATTTTCAACCTGCTTGAAGTCTAAAAAATTCTGGCTGTGTTTGTTTTTACATTGATTCAATTTTAACTTCACGTGTTGTGTCGTTCCACGTGGTCAACCTAACATAAATTTTTGTTTTAGGTTCGTGTGAACATGGAAATTGCAGAGGAATATAATTTTATGCCATCATTCATCAAGGTTTATATAATAGAAGCTAAACTGTTTATCAGATCTGTCTTGTTGAGACTTTTCACATCTGTGCTTGTAATTTTTCATAATGGATGGACTTGTCTCTGCCTCTTTGGACAAAAAATTTAACAGCTACAGACAGAATTGGTAGGTTTCTGTTTTGAATTTTTGGTTCCTTGAAAATTAACAGCTCCCACAAGTGTCTTATCTTAATCTTTCTAGTTGACCGTTTGTGCTTTGTAAAAACTCGATGTGATTTGATGGTACATAACGCTCATTCGGAAAAAAATAGCTATATTAATTATATTTACCGAGGTTCAGTTATGTTTATGTTTAATCAATAAATAGTGCAGACAAAGGAAAAAACTAATACTAGACAACTCAAAAAATTAATCCAAAAACCAATATAAATGATGTGGCAAGTGGTTTATTCATTAACCACATCATTTTATGATTTATATGATGATGATAACTCAATTATCACATTATTTGGGTTGAATTTTGGATTAATTGTTTGGATTGTATAGTATTAATCCTCCTATAATCAAGTTCGATTGTATTTCAGAACCAAAATCGCATAACGTACAACCTTACAAAACTTGACATTTAAAGCGTGCTTGATGTCTTGTATTGTATTGTATTAAAAGTTTAAAATATATTAGAATAATACAATACAATGTTTGGCTTGTTCTGAACTATGCATTGCATTGTATTAACTAATACATTGTAATTGATCGAATACAATGGATGTTGTATTAGTTAATACATTGGGTAGGGGCTATATTAGCTAGTACAAAGAGGAGAAAAATAATAATAAATTTTAATAATAATATATAATGTGATAATAATAATTCTTTTAAAAAATATATAATAATAATATATATTACTAATAATAAATTTTAATAATAATAATAATAATAATAATAATAATAATGATAATAAAAATTATTTAAAATATAATACAAAATAAATATAATTTATTTTCATATATTAATTTAAAATAAATAAAATAAATTTTATTCTAATAGTATAAATGTTAAAGTATTTACATAAATAATAATTTATGTAATGAAAATATTAATTATACATTTATTAATATTTAAAAAAAAATTATACAACAAATTAATTTTTTATAATATGTTTTTGTATCCTAAAAATATTTCAATTTATTAGTTAACAACATATTTAGAAAATAAAATAAATAAATAATCACATCATAACATTGTATAACTTAATAGTCTAATACTAAATATCACAAAATAAGAATAATACAGTCCAGTCCAGTCCAATACAATTTAGTGCAATCTAATCTAATACAGTATAATACAATACTGTATACCAAACGAGCCTTTAGTAACATAAAGTTGTAGAATCAGTTCCACAACACTATGTTAACGTAAAATTCCCCCATTTGGCTTGAAAATCAATGCAATATACAAAACTATCACATCCCAATAAGTTTTATTTATTTATTTATTTATTTTTTATCCAAGAGAAATGTTTTTGGACAACATTGCCATTATCTACCTTTTCACTTTATTCTCTAACACAATTTTTTTCTCTTTTTCATAAGTTCTTCTTGTAATGTTTCTCTCTCTAAAATTTGTTTTCTCTCTTTTCTCTTTAAAATGTTGTTCTCCCTGTCGAAACGATTCCAACGGTATATTACAGGCAAAAATTGGATATCGTTTGCCCCCTCAAAAGTCCTTCGAAAGTATTTAGTTTCACGTCTTCACACTGAAATATCAACATGATTACACGATGAAAATCTTTACACGTTGAAATGTTAATATGATTACACGATGAAAATCTTTACAAGATGAAGCTGAAATATCAACATCTTTACACACTGAAATGCATTTTTACAAGCTGAAATTACAAAATGATTACATGCTGAAATGTTGCATTTCAACGTGTAATGTTCCAGGAAACTTCAAATTTTATATTTTTTAATCTCTCTTCCAATTTTCAATTTTCTAAAATGAAAATAAAACCCTCTTTTTTTTTTTCTTTTTTTTTTTTTCAAACCTCCATTGATGGAGATTCGATGAAGGTGAACAAACCTTCGAGGCGATGAAAATGATTAAAAAAAAAGTTGTTTTTCTCACATGTGATATTTGCACTAAGGGCATTTTTATCCAAAATCATTTCTCTTGAATAAAAAGTTATTAAGAAATGACATTTTTAAATACTTCCTTAATTTTAGGGCTAGGTCTATTTATGATTTTGGCGCTTATGTTAACTTTTCTTCTGAATAATTTTTTGTCAGTACCAACCGAATGTATTATTATCATTTTTCAAGTTGTAATAGTGACCCTTTTTTTTTTTTTTTTCCGAAAAGGGTTGTAATAGTGACTTGTTATTCGATTCAATCACACCAAACAACTATTTGTCGGCACATAATATTATAAGTTTACAACTAAATCTTGTGAACCCTTAGTTAATTTAGACAGATCAAAGAAGATTGGTGTTGACTATAGAGTGAGGTAATGATGACCATAAATGATGTGTGTGATGACTAAACAAAAATAAAAAACTAGAAAATTCATAATTAAACATGAACAGTCTCCGATCAAAATTGGATGCGAATATTAACACCTATAAAACTTATTAGTATATCCATGTCTAAAATTTAAATAATAAATATTACTATAAACACCCATTTTAATACCAATAATACCCTCATTGAAATAAATATATTCATCAGAAATATTTCGAATATAGGAGCTTTATAAAAGAGAATATATGGACCTTTATATGAGGCCAAAAGATTTTCAATCTGAAATTCTTTTATTTATAAAACTATATTAAAAAAAATATTTAAAAAAAAACATATATTGATATCTATGGATATCTTAAAAATAAAATTTAAAAAACTTGTTAATAACTACAGTTAAAATACATATATTTTTTGTTTAACAATAAAGTTTATAACTATACACAAAAGAAAGACAAAAATAATATGATAATCATATGATAATGAGAAAATTTGATACTTGAAATAAATTAGAGTTTAATTAGGGTTTATTAAAAAAAATTAAGGTTTATCATATGTTATAGTTGATCATGACTAAACAAAAATTAAAAACTAGAAAATTCATAGTTAAACATAAACAGTCTCTGATCAAAATTGGATGCAGATATTAACACCCATAAAACTTATTTGTACATCAATGTCTAAAATTTAAATAATAAATATTACTATAAGCACCCATTTTAATGCCAATAATACCCTCATTGAAATAAATATATTCATCGGAAATATTTCGTATATAAGAGCCTCATAAAAGAGAATATATGGAACCTTATATGAGGCCAAAAGATTTTCAATCTAAAATTCTTTTATTTATAAAGCTATATTAAAAAAAATATTAAAAAAAATACATATATTGATATCTACGGCTATCTTAAAAATAAAATTAAAAAAACTTGTTAATAACTATAGTTTAAAAAATATATATTTTTTGTTTATTAATAAAGTTTATAACTATACATAAAAGAAAAACAAAAATAATATGATAATCATATGATAATGAGAAAATTTGATACTTGAAATAAATTAGAGTTTAATTAGGGTTTATTAAAAAAATTAAGGTTTATCATATGATATAGTTGATCATGAGTTTTTTTTTTTTTTTTTTTTTTTTTTTTTGAAAGGTAAGTTTTTTTAAATAAAAAAATATAGTCAAAGATATAGATGTAATTAACGAATATATATAATATTTGATTTATTTTTAATTAAAGTAACTTGTCCTTATTAGTAAATTTTTATTATGATATTTTTATAATTAAATTTTTTAATAAAATATGGGTATACTAATAAGTTTTATGGATATCAAACTGTCAATATCAACACCCATCAAAATTTTTAAAAAACCATTACTTTTCCTGAAATCCGGAAATTAAAAAATTGAAAAAAATATTCATAGATCGGCGATACAAAAAAGTCACTCACTCACTCGACAGTCTCCAAAGTTTAGGTAGAGATATGACTTGGTTTTTTATTTATTTTATGATTTCAAATTTATTTTATGATTTCAAAGCCTGTAGAATCACATGAACCGATGAACACAGTCCACACAACAACTCATCAAGTCTCTTTTTTGTATATATTTTTTTCTCCATAGGAAGAACATATGACCTAACTCATGTCCCCACTTTGTTAGATCAGTTTTGACTAAATCAGAAACCAGTCTGCATCAGTTTCATGATAAATACAAGATCACCCATATAGAAAGAAAAAAAAAAACATATGTTGTCATGCTTGAATTGATGATGCAAGAGATGGCATTGTTTGAAGACTGAGAATAGAAACTCATCTTTGATATGATCATGTTTCCAAGCTTAGATGTGGTTCAGAAATGAATGTGTCGACAGGATCAGTGAGTCTTAAAAGTTCAGAAATGTTGCATTTCACAGCAGATTGATAAGAGTAACAAAAAGTTAACTATTTAGCGTTATAAAACATATAATTCTACAGAGTAAGGTGGAACAACTGACCTAAAAGCGGATCATAAAGGAGTTTTAAGTTAATACATGCAACATAACTGCAGAAAAAAAGATCCAACAAAGAGGTTCACTCCGTACGTTTACGCTTCTTTGCAAGATTCTCGAAAATCTGATGGACATCAGCAGATGTGATTGCATTTGATGGGTCAAAAGACTCCTGTGAAAAGAACTATGTTAAGAGATCTATACAAAAGCTAGATACAGAATTTTGACAAAAGATATGTTAAAACAGTTAAACGAAAAATATGCAGCATTATGCATAATTAAGTTTGCACAGGTATACATATTTTAAGGAAAGAAGGGAAAAACAAATGTTGATGACAGACCAGGAAGGTACGAAACTCATCCTTCATGTCAGCGATGCCATTCAGAATCTCCATTTTCTCTACGTGACCAAGTTTGTTGAGTAAAGTTAGCTCAGCTCCTTCCTGTTGCTGCAACTTTTCTTCCCTCTTCTGCTTTGCTGTTCTTTCATACTCCGCTATCGAGTCCTCCTTATCAAGTAGATAGCTTATTTGCTTCTGTCTATACATATCTAAGCATTTTTCACACCGGCAGAGGAGATCCCTCCAATTTTTGGAAAGAAATAGAGGTTTACTATCTATAATATCAGCCGGTTGATTATCTCCCAGAAGACAATTGATATGTGAATTGGCATCTTTTGTGCATAGGTCTGAACCGATATTAGCGTTGGAACTTTCTCCTATGATATTTTCCTTACCACCAGATGAAGATCCAGAATTAGCATCCGCCGGCACATTATCTTTAGTAGGAGAAATATGAGAACGGGTACCAGTCTCAAGCTTTCCAGAACCACAAGCTGAAGGGTTGTCTTCCATCACATCTTTGTCCTTATTAGTATTAGCGGCACCATTACATTTCACCGCTGCTGCCCATATTGTTTGAGGATATAGAGTAAGAAAAGAACAAACAGCTGAGCATGCCTTGCATATGAAATCTTCATATCGAGGTTCCCCTTCCTCATCTCTCGGAATCTGCTATACAAGTACAATAATGAATATGATTGCAATCATATGACTAATCATAAATCCAATTACATAGAAATCCATTCAGAACAAAACTATCAATCTATCATCAGAATACGGAGAAATGTGAGAATAAATCCTTCCAACCATGTTTGTGTTACTTACCCTTTATTTTCTTTTACTACACCTTTTTTACTATTTCTTGGTATCAAGAGAGCAGAAAATAATTAGATGAAACTTATTGTTCAGATTATAGGTAGATAAACTTGAATAAGATTATGTATTGAAGTTATATCAACAAATATAATCTTTCACCAAAATAATTGTAGTCAACAATCATACAGGTAGCACAAATCTTTGGAAGATAGCAGTACATAACGAACCAGAGTTTTGCATTGGTGCAGTTATAACCATTCAACACAAGCAGATATCTGATCAATCATAAAATAAAAAGAATGAACAAGACTCGTAAAATGCTTGAAGCCTTGATCCATTATCAATATAAATAGTCGCTGATTTTGGCAATGAGAACAAGGAAGGTCTTTACCATTTTACAAATATTACAAAATCATCTAGCAATACAACTATAAGTTATTTCTAAGCAAACAAATGGTGGGAGCAAGTCATCCATTAAAAAAAATCATAGCAAAAAGAAAGAGGCAAGTTACCTACCTCATCAGAAGATTCAAGACCAAGATGCTCCTCATGAAACCAGTCCTCACACATACAACACTGTATCATCTCTACTTGTTCTTCCACATTTGGGTCAGGATAGGGGAGATTGCAAGTGCAGTAAACACCTTTAAAGTTATGATTATACGAATTCTGAACATTTTCTACATCTTTACTGGGGAGAAGTTTGCAAAAGAACTCTCCAAATTTTGAATTTCCACAATCACAGCTAAAATTCCTCTTGGTCCAAAGCTCCACAATCTTGTTATGCAACATAATTAGGCAACCATTAGAAATAAGTAATGGATATTAGGAAAAAAAAAAAAACAAAATTTATTCAAACAGAGGCCCATTGACACCATGTACAATAAAACAAAATTGAGCAATTGACACCATTAAGAAAGAGATACAATTCCCCATTGCAACAGATATCATTCCTGTCAAATCGTTAAATGGTCGATGCAATTTCAAAATGTCAAAAAGTGAAGAATGTTAATGACCAGGATTTGCTATTTTGAAATAAATCCATAAATATTAAGAATAAAGAAAAGAAAAATTAAGATAACAAAGGCAAGGCAATAAATACTAAACTAATTTCTTATAAACTAATGAGCATCAAGAAACTCATTAAACTGCAGGTGAATAGCCGATCATAAAAGGAGTTACCAAGGTTACAGTTTTATTAGCTGCAGGGGGATAGTATCACCTTTATATGGATAACTCAAATCAAAAACTATAATTACCAAAATTCATTTTAGCAAGCGGTGTACATCCAAGCAATGATTCAGTTCATAAGAAGATAACACGACAACAAACTATATATATATATATATATATATATAACATGACAACAAACTATAAATGGGACATTTTTTTTTTGTGGGAAACTATGGCAGGCAACTTAAACTGTATCAAGCCATGATTTAACACAGGCATTCAGAATTTCAAGAATGATGAACATCATAACCACAACATCTTTCTCGATGGAAAGCATTGCGATAACTAATAACTAGCACTAAAATTCATTATGCAAAAGGATTCCTTGATTACACAAACCATCCACAACTGAATGACACTAAAAACATATTCAAATGAAAGAATACCTCATGGCCATCATGGCAAGACAAGGAACAAGCAGTGCAAACTCCGGCATTTCCTTCTGGCGTGCAAGTAAGGCATGAGAAAATAGCTTGTCTCTTCATATAGCCCTTACTATAAGTACACTCCTTTCCCTCATCTCCACCCAAAACCAAATCCGCCTCCTTAAAAGTTGAATGCCAATAAATTAGATAACACAAGAAATCAGTAAATATATGAACAACAATGTAGACAAATTCAATCAGTATCCAGTCGCATATTGTCTTATTGTGCAATAAATTCAAAGCAATCTAGATAACAGGAACTTACTGAAAATGAGATATAAACGGATTAAAGTGGAAAAACTAAAATCAGATTCAATTGTTTGGACATAAGAAAAACAAATCCATCCTGATTCGCAAACACCCCTCTAATTTATTTCATGGTGACACATATAAGCTCCAGTTTCTTCAGACTATAAAGATATTCTGTTACCGTAAGTCTTCAAAACAACTCTAATTTATTTCCTAAATATAATTTATCTTGCAGTGTGTATGGTATCACACCAATTCCTGATCTTTAGCACAACACAAGAAAGTATCACAAATAATTAAAGGTAATCAACATTTGCAATCCACAATATTTATCACTTTCAACTTCGGGAAAAAGAAAAAAATTAGAACCCTAAAATCAAATACAAAATCTAGGGTTTTTACCAGCTCCTCTTCTTCGACTTCATTGAGGTACTCCTCGATTGAAATGGTCTGTTCACCCTCGTTATCCATCTCATCACCAGCCATTATCACAGTCCTGCGAAGAAATAATTAAACAAACAAATAACTTGGTCAACAATACCTAGCTTCCTGTTTAAAATTCGATGAAACGAGAGTATAAATATGTAGATTTTTTGTGTGATAAAAGGGGATTTTCTTTATCTGGAAAAAAAAAATGAAACCCTAGAAACTACTTCAAAAATATATATATCGAAAAAAAATAATTACCTTTGTATTACGATCAGAAGAAAATTTCAGGGGGTTTCAAAATTCAGAGGTTGATTTGATCGAAAGATCGAATTTTAGATTGATGCAGAACGAGAGAGATGGTGTTGGAAGAGAATCGATATGTGTGCGTTAGGGTTTTATATGGAAGTTGAAGGACTGTACGGACATTTTCCCGCCACAATAATCCCTCAAAAGTACATGATTTCTTTGGGTTCCCTCCATATGATATTTTTTTTTTCCCTTTTTTTGTATTGTTAATTTTTGGATTGGAGTCTCCAAATTACTACACTATAAAAAAAATCATAATCTATATATGGTTAGGGCTCATTTTCTAACAGCCAAAATTTGTGTAGCTCTAAAAACAATTTTGTGTAGGTTTAGCTCTTAGGGTGTTTTTAGCACGGACATGGGACAGGACAAGATAGGACGGGACGAGACGGTACATGACATGTTGTTCCATATTGTGTTTGGAATGCCTGTGACATAATTGTGGACTGTACTATTATGCATTTGGTATGGCTAGGACAAGACTGGACAAAAGGTTCAAATGACCAAAGTGCCCCTCTTGTGCTTTCCAATGTTTATAACAATTTTATTAAGTTTGGAAAAAAAAAATTTGAAAAATATCAAATGTTATTGAATTAAAATTAATTAAAAATCATACAAAATTAATATTTTCTTTCATTTTCTCACTACACAAACACCATAGATTTTTCTTCAATCTAATTCGACAAACAAAAACAACAAATCAATTCCACAAAATTCATCCTAATAATTAATAGTTCTTAAATCAATTAAACAACCCAACTATGCTATTAGAAAATGTCGATTAAGAATTGTCATGTTACCTTTACCATTTCAATAAAATTAGAAATAAAAAAATAAAAAAAAATATTTCAAAAAGCAAAATAAAAGAAGATCTGGAATTGATTATGGAATCCCTCAAGAAACAAGATCCATAATCAAAAAAATCAATCGCTGCCACTGAAAAAAATCCAAAAAAAAAAAAAAAAATCAATCCAAAATCCAGATGCGTAAAGCATCTCCATCCAGGAAAGCATCCAAAATCCAAAAATACAAGATCTGGTATGCAGCAAAGCATCTCCATCCAATCTGAGGCCCACCAGTTCATGGCAACTCTAGGTCAAAATCCAACTTTTTTTTTTACTTAAAAGTTCAAACTTCATCAAAGAATTGAGTTTCAATTAAAACAAAAAATTGAGTTTGGTGAGATGCGTTGATGATCGACGATGATAAGTACTGGTTGGAGGAGGTCCCATCTTGTGTTTGGCAAGATGCCATTCAAACTAATTGAGTTTCAATTAAAACAAAAAATTGAAACTCAAATGAAAAAATTTACACAAAAAATTTGCAAAAATTGAAAATTGATTTTTTTTGTTGTTGACACATAAGCGGCAGTAGTGACGATCTGAGAGAGAGATATGCGTCTACGAAGAAGGAGAGAGAGAGATCTGCGTCTATAAAGGAGAAGGAGAAGGAGAAAGAGAGAGAGAGATCGTCTAAGAACGAGAGAGAGAGATGGGAATCAGGTGTTGGTGTGTATATATATATATATGTATGTAATTTTTGGAAGTTTTAAGGGTAAAAATATATTTTCCAAACTTGTCCCATGCATGGACAAGTTTGGGCAAGCTATTTGGATGGAACAATTTTTTGAGTTTTTTGTCTCACCTTGTCATGTCCTATCACATGTTAAGGACGAACTAAACACGGGACAAGAGAAAGTTATCTCGTCCTGTGCCGTCCCGTCCCGCGTACCAAACGTACCCTTAATAATATGCATACAATAGTGCATCCAAATGATTTTGGTCTATAATTCTATATAGCTTGAATTTCAAACAAGATTATGACAAAATAATAATCTCAAGTTTGTCTAGAATAGAAAGATAAATCATCCTAACAATGTTACGTTATTTATAAGCTAAGTGATTATTGAAATTACGATTAAAAATGGGGAGAACTCCATAACTAACCAAAAAATTATGGGGTTTATTGTTTTTGTCCAAGATTAAAATTTTTACTATTTTTGTTAAAATTTCCACTTTTTGGACAAGATTGCCCTTCTTTACAAATTTTTTTCCCCTCTTTCTCTATCTCCTTTCTCACGCCTCATTCTTCTTCTTTCTCTCCTCCTTCTCTCTTTCTCTCCTCCTCTCTGTTTCACGTCTTCTCTCTCTCATAGGTTCATCTTCTTCTTCTTCTTCTCTTTCTCCTTTTTTTTTTTCCAGATTTTTTTAAAAAAAATCAGGTTTTTTTTAAACAAAAATTTTCAGATTTGGGAAATTTTCTAGATTTTTTTTAAAAACTTCAGTTTTTTTTTTTTTTTTGAAAAATTTTCAGATTTAAAAAAATGTTTGGATTTGAGTGTTAGTTGTTGATTTGTTGTTGTATTTAAGTTTGGGTTGTGGTTGTTTTTATGAATGGTGGGAGTTGTGTTTGGGTTTAGGTTTTGTTGAAAAAAAATTGAGATTTTTCGGATTTGATCTCTTTCAAACAAACTTTTTAGATTTTATTTTGTTTAAACACACCAGGCAAACGAATTAAACACACCAGGCAAAAATGAATTAAACACACCGAACTAATTAAACACACCGGACAAAATGAATTAAACACACCGGACTGATTAAACACACTAGACAAAATGAATTAAACACACCAGACAAAAACAATTAAACACATTAAGGCAAAAACAATTAAACACACTAAGGTAAAACGAATTAAACACACCAGACCATCAATTAAACACACCGGTTTGCACCAGTGTGTTTAATTGGTTTGGCTTGGTGTGTTTAATTGGTTTGCAATTGTGTGTTTAATTGGTTTGGCTTGGTGTGTTTAATTGGTTTGGCTTGGTGTGTTTAATATGTTTGGCCTGGTGTGTTTAATTGGTAGTATGGTGTGTTTAATTAGTCAGGTGTGTTTAATTGGTTTGCCCGGTGTGTTTAATTCGTTTGCTCTGGTGTGTTTAATTCGTTTGGCCTGGTGTATTTAATTGGTTTGCACTTGTGTGATTAATTGGTTTGATCTGGTGTGTTTAATTGGTTTGGTCTGGTGTGTTTAATTGGTTTGGCTTGGTGTGTTTAATTTGTTTGGTCTGGTGTGTTTAATATGTTTGGCCAGGTGTGTTTAATTAGTCCGGTGTGTTTAATTGGTTTGCCCGGTGTGTTTAATTCGTTTGCTCTAGTGTGTTTAATTCGTTTGTCTGATGTGTTTAAACAAAATGAAATATGGAAAATTAGTTTGTAAAAGATCAAATCTGAAAAAATCTTAATTTTTTTTCAACAAAACCCAAACTCAAACAAAACTCCCACCATTCATAAAACCAACCACATCCCAAACTTAAATACAACCACAAATCTGAATTTTTTTTAAGCACAACCATAACCACAACCACAACAACAACTCAAATCCAAACCTTTTTTAAATTTGGAAATTTTTCAACAAAAAAAAAAAAAAACTGAAATTTTTTTTTTAAATCTGGATACATTTTCAAATCTGAAAATTTTTGTTTAAAAAAAAACCTGAATTTTTTTGTAAAAATCCCTAAAATCAACCACAAACACAACCGCAACCACAACCAAACTTAAAAATCTGAAAAAAAAAATTCAAAAAAAAAAAAAAAAAAAAAACTGAAATTTAAAAAAAAATCTGGAAAAAACGTGAAAGAGAAAGAGAAGAAGAAGAAGGAGGGAAGATCGGACTTCCAATCGTTGATCGATCGTCCGATCTTCAAATATATATTTTTTTAAAATCTGAAATATGTTTTAAAATCTGGGAAAAAAAAAGAGAGAAAGAGAAAGAGAAAGAGAAAGAGAAGAAGAAGAAGGAGGAGGAGGAGGAGGAGGAGGAGGAGGAGGAGGAGGCGTGAAAGAAGAAGGAAAGAGGAGGAGAGAGGAGGAGAGAAAGAAGAAGAAGAAGAAGAAGAAGAAGAGAAGAAGGAGGCGTGATGGTCTGATGGAGAGAGAAAGGAGAGAGAAGTGGGAGGTGTGAAATGAGTGAGAGAAAGGAGAGAGAAGAGATTAAGAAAAAAAAAATAAGGGCAATTATGTCCTCACAGCCCATCTAATGACAAAAACAATAAAAATGATAATGCTGGACAAAAACAATACCTCCCCATAATTTTTGATTAAAAACCCCTATTTCCTCTTAAAAATGTCACTTATTTTTATTTATAAATTCAATTGTTTTTGTTTTTGTGGAGACTACTTAAACATAAGATACTATCTGGCTGAATGAGCGTTCTTACCTATCGATCCAATTGTTATTGTGTGTGATTGGAATGTCTAAAGGAGAAATCAATTTATATATGCTTATAATTAGTATTTGCTTTGATTTTGTTGGAAGATGAAAATGTGTTTTCTCATTATAGATTCAGCCCCTGTATATGAACTGCATAGTTACTGGGTAGTTATGTGAGAGAGTTAGTTATTTTTTAATTTTAAAATCTTTAATTTTTATAGGCCTTTTGATTAAAATTTAAAGACTGGAAATTAACCTATCAACTATATAAGTCCTATATAGAAGCTGAACCCTTCTTTTATTATTGGAGTACAAATATTTCAATCATGATTTCCATGTAATACAAATAAAATTTTCTTCCAATCTTATGTGTTTTTTTTTCCTTTTGATTTTTTCCAATCTTTTTGTTAACTTGTTATCGACCTATTTTGGATTTCTGGGTATCTATATTTGCCGTACTATTGGGCCATAAAAAACAGATCAAGGACAATGATGGGCCAAACATCTATATTTGCCGTACTATCAAGGACAATGATGGGCCAAATATCTCATTCGATTTCTGGGCTGGACCAATGGAAATGGGCTGCTTGTGCCACATTTGGTGTCCATTTAGTTTGGATCAGCCCAGAGTTCAAAAGAATAAAAGAAATTTATTCTTTTTTCTTTGGAAAAAAAAAAAAAAAAAAAAAAAAAGCAGCTTAAATACAGCTGAATGCATTTTGAGACTCTCGAAAGAGTTCAAAAAATATATATATTATCTCATCACCGAAAAAATTTGGGTGCAGTGGGATATACGTTGAGATCGTGCTCATTAACAGCGAATGTATGGTACATTTTTAATCGATACATGTCATAAAATGTATGAATTAATGTGATTTATTAATTATATCACCTAACACATATTTTATATTTACAAATCGAAATAGTTCAAATCTTCCAATTTCTTTGTGAAATATGGGCATTGTCAATCTTTCATGGTATGCTTGTATTGACCGACTAGGAAATAAACACTTTCAAAAATCAAATTTTTATCTTGCTTGACAAGAGAGGATTTTTGACTTATATATATAGTTTTATATTGAACTGCAATAGATGACAAAAACAATAATACAAGTCAATTCTTGACCTAGAATAAAAACAATATTATTTTTAATTTAATTTAATTTAATTAATTTTTGTAATTATATGTATATTGATGTATGCAAACCTTATCCTGGGTTCGCTACGGTCTGCACTGGTATGACTTGTGTGATTTAATGCGTATTTTTTAAGCATATAATAATTTAATTTATATGTCATAACATGATTCATTTTTAAAATCAATATAGGCTCATCAATGTTATCGAACTTTTGAGATATATAATTTTTCCATTTCATATATGAGAGCCAAATTTTCTATTAAAAAAGATGATAATTTTTGTTATTTGTACAAGTTGTTTTATATTCAAAATACACGAATAATTTAATAAAAAATGACAAAGGAATGTTTTATTCTCAATTATTGACAATCGATTTTATTATAATTAAATATTAGAATTGTTTGTGACTAATTGTAGTATTGTACTGTCGTTACTAAAATTGCATTAGCATACCAACCTAATAGAAAACGAGTAATGCTAGATATCATAACTATTCCAACACAATACATGTGGCACATGAGGTGTCAATTGGTGAGTGGATACATAAATAGGTAAGATAAATTTTATTAACGTGTATCCACTTACCAATTAACACCTCATGTACCACATGTGTTGTGTTGGAATATTTGTGATTTTAGTTGTGATATATAACATTACTCATCTAATAATTAATATTTAGGAAACTTATATATATCATGATTTTCAACAAAGTTGACATGGAAAATAGTATTTATTTATTTATATTAATTATCTTCTTAACACATAAATAAAATTTATAAGCAAAAGGAGGAATTATATATATATATATATATATATATATATATTTTGATCATTTTTAAATAAAAAAGAATATTAAAAAACTCAAACAAAGTATAATCTGACCAAATACATATGCTGTCAAATTATTGTAGACGAGAAAATCTTGCTTGCTGGTGCAGTACATCCTAACTAATGAGTGCATGCCTCCATGTAAATGTAAACTCATTTGATTGGTGTGTAAACATAAACTCATTTGAATGGTTCTACTTGTCACAGGGCATGTATCCATTGGTTGGATACATTTCATCAAGTACATGGCAGATTCTTGAATTGAGATTTTCTAATGAGCTTATCAACGTAGTTACTTCAATAGATTTGGTGACTTGTGTAATTAATGACTTCAGATCTCGTTTGACACACTGTATTATATTGGGTTAAATTGAATCAAATTGTATTAGATTAAACTGTATTATTCTTATACAATCCTGTATTTGATGAATTATATTTTATATTATACTTTATTATGTTGCATTAACTAATACAACATCTCAAATTATCCACCATATTAGATCAACTAAAATGTACTAACTAATACAATAAAGTGAACAATGCAAAATAAACTAAATATTTGTAATATATTATTTTAATACATTTAATACGGTACCGTACATGCTAACAACATGTTTTATGATTAGGACAAAGATCAATATAGTATATGATCCGACTTTTTTTTTTTTTTTTGAAGTACAACACAGACAATTACGACTGCCGGGACCAGCGAGAGATAGACCCTACAAGCTCAGCCCGGACTGCTGCTCCCACGGATGAGGAGAGAGAGCACCCACATATATATAGTGGGACAAGAACCACCCAATTGGGAAAATTTGCACATATATAGTGCCTACACTCGGCCTTGAACTCGGGTGGTGGGGAGTTCCCATGGGAAGGCCCACCACCATGGCAAGGCACTAGGTGTGTATATGATCCGACTTACTCATTTTCTCTTCTGCTAGTTTAGTTTCCACCAATTGACAAGCGCCACATAATCGAGAAGAATTTTATAATATTCGCATTTTACATCAAAAATCAACTCAACGTTCACAAATAACCCAAACTAGAAATCACTTGTCAACTTCCCATTAAAAATTACTATCAAAAATCAATCCTGTCTTATTTGACCGTATTCGATATAGGCCCCAAGCATGAAAGCGGCAGCCTATTAACCAGAGGTTCTGAGCTAAGTTGAAGACTTAGAAAAATCACTAATTAAAATTTTTTATTTAAAAAAAAAAAAAAAAAAATGTCTTCCTCACACCAACTCTTCTTCTTCTGCTTGCTCCTAATTTTTTTCTCTGTTATTCGCATATCAACCAGCGTTAACACGTGTCCGATTTCGTGTCATGCCACCGGACTTGGACCCGTAATCAGGTTCCCTTTCCGGCGAGAAGATCAACCCATCCCGTGCGGATATCCGGGCTTCGAACTCTCATGCAACAACAGAAGCCAAACGATCCTAAACCTCCCTAAATTGGGCAACTTCACAGTCCAAAACATCAACTACAAATCACAAACTATATGGATCAACGACCCGGATTACTGTCTCCCGAAGAGGTTCCTCCGGTCCTTCTCTCTCTCCGATACACCTTTCAGTGTCGAAAACCTCATGGAGTTCACGTTCTACAACTGTTCTTCGGCCGGAAACACCGTAACGGACGTTCCGAGATCGAGGATGGTTAGTTGCATGAGCAGAGATAACTTCACGGTCGTTGCTGTCCCGACGTATTGGTCTAACGTGTCCGGACAGGGGATACCGAGATTGTGTTCGGTGATCGTTAATGTCGTGATTCCGTTCTTTTGGCCGAGTTGGTCCGGACTTCAACAAGGTGTTCCGTTGAAATGGGATGGTCCGGATTGTAAGTCGTGTGAAGAGCATGGAGGGACCTGTGGGTTCGAGAATGATATTAGAAGTGTCGGATGCGCAAATCTTTCTGGTTCTGGTAAAGTTATTGAATTGCATTTAACATTTATTTTTTTAGTAAATTTATATTCTTTTGACTCGAATATGATTTAAAATAATTGAAAAGCTTTTTATTTTGATTGTTCCATATGATAAAATCAATCATATGTTATATGATCGAAATTGAGGATGCGTGTACACCCCGCTGCATGGTTGACTCTCCCGTTTGGTTATATTGACTTGGGTTTAAGTGAAATACAGTGGATTTTTTGTGTTTGATCGGATAGAATTATAAATGAATTGGAAATTGTGGTGAAGACTATCAATAGTGTTTTTTTTTTTTTTTTCCAAAGTCAAAATATATTTTGCTTGGATGGGTTGAGTTCTGGACTCATCTGGTGGTCCCAGGTGCGAACACAATAGACGGTTGTCTATGGTAGTGACACGTGTCATGATATAGGTCCTAGGTTATTTATTTTTTAGAATTGTTTTTTAGAATTGTAGTGGTCAAGCAGCCTTGTTTGTTGGGGTCTATTTTTGCTCACCCCCTTCAAGAGAGGTGAGCATTACCCCCTCCCCAACATTTGATATGTGTTAAAGAAGGGGTATTTTTATCCAAAAATTATGTGTTCAGGGAGGAGGTATTTTTATCTAAACATATGACAGTTTTTGGATAAAAATACTCATTCATTAACACATATCAAGTGTTGGGGAGGGGGTAATGCTCACCTCCCTTCAAAGGGGGTAAGCAAAAGTAATATCTGTTTGTTGGGTTGGCAATTTGGCATTCACAGTGTTTAAGGGTTTAATTAGTATAGTAATGACGGTAGAGAAGAAATATCAACAATACAAACACAAGATACACGAGTAACACAACAATACATTTAATGGCAGATTTCATACATTTTCTTCATACGAAATTTTAGATTATTAAACATTATAAATCATTTTTATAGTCTCTTTCAATTATTTATATATATATATATATATTATAAAGACGTACCATGTGAAATCCCACACCTAATTCAAACAAGTTGTGTATAAGTAAAAATAATAGCCAATTAAATTAGGCAACGTATAGGTGACGGGTTCTTTTGAAGTCAATATTTGTTTTATTAAGTACTCGTAGTAAATACGATATAATTATTGAATCACTAGCTAGAAAAAAAGTTCTCAATTGATCAATGTCATGAATATTGATATAAATTATGTTTAATGAGTTGATTTTATATGTGAATAATGAGCTTGAAATTTCTAATAATTACTCTTGACCAACTTATTGAACATATATTTTCAACCAAAAAAAAAACTTATTAGAACATATATATTTAATTTATTTTATAGGTCTTCCAAGGAGTGCCAAGTACGGGATCATCATAGGAGTGGCAATTACAGGACTCTTGTGCTTGATTGGAATCGCATTTTACTTGTGCGGCAGCAGGGACGGAGCCACCTTAGGACGAAAGGGCCCCCCTGGAGTTGTACAATTTTATAAATTTTCCCCAAACCTTTAAGAGTTTTATGTTTTTACCCTTTTTTCATATCCCTCAAGTTTTATAGTTTTATAAATCTGTCCTAAATTTTCATATTTTTATATTTTTACCCTTACTTCATATTTATAATTTCTAATTCTTTTGTAAATTACACTGTTAATAATTTTAACTTAACCATGTAGAGAATATATTTCATTCTAAATATATTATTATTTTTTCTTTATATCTCAAATATAAATCAAATCGCAACATATATGGTTTGTTATGTCAGTTGTAATTTTTTCTTATCAAAATTACACTTACTCAATTCTTTTTTAACTAATTTTATTATGGACAATGCTTGGGTACTGACAGTACTCGAGGTACTGACCAACCAATGGGGTTTTACCACATGGCCCATCCTAAAATTTCTTCCGCTGTGCGACTCCAGCTACCTGAGACTTATTTCTAGATACTAAGACTTATTGCTACCCAAGACTTATTGTTGAGACTTATTTCCATGATTTTTTTATAACGGATCTAATGGAGTCGACCATTTCAAAAACCTCCATTGGAGGTTTGTTCGACCTCCATTGATGGGTCAATGGAGGTTTTTGAAAAGAAAAAAAATAGGAGAGAGAGAGAGAGAGAGAGAGAGAGAGAGAGAGAGAGAGAGAGATTATGGTCAATTTTGGCAGATTCCATTAATTGGTGTTATTTCTATAAAACTTATTAATTATGTGACTTTTCAATAAATGTCTTTGGAAAGAGTGCCATAAAAAAAAAAAACCCTAATATTTGTCTTACTATTTTGACATATCTTATTTTGAGCACATCTAGGGTGCGTTTGACACAGAGATGGGACAAGACAGGGTGGGACGGGATAGAATAGTTGTTCCATATTGTGTTTGGAATGTCTGAGACGGAACTGTTAACTGTAATGTTATGTGTTTGGTATGGCTGGGATAGGACTGGACAAGAGGTTCAAATGACCAGGGTGCCCCTCATATGTATATATAATATTATAATCTTATATAAATTAATATATAATTTTTAATATATTATATATTATTATATATAATAATAAAATAAAATATATATATATTATCTTATTTATTGTATATGTAATAATTTTTAATAAATTATATATTATTATATAATAATATTTATATTAAATATATATAATATATTAAATATTATTATAAATAATAATCAGTCTTTCTATTATCAGTTCGAACTGACAATGAATATATCAGAACGAAGAATATGGACCACAGATTATGGAGAAGTTTTGACAAGTGCATACACTTTGAGTCAAAGTATGTAAATATAGTGGTCCACATCCTTCGTCCTGATATATTTATCGCAGTTCGAACTGATAATAGAAAATCTGATATAATAATATATATATATATAATATCTTAATATATTATATTATTATTATATGTAATAATAAAATATAATATATATTATTAATATATAATATTATTATATATAATAATATAATATATATATATATATATATATATATATATCAGATATATATAATATATAATATATATATATATATATTAGATATATATATATACATAAATTATATAATATATATTATTTAATATTTATATATATATTATATATACATAATTATCATTATTTATATTATAATAGTATTATACATATTATAATATATATTATTATAACACATACATATTAATAATATTTATATATTATAAGTATATATATATTATTATATATATTATTATAATATATATATATATATATATATATATATATATATAATATTGCACAAGTTTATGATTTTTTTTTTTTAATATTTAAGGGTAAAAAGGTCTTTTTGAGACTTGTCCCATGCATGGAACAAGTCTGGCCTAGGGTCTTGGGTGGGACAGGATTTGGTGATTTTTGTCCCACCTTGTCCCGTTATGTCCCATGCTAAAGTCACGCCAAACGTAGGACAAGAAGAAATTGTCCCATGATCGAGCCATTACATACATAGAAATACACTCCTTATTTCCGATACTTATTATTAACTTTCGAGTAAATTCATGAAATTTATGGCTCGATGTTGATTGTACAGGTACTTTTTGGATTTTGGGTTGAAGAATGAAAGAACTCGGTGATTTTGGGCTAAAAGTGGCGAAAGCGAGCATTTAGGGGTAAAACGGTCATTTGGCAAGAAAAGAAGAATTCGACGGTTCAATTCTGCGGCCTGGCCGCAGATTGAAACTGCTGTTTTTCTCTAGAAACATCAGGTCAATTCGACGGCCAGAATTCACCCGCCGATCAATTCCAGAATCTCACTTTTCCATTCTACAGTTTCGTTCTGCGGCCTGACTGCAGATTGAAACCGCAGAATGCGCGCCACGTCAGCAGCACCTGGATTTCAACCCTAGCTCATGGGACCACATATATATATCCCCCTTTTCTCCTTCCCTCATCCAATCCCCACCACTTCATGTGTTGGGGTCGAAAATGAACCTCCGGGATATGATTATTACGGAGTTGAAACACTCAAAAATTACCAACAGTAGATTAATGAAGTTGAACTGTAATTTTATTGAATAGAGTAGAAGTAACTTCCCACTTCCTAAGAGATTACACAATATTCTATGCTTTCTAGGAATGAGAAATGAAAGTTGAAAAAATTGTCCCTAATGGTAAAAATGAGGGTTTATATAGCCCATCCTCTGACATCTCAGGCACGTGTCGAGGGCTCAGTGGTAAGGTCCGACAGCTGTCTCTGCGTGGTCAGGTACGATTCTGCCATGGACGATGACATCAGATAATATATTCGGTATTTTACTGTCGGTGGAACGGACGTCCGAATGCAAACAGTATTCGGGGATTAACTCCGAGGTGTATCCCTCGGAGTTATAACTCCGAGGACAAGGGGAGTAATCGGATATAAGCGAGTTCACAATCGGGTACAACAGTTCCCCCTTGAACGCAGAAGTCGGTATGCAAGACTGGTTGTGGGTTCGAAAACGGAGTCTGCCGCCACTATCGGGCGTTCGTTTAGGGCCATTTTATTCGAGATCGGCCCATGCCGTGGCTAATGAGTGGATGATGCGTGGCTTGAAGAGAAAGGGCGGCGGACAGGTGTCGCTCGGTGAGACTGTGGTTCGCGTCGCTTCATTTCCCGCGCTGAGGATCCTTATAAATAGTGATGTAGGGTCACACATGACTCCCTATTTGTGTTTTCTCAATTGATCAGAGCATTTTCGGCATCTGTAAGAATTCAAGAAGAAGGAAGGAACAGGTTAGTCTCTGAACACAGTTACCTTACTACGTAATTAGTAGGTATCTACCAACTTCCTCCGATGGTTCGCAAAGTCGGGACTTCTAGCCCCATAATGTCGTCAAGCTCCGAATCTGGATCTTCAGAGTCCACATCGGGTAGAGTTTCTGTAGGGAGTAGCACTAGTAGCTTTCGGTGATATAGATGCACAGGACGCGGGGAGTCTGGAGGTCCAACAAATACCGGGAGGTGACCGCACCCGTGGTCCTGCAGTTGGTCCTGGCCCGGGCGAGTGCTGGGAGGGGTACAACTCCGAGGACTTCGTTCGGGATGAGATAGATCATACGAGGTTTGCAATAAACTTCATTCGGGAAAATAAGATTGATGCTGCGAAGCTTAACAAGCTAGTGACGGAGTTCTCGATCCCTCGATCTGTGCGCGTTAGAGTTCCTAGTGAGGGGGAAAGGGCGAGTAATCCCGATAGGGGCTCTATGGCTTTCCACCCCGCCTTTCTGGAGATTGGGGCTAGATTGCCATTGCAGCCTTATATTCGGAGGGTGTTACGAGAGATAGGAATTGCTCCGGCTCAGTTAAATCCGAATGCTTGGAGGATAGTAATCGGAATGTACTCCTTATGGCGGAGTATGAAGTTTCCCGCACCCACATTCAGGGAGATTGGACACTGCTACAGCCTATACTCCCATAAATCTGGGGGAGATGGCTGGTGGGCTCTTGCTTGCCGTGACAAGCAAGGCGGCGAACCTCTGATCACCGGGCTTCCATCTTCCAACAAGGAGTGGAAGAAGACTTGGTTCGTCTGTCGAGGCGACTGGGGCAGAGACTTGCAGCTCGGTGGTCGTCCTCATAGGGTTCGCTCAGTGTTCAACATCCCAGGTGTTTGGGGCCTCCTTAGGTTTATTTTCGGTATTCGTTTGTTACGCCTTGTTTTATTTGTGTTCATTAGTGTGTTCTTTTTGCAGCTCCGTGGGAACGTGTCGCTTTAGAGGATTTGTCCAAAACCGAGCGGAGGCACATTTCGGACGCTTGGAGCGTGTCCCCGAAGAGAAGGCACGTCGATTTCCTGTTAGACGATCGTAGGCTTCACGAGCTTGGTTTTATTGTAACTCTTACGGAGTCAAGGAAGAAGAAGGTGATAAAAACCTTATCCAAGAAAAGTAAGTACTATTTCGGTGTTATCCTCATTTATTATTCGGCTTCTGATTCCCAATCTGACATCTATTCATGGTTTTTTTTTTTTTATTTTTTTTTTTATACGGGAGCAGGAAAGATAACCGAGACGGCAAAGGAAAGGATGGCCGACAAAATGAGGAGCAGTGTTGGGAAGCAGAGGGAGGGGAAGGAGGAAAAGAGGAAGAAAAGGATGCTTCCCCAGATCCCCAGTCTAATCGATGAGGAGGAAGCATCCGAGAGCATTCCTCCCCTGAGGACCAATAGAACTGCGAGGTCCTCGGTGTCGGTTGCCGCTGCTGGAACCGCGGCAGAGATTGCCGAAGCCATCCCCCTGACCTCGGTGGTGCGTGACCAAGGCGGGGACCCGAATGAGGACGTCGAGCTCTTGGATTCCGACAAGGACGTACCAGCAGGGACCCCCCCTGCAAATATTCGGGATACGGTGATCTCCCCCCCCAAATCGCTATATGGATCCTCCGGAGTCGGGGTCCAGTTCGGGTGCGAAGCCAATAAACCCCGAGACTGGCGTGGATTACCTGTGTGTTCATGGAAAGGATCTCCTGCGGAGCGGAGAGATGTCGGGGTATGGGAAGATGTCCAATGTCGACAGAATCCGACATGGGCAGGCGAACCTGCTGCAGGTAACACCCCTATGGATTTTTAGTATATATTTTCTCAAGTAGGTTATATCGGATGACTAATCCGTTATCGGTTATCAGGCCATCGGTAATCTCCTTCACATGGAGAAGAGGTACGAGGGTGCCAAGAACAAGTATGATAGGGTGCTCAAGGAGAAGGAAAAGGTGAAGGATAGACTCCGGGAGTCCAAAGCCATCGTGGATTCTCAGAGGCTTATCATCAGTGAGATGTCCACTGCATATAATAAGACAAAGGCTGTCTGCAGGGAGAAGCAGACCAAGCTGTGCGACTACCGTGGCCGTTTGAAGAAGGCGAATAGCTCAATTCGGGAGATGAAGGATGAGCTCGGAGATAATGCTGTCAACATATTCTTGAACTCCGACGAGTTCTCCGAGATTCAAGACGAAACCTTTGACAAGGCGGTCAAAGATGTTCGGACTCTACTCCTCTGCTCATATCCCGATTTTGACTTTTTCGCTTTGGATGCGGACGTCAAGAAGGCCACCGAATCTCGGGTCAGGAAGAAGAACGCTCCGATTGCTGACAGATCCGCGGATGTCGCCGAGGAACCGATATCGGAGGATGAGCCTCAGGCGGTGTCTTCGGACGACGAGAGGTTCATAGCCAGCCGTGGAGATGGAAAGAGGGTCAGGCGCAGCTGAGCGTTTGATATATATCTCCAAAAATTTTGTTTATCTTTTTCTGAATTCATCATACGGGGGGTGTCCCGATGATTTTGTCGGCTTTAGGCCGTATTTTGTAAAAGTGAACTTGATAATATATATATATGTTTTCTGAGTTTATATTTTCGTGGTTATGCTCATGAATGCGTTTATTTATTGTACAACTGTAATAATTCGGAGTCTGTCTTAAATATTTTGCCGAAACCCGCAATATAACTTCATGTGTTAATGTTAAATATCGGTTTTGTTTCGTGCTCCGATTCGGAGACTTTCGTGCTCCACTTTCGGAAACTTTGAAAAACAAAATCAAATAAATGTAGTGAAAAAATAAAAGCCGAAACTGATAACAATAAGAATTTACATACCGAGACTGATAACATGAAGGATTTACACAGGTTTCTTTAACAGTATCCGACAATTAAATCAGTGGTAGATCATTGGTAATACTTCTTCAGGTGGTCTGCGTTCCATGGGTTCCTTAGGGGCGTCCCATCTTCCTTCTTTAGCTTGTAGGCGCCCTTCATAGATACCGAGTCCACAATGTATGACCCTTCCCATTTGTCCCCCAGACTAGCTGAGGAAGTTTTTGTCGATGGTAGGACTTTCTTTAGGACAAGGTCTCCCGGATTGAACCTCCGGATTCGAACCCTACTGTCGTGGTATTTTGCTATCTTCTGCTGATGGTGAACGGTTCGGATCCTAGCTGTATCTCTTCTTTCCTCCAATTCTTCGAGGCATGCTCTGAGTTCAGTTTCATTGTCGCTCGGAGTGTAAGTTGACACCCTTCTCGTGGGAATGTTCGTTTCGGTGGGTATGACTGCTTCGGTACCGAACGTTAATGAATATGGGGTTTCCCCCGTGGCTGAATGCGGGGTTGTGCGAATTGCCCACAAGACTTCCGGGAGTTTCTCCACCCAGCCTCCCTTTCGGGCTTGCAGTTTTCTTTTAAGAAGGGTTTTTATTGTCTTGTTGACGGCTTCAACTTGGCCATTGCTTTGGGGATGGGACAGTGAGGCCAACTTTAAGCTGATGTTGAAGTCCGAACACACCTTACGGAGTTTATTGTTGTCGAACTATGTTCCATGGTCAGCCACTATGGTATGAGGTATTCCGAACCTGAAAATTACGGAGTGCTTGATGAAGTTTGTTGTGTTGGCTTCAGTAATATGCTTCAAGGCTTCCGCCTCTACCCACTTGGTGAAATAATCGATCGCCACGACGGCGTATCTTTTATCGGCCGTCCCCCGAGGGAGGGGTCCGATGATATCAACTCCGATTCTAGAGAAGGGCCAAGGCGAAGACATAGGGGTTAACGTCTCGGCGGGCAACCGAGGAATTGGGCATGTTCTTTGGCAACGGTCACATGACTCAGAATGTGCCTTAGATTCTTTGAAGAGAGTTGGCCAATAATATCCCTGCCTTGTTATCCGGTGGCCTAAATTTTTCCGGCAGAATGGCTTCCGCAGGACCCACCGTGTACCTTTCGGAGGATTTGCTCCGTCTGTGGGGGGCTAACACACCTAAGGTATGGTAAAGAGAATCCTCTTCGAAAGAGCGACCCATTGATGATAAGATAACGGGGTGCTTGTCTCCTTATCCTCTATGCCGTAATCTTGTCTTCAGGGAGGGTCCCATGACGGAGATCGTCCATGATCGGTGTCATCCAGGATTCACCTACGGGATCCGGGATCAGCACATTGATTGGATGGTCTTCTGGGAGACTAAGAGTCGACAAACGAAATACGGTGATGGTCCGAGGTAACTTCATATCGGAGGTTGATGCAAGTTTGGCGAGTGCATCGGCTTGTGAATTGTGGTCCCTTGAGATCCGGATGAGCTCACACCGGATGAACTTGGACATCAGACTTTTGACTTCCTTAAGGTATCTGATCATTTCAGGGTCTCTAGCTTGGTAGTCCTGGTTTACTTGGTTAACTACCAGTTGGGAGTCGCTATATACCGTGACATGTTCGGCGCCCATGCTCAAGACGATCTGTAACCCGGTGACAAGGGCTTCATACTCCGCGACATTGTTAGTCGCCCTGAAGTCAAATCGGAGTGCTGTCTGGGTGAGAATTCCGTCGGGGGTTATGATGATTATTTCAGCGCCACTTCCATGTCGGTTGGAGGATCCGTCCACAAACATTTCCCATCGGCATACACGCTCGGTGGATAGACTGAATACATCCGGGTTTGAGTGCTCCGCAATGAAATCGGCCACAGCTTGGCCCTTTACGGAAGTCCTGGGTCTGAATTGGATGTCAAACTCACTGATCTCCATCGCCCATTTGGTGAGCCTTTCAGCAAGTTCTGGTTTTTGGAGGACTTGGCGAAGCGGTTGATTTGTGAGAACAACAATAGGGTGGGACTGAAAGTATGGTCGGAGTTTTCGAGAGGCCACTATCAAGCTTAATGCCAACTTCTCCATGTCGCGGTACCTGGTTTCGGCCTCGGTCATACTTTTGCTTACATAGTAGACTGCCCTTTAGATAGACCCTTCTTCCTTGATTAACACCGAACTTACAGCTGCCTCCGAAAATGCAAGATAAAGGAGCAACGTCTCTCCGGGGGTTGGCTTGGCTAGTACCGGAGGTTTCTGGAGGTAGATCTTTAGGTCGTCAAAAACGGCTTGGCACTCGGATGTCCAGCAGAAATCCCCCTTGTGCTTCAAAGCTTTGAAAAATGGGAGACACCTATCCGTTAGCTTCGATATGAATCTAGACAGGGCCACTATCATGCCATTAAGTTTTTGTATGTCTTTAGCCCTTCTGGGTGGAAGGAGGTCAATTACCGCTCTGATCTTATCGGGGTTAGCTTCAATCCCCCTCTGGTGGACTATGAAGCCAAGGAATTTTCCGGAAGACACTCCGAAAACACATTTCGTGGGGTTAAGCCTCATCTGGTATTGTCTTAGCAGCAAGAACGTGTTGCGGAGGTTCGGTACATGTTCCTCGGCGGTCACGAATTTGGTCAGCATATCATCCACGTATACCTCCATCGTTCTTCCAATTTCATTCGTGAATATCCGATTCACCAACCTCTGATATGTTGCCCCGACATTATTGAGGCCGAAAGGCATCACCCGGTAACAATATACTCCGCGATCCGTGATGAAGGCGGTTTTGGCCTCATCTGACTCATCCATCCTGATTTGATTGTATCCGGAATATGCATCCATAAAACTAAGCAATTCATGTCCAGATGTTGCATCCACTAGCTGATCGATCCTTGGCAGTAGGAAACTGTCTTTCGGGCATGCCTTATTCAAGTCGGTGAAGTCAACACACATCCTCCACCTCCCATCTTTCTTCTGCACCAGAACAACATTAGATAACCATTCATTATAGTCCAGGTTCCGAATGAAGCCTGCTTTCAAGAGCTTGTCTACTTCAGTGGCTATTGCTTCATATCTTTCACTGTTGAAGGATCTTCTCTTCTGTGATACTGGTTTGAAAGTCGGATCAACGCCCAGGGAATGGGATATAACTGTGGGATCTATGCCTGGTATGTCCGTATGACTCCATGCGAAGACATCTGAGAATTCCTTTAGGAGTTTGATGAGTTCATTTCTGATTCGGGAGTCCAGGTTTGCTCCGATGAGGACAGTTTTTTTCGGGTCTTCTGATCGGATTATTACTTTCAGCAATGGTTCAGTGGGTTCTCCTGTTGGTTGTGACCCAACCTCTCGGGGGTCAAGACTAGTGACATGGATTTCATCGAGTAGGGTGGCATCTGACATCTGTGTGGTTGCTACATCTCCGATTCATTTTTTTTTCGGCCTTCGTTGTTTCGGTGTGCTTCTCCATGACGTGGGCATTGCACTGTAATTTTCGATGGTAAGAACGGGGTTGGATCCAATCTAAATACACCTCTTGTATTCCTCTTGATCTCCGGTTATTTCTTCCGGACCTAATTCGATCGGGAACTTCAGCTTCAGAGAATAAATGCTGGTGGCTGCTCTCAGGTTGTAAAGTGTTGGTCTTCCGATGAGGATGTTAAAGGGGAAGGGGATGTCTATCACTTGGAAGTTGACCCATACAGTACGTATTCGGTGTCTAGTGCCGAATCGGACAGGCAGGTCGATCTGTCCGACCGGCCTAGTACGATGCCCACCGATACCCCTAATGCAATATCTGGAGGCTTGAAGCTGTGGGATGGTGTATCCGAGTTTCTGAAGTGGGTCCCAATGGATGATGTCTAATGAACTACCATGGTCAATCAGGGTTCTCTTGACCGTACGATTCCTAACCTTCACAGAGATAACAAGGGCATCACAATGGGGATATCTTATTCCATATGAGTCTTCGGTAGAAAATGACAACGGGACCCAATATCTTGGGGCATCTTCCGGTGTAGTCGTCAAGCATACGGATGTGGCTGCCTTCCCAGAAGAAGTCGATCCGGGGTCTCCCGTCATGGGGATGGCATCAATAAAGTTGATGGGCTCCTCATCATCTGAATCTTGCACTATATTCGGAGTTTGGTGGCTCTGGTGCTGTGGGGCTTTTGTGGTCTTCTCACTTGATTCCTGAGGTTTTACACAATCTCGGAGTTTTCCATTCCGGACTAACTCCTCTACCTGGTCCCTTAGATCTCGGCACCTTCTCGTTTCATGGCCATGATCGTTATGGAACTTGTAGTGAATCCTTCGGTCTCTCTTCTCGGGTGCTGTGTACAGGGGTTCAGGCTTCCGTAGCAACTTCTCTTTATTTACAATTTCAAGTATCCTATCGAGGGGGTACTTCAAAAGGGTATACTCTTCGAACTTATCTCTTGGAGGAAATCGGGTGTTTCTGGCTGTACTCCCGGTATTCACTGGCCTAGATACTTGAGGTTCCTTACCCTTGTCTCTTGCTTGTCTGCCCCACCTTTTCAGTGCCTCGTAGGATTCCGCGGAAGTCGCATGACTTTTGGAGTCACTGATATCTTTGGCCGTAGCATACTTTTTCGCTCTTTCTATTAGCTCCATGTAGGTCGTTGGGCCTTTCTTCGAGAGGGACCAACTCAGGTTTCCTTTCTGGAGGCCTTGTATGAAAGCCATGATTGCCCCGGCTTCACTAAAGTCTTGGACTTGCCTAGCAGCTTCCGTGAATCTTTTCAGATAATCCCTGATTGTCTCAGTTTCAAGTTGCTTAATGGAGGTGAGATGGACCATGTGCCTCCGTCTTCTCCTACTTGCGGCAAATCCACTACGAAATTCCTTAGAAAGTTCATTGAACGAAGAGATGCTCTGCCTTTTGAGACTCCCATACCAAGTCCAGGCATCTCCAGAAAGTGTGAGTGGGAAAGCTCTACACTTCACGGCATCGGATGCCCCCTGCATATTCATCCAATCCAGGTAGGAGTCCAAGTGGTCGTCCGGATCCTCTACACCGCTAAATCCACACATATCTTTCCGTGGCATTTTGAAATTAGCTGGGATTTCTGCGGTGGTAATCCCTTCAACAAACGGGCTCTGTCTATGAGTGACCGACCTACGATGGCCGTAATGTATCTGGTCCTGAATGTCTGCAAGTTGGTCTTGTAGCTTGCGGAAGGCTTCTGGGTCCGCGAGGGTATTCCTTTCTGTATCTCCCTGCTGGGGATATGATACACCCGCGTTATCATGTCGGTGGCGCGTCCTCCGAGGCACCTGCTCCTGGACCACCCCATCGCGCTCTTCCCGACTACGGGTCGTACCTCCGACTCTATGCGTTGGCTCTTGGTTCGCATTCTCTTCTGGCTCGGGCTCGATAAACTGAGCCGTGTGTTGTCTTCTTCTTCTCTCCCTCGGTAGATTCCCAGCTGGGTTACCTTCGACTAGAGAATTAGCTTCCTCCGATTCTCCTTGTTGTCCTCCGTCGTCCACAACATTTATCACCCGAGTAACATTCTGAGCTAGAGTGTCCAATCTGCTGGTAATTCCCCAGATGATCGGGTCCTCGGCCTGAGAATAGAGTTGCTGTGGCTGTTGTTGTGCATACATCGGCGGATATCCCTGAGGGTAGTAAGCTTGGTTCGTCATTTGTGGGTAGAATGGGTTCATTGGTATCGGAGGATATTGTTGCGGCGCCCCCTGCTGGGGAAATTGTTGCGGTGGCCCTTGATACCCGTAAAATTGACCTTGAAACGGGTATTGCGCCTGATAAGGGTAATACCCGTAATTCTGCTACTGAGGTTGCTGCCCTCCTGTAGGACCCGGGTAGGGCGAGACATGCTGCGGATGTGGTTGCTGTGGCTACGGAACTTGCGCATAATTTCGAGTTCCAGGCGGCCTCAGCTCGAGATTCACGTCTGGATACTGATCTTCCGGTTATGGATTCATCACTCCCGCGAAGGTACTGGATACCCCCCTCCTTCTAGCGCCAAATGTTGGGGTCGAAAATGAACCTCCGGGATATGATTATTACGGAGTTGAAACACTCAAAAATTACCAACAGTAGATTAATGAAGTTGAACTGTAATTTTATTGAATAGAGTAGAAGTAACTTCCCACTTCCTAAGGGATTACACAATATTCTATGCTTTCTAGGAATGAGAAATGAAAGTTGAAAAAATTGTCCCTAATGGTAAAAATGAGGGTTTATATAGCCCATCCTCTGACATCTCAGGCACGTGTTGAGGGCTCAGTGGTAAGGTCCGACAACTGTCTCTGCGTGGTCAGGTACGATTCTGCCATGGACGATGACATCAGATAATATATTCGGTATTTTACTGTCGGACGTCCGAATGCAAACAGTATTCGGGGATTAACTCCGAGGTATAGCCCTCGGAGTTATAACTCCGAGGATGAGGGGAGTAATCGGATATAAGCGAGTTCACAATCGGGTACAACATCATGAAACCCTAACCCCTCTCTAACCTCTCTAACCTCTCTCTAACCTTCCATTACTCCATACTTCCACCATTAATCAATTCCACCAACATTCTTCCACCTCATCTTGGAAATTTATTGAAGAGAGAAGAAAAGATTCACCAAGGTCAAGGGAATCTCAAGTACATTGAAGATCAAGAAGACTTGTGAAGGCATTTATGGGTTTTCTCTACAATTTTGCTCTTTTCATTTTCATTTCCATTATGTGTAACTAAACCCTTTTATTGGGGAATTAATGAGACAACTTATGTGATACTCCCATATAATTGAACTAGTCATATATTTATTAAATCCTCTCTTGGTATATTTTAATTTCATTGCCTTGAAGTTGCCATTTTACTTTACTTGTTAATATTGGGGTTCAATTTGGCTTGTTGTAGAATGGTTCACATATGAAGGTTGTGGTTTAGGGTTTGAAGGGCATTCAACTCATTCTCCAATCTTTAGCATATATGAAATTGAATATTGATGCATGCATGTGTTATATGGTACAAGACCTTTAATTTGTTCTTGAGAACATTGTTTGGGCTAATACTTATAGTGGGGTTCACTTGAGTAGGAGCTTGAACTTATACTCTTACCAAGACTCATAGTAGGGCTTACTTGAGTCAAGGTTTGAAATTGCACATTAATGAGTTAAATCAATTTAAGAACAACCCTTGAGTAGGATGAAAGTGTTTAATTGGACTAGTTCATTACATTAGGAAATATTTTAGTTGTCAACTCAATTCCCCAATACCCACCATCATATATCACACCTTTCATTTACATTACTTGTTTTAGATTGATTAATTTCACTTGGTTTAGTTGTTAAAACAAATTCCAACCAAAAAATGAATTTTACTTTTCCGCACGTAGTATAGATTAGTGTACATAGCTTAGTTTTAGCCAAGTATCCTCCCTTTCCCTGAGGAACGATCCTGCTTGCCATTATACAATTCATTCGATTTGTGTATTCCAAGTGTGAAATTTTGGTACTTGTAAAAGTCTGATCATCTCACGTTGTCTTGTCCCGTCCTGCATACCAAACACACCCTATTGATTCATGTGTTTTATATATATAATTTTTTTTTTTTTTTGACAATATCTATTAATTTGAGACCAGGTATTTTTTTGAAATAGTTTGAGCACATTTATTTTATTTTTTTATATATATAAATAATAAATTTCAGTATTTCACCTCAATACATTGATATATTTATATCAATACATTGTATATGAACCGTTGATTAAACACAAATGAATGTTGAATAAGTCAAAATAGTTGAATCTAATAATTAATATTTAGGAAACTGATAAATATCATGATTTTCAACAAATTTGATATGGAAAATAGTAGTCTTACCGTAGCTCATTTTATTTATTTATTTATATTAATTATCTTCTTAACACATAAATAAAACTTATAAGCAAAAGGAGGAATTACATTTTTTTTTAATCATTTTTAAATAAAAAAGAATATTAAAAATAAAAATAAAAACTCAAACAAATGACATACTATTCATTGTGTCCTAAAAACAAATGTATAATCTGACCAAATACATATGCTGTCAAATTCTTGTAGACGATGAAATCTTGCTTGCTGACGCAATACATCCTAACTCATGAGAGCATACCTCCGTATAAATTTAAACTCATTTGATTGGTGTGTAATTATAGAGAGGGTCTTGGGTGCATCATACTGCACCCAAGTTTTAGCCGTAAATATAAACTCATTTTAATGGTTCTACTCGTCACAAGGCATGTATCCATGGGTTGGATGCATTTCATCAAGAACACGGCAGATTCTCCTTGAATTGAGATTTTCTACCGAGCTTATCAACGTGGTTACTTCAATAGATTTGGTGATATATGTAATTAATGACTTCATATCTCGTTTTTGGCACACTGTATTGTATTGGATTAGATTGAATCGATTTGTATTGGATTGGAATGTATTATTCTTATATAATCATGTGTTTTATGAATGATATTTTGTATTAGGCTTTATTATGCTGCCTTAACTAATACAACATCTCAAATCATCCACCGTATTAGACAAATTAAAATGTATTAACTAATATAGTGAACAATACAAAATAAATCAAACATTGTATTGTATTATTTTAATACATTTAAATCCCTAATATAGTACAATTAACAAACATGTTCTATGATTAGGACAAAGATCATATAGTACATAGTACATGATCTGACTTACTTATTTTCTCTTCAGCTAGTTTCGTTTCCACCAATTGACAAGCGCCACATAACCGAGAAGAATTTTATAATATTCGCATTTTACATTAAGAATAAAGTTCACTTTTGTTCACCCCCTTCCCTTTGAAGGTGGTGAGCATTACCCTCCTCCCCTTCATGGACATATATCATGTTTTTTTGGAGGGAGGTAATACTTGCCCACTTCAAGGGGGTGAGAAAAATAGACGTACTCAATTCCACGTTCACAAATAACCAAAACTAGAAACCACTTGTCAACTTCCCATTAAAAATGATTATCAAGTATCAAATATCAAATATCAATCGAATCTTATTTGACCGTATTCGATCTAGGCCCCAAGCAGGCAAGCAGCAGCCTATTAACCGGAGGTTCAGAGCTAAGTTGAAGACTTAGAAAATTCACTAATAATAAAAAAAAAAGATGTCTTCCTCGCACCAACTCTTCTTCTTCTGCTTCCTCCTAATTTTTTTCTCTGTTATTCACATATCAACCAGCGTTAACAAGTGTCCGATTTCGTGTCATGCCACCGGACTTGGACCCGTAATCAGGTTCCCTTTCCGGCGCAACGATCAACCCTTCCCGTGCGGATATCCGGGCTTCGAACTCTCATGCAACAACAGAAGCCAAACGATCCTAAACCTCCCTAAATTGGGCAACTTCACAGTCCAAAGCATCAACTACAAATCACAAACTATATGGATCAACGACCCAGATTACTGTCTCCCGAAGAGGTTACTCCGGTCCTTCTCTCTCTCCGGTACACCTTTCAATGTCGAAAACCTCATGGAGTTCACGTTCTACAACTGTTCATCGGTCGGAAACACCGTAACGGACGTTCCGGGATCGAGGATGGTTAGTTGCATGAGCGGAGATAAGTTCACGGTCGTTGCTGTCCCGACGTATTGGTCTAACGTGTCCGGACAGGGGATACCGAGGTCGTGTTTGGTGATCGATACGGTCGTGATTCCGTTCTTTTGGCCGAGTTGGTCCGGACTTGAACAAGGTGTTCCGTTGAAATGGGATGATCCGGATTGTAAGTCGTGTGAAGAGCGTGGAGGGACTTGTGGGTTCGAGAACGATATTACTCCGATTTGGAGTGTTGGATGCGCTAATCTTCCTGGCTCTGGTACGTATAAATCATTGAATTGCATTTAATATTTATATTCTTTTAGTAAATTTATATTCTTTTGATTCGAATATGATTTAAAATAATTGAGAAGCTTTTTATTGTGATTGTTCCATATGATAGAATCGATCATATGTTAAACGATCGAAATTGAGGATGCATGTACACCCCGCTGCATGGTTGAACTCTCCCGTTTGGTTATATTGACTTGGGCTTATGTGAAATACAGTGGAATTTTTGTGTTTGATCGGATATAATTAGAAATGAATTGGAAATTGTGGTGAAGACGATCAATAGTGTTTTTTTTTTTTTTCTTTCTTTTTCTTTCAAAGTCAAAATATATTGCTTGGATGGGTTGAGTTCTGGACTCATCTGGTGGTCCCAAGGTCACGATCAAATTGGGGGAGAAATAGTTTTCAATTGATAGAAGTATAGAACAACAACTACAAGTAGGTGCGAACACAATAGACGGTTGTCTATGGTAGTGACACGTGTCATGATGTAGGTCCCAGTTTATATATTTCTTAGAATTGTAGTGGTCAAGCAGCCTCGTTTGTTAGGTTGGCAATTTGGCATTCACAGTGTTTAAGGGTTTAATTACAAGATACACGAGTTACACGACCAAACATTTGATGGCAGCTTTCACACTTTTTAAAAAAAATAATTTTTAGATTATTAAACATTATAAATCAATTTTCTAGTCTCTTTCAATTATTTATTTATTATTATTATTATTATTATTATTTTTATAAAGACTGTGTGAAATACCACACCTAATTAAAACAAGTTGTGTATAAGTAAAAATAATAGCCAATTAAATTAGGCAAAGTATAGGTGACGGGCTCTTTTGAAGTCAATTTTTGTTTTATAAGTACTCGTGGTCAATATGTACATATCATTATTGAATCACTAGCTTAGAAAAAAAGTTCTCATGAATATTGATATAAATTATGTTTAATGGGTTGATTTTATATTTGAATAATGACCTTGTAATTTCTAATGATTTCTCTCGACCAACTTATTAGAACATATATATTTAATTAATTTATTTTATAGGTCTTCCAAGGAGTGCCAAGTACGGGATCGTCATAGGAGTGGCAATTCCAGGACTCTTGAGCTTCATTGGAATCGCATGTTACTTGTGCGGCAGAGTCCGGAACTATTATCACCGGCGCAGCCACCACTCTGGTACTGAATTCATGTCCACGATCATGCCACAATCAATGATAATCTTAACAGGTCTCGATACACCAACTATTGAATCTTACCCGAAAACCTTGCTTGGAGAAAGTGGGCGATTGCCAAAGCCTAGTGACAACACTTGCTCGATATGCTTGTGTGAGTACCAACCTAAGGAGACATTAAGGAGTATACCGGAGTGCAACCATTACTTCCATGTTAGTTGCATAGATGAGTGGCTGAGATTGAACGCCACATGTCCAGTGTGTCGGAATTCACCAGAGGGTTCCGCTACAGTTACCCCGTCTACATCAACGTCTTCTTCTTCATCTTCATTATTATGAATTTAATTAGACAACTATTGTGATAGAGATTGTTTAATTATACACAAAGAATATCTTGACATGGTCGCTTTTTTCTTGGCTCATTCAAATCCAGGTAGGGTTTTTTATTATATATATGAACAGAAGCTTGAATGGAAAATTTTGCACAAGGTTTGAACTTTGAATTAGTATTCTTAGTATAATTATTTACAAACTTATAAATAATAAAATATGTTGTTTATGAAAATTTATTAAGAACTCGATCACCTAATTGACAATGATCAACTCATGAACATCTAGAAACTATCAAATTAATCAAACATAATCTTAATTGTCTATAGAAAATGAAGCATGCATGAGAACTCATATTCAAAGTGGGTCTATATTTCAATTTTTTTACCAAATATTTCGATTCCCTTATAAAATTTAACATCTTCTCAAATCTCAATGATCAATAGACTTGTGTACACCATGTAGCTGGATTCATCATGCTATACACCCAAAAATGTTCAATGAAATACATGTTGAATTTGAAATTGAAAACAGAAAGAAATAAAAATAAATAAAAATAAAACATTAACTACAAGTCTTCAACATCCTTATCAAAGTTAATAATAATAATAAATAAAAAACCAATTCAATGACCTGGGAAAATAATCCATTAAAAAAAATCGCAGTCATGAGAGCGACGCCACACCTGCAACACTCAACAAAAGAAGCAAAAACCTCCTCTCTTGGCTGCGACTAGACCGATTCCAGACTAAATGAGCAACTTTTACTACCAAACCACATCAGAGCAGTGATCTTTCTTATATTAATTATCTTGATCACTTCAAATAATTAACAGAAACTATATATAGTTAGCATAACTTTCACATGCATTGACCAATAAAAAAATAAAAAAAATGGCCTCCTCCTCATCATCAAAACTTCTCTTTCTCTTCTCTTTCTGGTTCTGTCTCTTATTTCTTCCTCAAATCACCACAAGTGTCGAATATTATTGTCCTCTATCGTTCTGCGGTGACAACAAATTCCCAGTCCAGTTTCCATTCCAGTTAAAAAACAGACCCACCAGTTTCTCAGCTCGTTGTGTCTATCCAGGCTTTGAACTCTCATGCTTCAATAACCAGACCATCCTCAACCTACCCAATTCGGGTCTGTTTGCGGTTCAAATCATCGACTACATGACCCAATCACTCTTGATTACCGACCCAGAAAACTGTCTCCCGAACCGGTTGCTTCAAGGGTTCAGTTTGGAGGGTTCTCCTTTCAACACCGAACCTTATCTCAGCTTTACTTTCCTCAATTGTTCGTCGTCCGCGACGACGTTAACGGAGCACTACAGGATTGTGTCGTGTCTTAGCGGTCAAAACTACACCGTTTTGGCCGGTCCTGCAGAGATTTACTATAACGAGTCAACGTTGCCGTCTTCGTGTGCAAAGGTCTCGACGGTTCAGATTCCATGGAGATTGTGGTCTGGTATTGAAGATGGTGTTGAGTTGGTATGGAGTCGACCCTCTTGTGGGAGCTGTGAAGAACTGGGTAGGGCTTGTGGATTCAAGAACAGTGAAGGTCTCGAAACTGGATGCTCCAGTTTCCCAAGATTAGGTGTGTTCGAGCTCTTATTAATTATTAAACTTTTCTGTAATCACCAATCGAGAATTAAATTATCTTTCCTAATTATGATTCCTGACTAGTAAATAGATTAGTAATTTTGAAACTATGAATTGATTTTTAGTCAAACTTTAAAATGTTCGGTGTACCGGGAACACCCTACCACTACTTTTATAACATATGATATGAAAAAGAAATCTAATTTTTATCAATGTCATGTGATATAATATCACTGGTCAGTGTATGATGCACCGTATGTTAATGTTTAATGTTACGGTATATGAAATTTGTAATTTTGAATCCTGAATAGTTATTCCAATTTATCATTGTATAATTTTGTGTAATCAGGTGTTTCAAGGAATACAAAGTTCAGTATAGTCTTGGCAGTTGGAATTCCGGCACTGTGTTGCATGATTGGGCTTGCATGCTACCTCTGCAGCAGGATTAGGGCTGCCGGAGAGCGCCACCGTCTGATCAACACCGCACTGTCCACCTCATCAATCACCCTGCAACCATCGATTATCCTGACTGGTCTCGACGGACCCACCATAGAGTCATACCCTAAGACTTTGCTAGGTGAAAGTAAGCGACTGCCTAAGCCTAATGACAACACTTGCTCAATATGCTTGTGTGAGTACCAAGCCAAGGAGACACTAAGGACCATACCGGAGTGCAACCATTACTTCCATGCCGATTGCATCGATGAGTGGCTTAAAATGAAGGCATCATGTCCTGTGTGTCGAAATTCGCCTAACGAATCCACGTCAACATCTTCATCTTCACGCCCATCAATTTCATCTTCATGGACCTAGACGATAAGTACCATATATAATTTGTACATAATTAATGTTGTGAAGTTAAGGCTTTTATTTTGTTTTACACTTAGCTTGGTCATTGTCATCATGTCATGTATGATACAACTTTTACAAGTTACTTTGTCCAAAACGAAGTAATATTTTTGAATTATAATTAGTAATAATTAATATTTCAATTTTTTTCCTCATCAACTTTGTGTTTGTCAATTTTACAGGCATAATATACGTGTGATGGAAACAAAGATGGTATAGAAAATAGTCTCTTATTGGCTTACAAAACTCAACTACCATCCTCAAACTTTATGTGTTCATGATATTTAGCTAACTTCAACGAAACAATCCATCTATAAGTACAGCTTTTCAATTCAACATCAACCACATCACCGATCAAATTAATTAGTTTTCTTACAAAATTAACAATCAAGAAATAATTAGTTTGCAAATCAAGACGATGGCTCGCGGTCTAGTTCTTGTTTTGGCCATTTTCTTGTTCATTTCCGGGAGGTCTATGGTGCTGGTGAGTAGTGCACCACCATGCACGTCAGTGATAGACCAGCTGAACCCTTGCCTTCCTTATCTGACTAGAGAAGACAACAACCCAGCAAGTGGTTGTTGCAATGGAGTCAAGTACCTGAAAAACTACTCAACAGACAAGGAGGATCGACAGTCTATTTGCGAGTGCCTTGAATCCGTCTCATCCAGATTTGCAGGGCTTGATTTTTCTCTCATCCCTTCCCTTCCTAAAAAGTGTGGGGTGTCCATAAAACTTCCCAATATTAGTTCTCCAAATTTCGACTGTTCCAAGTAATTTTTCTCGTTCTCTTTGCTTATTACTTTTGTTTTTCTCGCTTCGCATGTCAAAATATGATTAGATTGATGAGAGATACGAATCATATATTCATATGCATAATGTATTGATTTTTCTATGCGTGCAGGGCTTGAAGAGAAGGACGAGTACGGCTTCAACAATCAAATAAACTTGTCCACTAATGTTGGTGTTTTATTTGCTCATTTTCTCTGTCAAGAGATAAATATGTAGTAAATGAAACAGATGATCAATTCAATAAAAAAAATTTCAATATATAAGACCACTTGATTAATACATCATCCATATGTAAATTTTAAAAAATGTTGCACTATATATATATATATATATATATATATATACAAATTGTTTCGTAAAACTGCCAGCTATATGTGAAATTAATCACGAAACCTGGGTATCATGAAATTCAGCTAAGATCAACAATTAAGCAAACACATCTATAAATTACTTCATATCAATAGTTTTCTCATAAGTTAAACAATATAAAGTAACCAATAATTTGCAAAATGGCTCGCCTTGCTCTTCTAATTTTGGTCATTTTCTTGTTCATGCATTTATGGGTCTGTGATGGGGACTAATACTACTAAACCATGGTTATGCTCGATCGATATATCACCTAAGATGATCCTTTGTATTTCTTTTATGATCCGCGATGCCAATATGCCAAGCCGTACGTGGTTGCTGCAATGCAGTCGAGAACCTGAAATAGTACTCGACAGACAAAAATGAACGAGCTAGTCTCTCTTTGTAATTGCCTTAGACTCGGTTCTTCCACATATGGATGGTTTAAGTCTCGTGTTGCTGACCTTCCTACGAAGTGTCTAATTGTTATTGAACCTCCTTTGTTGCCTGATATTAGTCTCGACTGTTCTTAATAAGTCTTCTTCCTTTCTCTCTTTTTTATACGAGAAACAAAATTAAAATTTGTACTGATTAATGAAATTTGTGTTGGTGGAATGGCAATTGTTGAGGTCACTTGTGGTGCACCTCTGTAAGAAATTCGAACACTCAAGAGAAGGAAGAAGCTCTAAAATTTTATTTCACTCTAGATTTCTTACACCACTCCACTTCACTTCACTTGCTTACAATCACAATCTGAGTCCCTTTATATAGGGAGATAAGATGAGCTACAATTAATGCAAAACACAACAAAATCAAACTTCAGTTCGCAGTTGGGAGATGGCAGTTGGGAGATGACAGAAGAAATTTGGACGGTGGGTCAACAATGGCTGCTTCTAGAATTTCGGTGGAAAGCTGCTGGAGGTTGCTGGAGGTTGGCTGACTGGAGGCAAGTTTATCTTTCAACATCCCCCCTTAAACTTGACTCTCCGTGTTTTGTCATACCGAGCATTGTCTTTAGTCTTGAAAACACGTCATGTTTGAGCGGCTTGGTGAAAATATCAGCAGCTTGATCATATGTCCTGCAAGAGACTAATTCCACCTCTTTATTCTTCACATGCTCTCTGATGAAATGATACCGCGTATCAATATGTTTGCTTCTTTCATGGAATACTGGATTCTTCGCTAGTGCAATCGCTGATCGATTGTCGATGTAAATCTCCGTGGGATTAACTTGTGGAAATCCCAAGTACTGCAACACATTCCTGATCCAGATACCATGACAAACAGCTGAGCAGGCAGCAACATACTCAGCTTCACATGATGACAGTGTCACAATGGCTTGCTTCTTGGATGACCATGTGAACGCTGTATCTCCCATAAAAAACGTAAAACCTGTCGTGCTTTTACGTTCATCCAGATCTCTTCCCCAATCACTATCTGAATAGCCAATCAACCTGCAATCTTCACATTTGGTATATAAAATACCATCATTAATAGTACCTTTTATGTAACGGAGTATCCTCTTTGCTGCATTCAGGTGAGATTGGTCAGGAGTCTCCATGTATCTGCTGACTAGTCCAACTCCGTAGAGTATATCTGGCCTGGTACACGTCAAGTATCTCAGGCTTCCAACCAAGCTCTTGAAATAGGTTGGATCAACATCTCCCCTTTCATTCTTTCTTAACTCTAATCCTGTTTCCACTGGAGTTGTGACAGGATTGCATTTTTCCATACCAAATCTTTTCAGAATTTCTTTTGCATAGATACTCTGAGATATGAAGATACCTTTTTCGCTTTGCACAACTTCAATACCGAGAAAATGAGCCATCAGACCAATGTCAGTCATCTCAAATTCTTTCACCATTCTCCTCTTGAAATCTTCAAACATGGCTGGATTGTTGCCGGTGAAGATCAAGTCATCAACATACAGGCATGCATATAACAGGCTTCCATCAGTCTCCTTCTTCATATACAGTGCATGCTCATACGGACATTTCTCAAATCCGTTCTCTTGGAAGTAATCATCAATCCTCATGTTCCATGCACGAGGTGCTTGCTTCAAACCATATAAGGCTTTCTTCAGTCTGCATACTTTATCTTCTTTGCCTTTCTTCACATATCCAGGTGGCTGTTCCACATAGATTTCTTCTTCAAGAAAGCCATTTAGGAATGCTGACTTTACATCAAGTTGGTAAATTTTCCAACTTTTCTGGGCTGCCAATGATATTAGCAATCTGATGGTCTCTAGTCTGGCAACCGGGGCAAAGACTTCTCCGTAGTCAACTCCTTCCTTCTGTTTATAGCCTTTTGCTACAAGTCTTGCCTTGTATCTCTGGACTTCTCCTTTCGCATTTCTCTTGGTCTTGTAGACCCATTTCACTCCGATAGCTTTTCGGCCTTTCGGGAGATTAGTCAACTCCCATGTCTTGTTCTTTTCAATGGATCGAATCTCATCATCCATTGCGCTTCTCCATTTTTCTTCTTGGTTAGCCTCTTCAAAGCTAACTGGATCACTTGTCATCAGCAGACAATACAAAGTAATATCTTCTTCCACCTGTTCTGTATTTTCATACAGATCTTCTAAGCTACGTGTTCCTCTAGGCATCATATCTGAGAAATCACGTTCAATTGGTAATGGAGCATCATACCTTTATGGTGAAGAGGAACCACGTTGAGGAGTCTGCTGATCTCTGGGTATTTGTGGCTCTGTAGCCACTTCTCTTGTCTCTTCTTCAAATATCAACTCGGCACTTCTGGAAGCTTTGGTCTGATCCCAATTTCAGGATTCATTTTCTTCAAAAATGACATCTCTGCTGAAGATCACTTTCTTGGTGATGGGGTTGTATAGCCGGTAACCCATAGTTCTGTCACCGTATCCAACCAGGATACACTTTTCTCCTTTATCTTCAAGCTTGGTTCTTCTTGCTTCTGGGACCTTGATGTAGGCAATGGAGCCAAAAACTCTAAGGTGGCTCACACTTGGTTTGTGACTGCTCCATGCTTCTTGCGGTGTCTTTGTATCAAGACTCTTCGTAGGACATCTGTTTAGTAGATATACCGCACACAAGACTGCTTCAGCCCAAAAACTTTTAGGCATGTTTTTATCCTTTAACATGCTTCTGACCATGTTAAGGATTGTCCGATTCTTCCTTTCAGCTACACCGTTTAACTGAGGAGTATAAACTGATGTCTGATTCCTTGTTGCTTAAGGAATTCCTGGAAAGCACCTGCAGTGTATTCACCACCTTGATCTGATCTCAATGTTTTGATGTAGCAGCCACTTTGCTTCTCCACAAGCGTTTTGAACTCTTTGAAGTAACCAAATACTTCAGACTTCCTTTTGAGGAAATAGACCCAAGTCTTTCTGCTGTAGTCGTCAATGAAAGTGAGGAAGTATTGATTCTGTCCATTTGATACCGGCGTCAATGGACCACACACATTTGTGTGAATGAGCTCAAGTGGCATGGTTGCTTTCCAATTCGCCTCATTTCCGAAGCTATTTCTGTGTTGTTTACTGAGAACACAGCTTTCACACATCTCATTTGGGTGATGTATGTTTGGCAATCCTTTCACCATCTTCTTACTTCCCAGTTGCTTTAAACTTTCAAAATTGAGATGCCCATACCTGAGATGCCATAACCAGTCTTTGTCATTGATGATGGCTGTCAAACACCTTGGCGTATCATGATGGATTGCGAGAGGAAACATCCTGTTCTTCGTCATCTGGACTCGAGTAATCAGCTTCCCTCGTGCATCTGTAATGGTCAGTTGCATGTTTTGAAGGCTAATTTGATAGCCTTTCTCCAGGAGTTGCCCGAGACTTAAGATGTCTGTCTTCATGTCTGGAACATAATAAACATTGGAGATAAAAGCATGATCTCCATTCTTCTGCTTGATCATGACATCTCCTCTTCCTTGGACAGAGATTTTAGAGAGGTCGCCAAATGAAATTTCTCCTTGAACTTTCTCATTAAGTTCAGTGAACAAGTCTTTCCTGCCGGTCATATGATTGCTAGCTCCAGAATCAAGAAACCAAACATCTTGATTTTGATAGGTTGAGTTGTGTGCCATCAACATCAACGATTCTCCTTCAACTTGCTCTTCCTCTGCAAAGTTAGAATTTTCATTTACTTCATTTGGCTTACCTCTGCACTCGTTGCTATAATGGCCATATTTGTGGCAGTTATAGCATTGAACATTTCTCTTGTCAATGTTCGGACGACTGTTGTACCCGCCTCTTCTTCCTTGTCCTCTTCCTCTTGAGACATAATTCTGCTGTCCACGTCCTCCCCTATTTGTATCTCTTCCTCCTCTGCCTCTACCTCTACCTCTGGTTTCTGCATTTCCAGAACCTCTTCCACGGGATCCTCTACCTCGTTCTCTTCCTTGTTGTGAAGTCCCCCCTTGCTCGTATCTTTTTTCATTGAGTGAGAGCTTTGACTGAAGAGCTTGCTCCAACACGTTGTCATCACTTCTTCTACTGACTTTCTGCTCATAGGCTTGCAATGAACCCACTTGTTCTTCAACAGACATCGTCTCCAGATCTTTTGTTTCTTCCAGCGCCACAACTATGAAGTCAAATTTTGGATCTAATGATCGTAAAATTTTCTCTGAAATTCTCATGTCTACGAGAGTTTCTCCATTTCTTCTTAGCTGATTTGCAACGATCATAACTCGTGTATAGAATTCAGCAATGGATTCATTAGATTTCATTCGTAAAGATTCGAACTCACCTCGTAAAGTTTGAAGACGGATCCTTTTCACTTTGTCAGCACCTTTGTAGGTCTTCTGAAGGGTGTCCCAGACTTTTTTGGATGACTTAGACGATGCTATGATCTCGAACGTGGCTTCGTCTAGTCCTTGATAGATTATGGACTTTGCTTTACAATCCCTCTTTCAATCTGCTTTGAGAGTTGTTGTCTGAGCTTCGGTCAAGGTTCCTTCAGCTTCTTTGGATGCGGGTTCTGTGTATCCATCTTCCACAATGTCCATCACATCTTGAGAGCCTAGTAGAGCTCTCATTTGTATGAACCAATTGTCATAGTTGTCTTTGGTGAGCTTCGGGATGATAACTTGCGCGTTTTCGTTGGCCATCGAGACTTGAAGTGCTTAGAACACTAATCTGGAGACTGAATTTGCAGAAACAGAGTGGACGGTTGTGTCTGAAATGGTCCAAAACCTTGGAAACCAGTCTGATTTTGTCGAAAAACGAGTTCAGAAGTGTCCGAAACAGGCGGTCAAACTTCTTGGCAAAAGTCAACTAAGATAACGGAATATTCTTTTACCTGACGGAATATTTCAGCCGTTATAACGACGTTAGTGACGTCAGGCTGACGGACCGGTTGGCGGGTCTACTCCGAGTCGGATCTGGTCACGGGTGGATCTCCGGGTCGGACCGGGCGACTGGACTGATGGGTCGGACTTCGGGTCGGACGTCGGGTCGGACGTCGGGTCGGATCCTGCAATTCGGGCGAGGAAGATGACTGGCACGTGTTGGTGACGCGCCGGACGACTGGCTGCACGTGGGCGGCGCGTGGACGCACTCTCTAAACTTTGGTGGCGTGTGCGGAGTTTCTGTAGCTCCGATTTGGGTGAAATTTTCACCGGTGCACTCCTTGTGACGAGTAGAACACACTGGTATACTCAAAACTCTAGTTTGAGCACTTTGATTTCTGGGCAATTTTGGTTTTTGCCTCTGTTCTTTGAATTTCTGGCTCTCCTGGGCTCTGATACCACTGTTGGTGGAATGGCAATTGTTGAGGTCACTTGTGGTGCACCTCTGTAAGAAATTCGAACACTCAAGAGAAGGAAGAAGCTCTAAAATTTTATTTCACTCTAGATTTCTTACACCACTCCACTTCACTTCACTTGCTTACAATCACAATCTGAGTCCCTTTATACAGGGAGATAAGATGAGCTACAATTAATGCAAAACACAACAAAATCAAACTTCAGTTCGCAGTTGGGAGATGGCAGTTGGGAGATGACAGAAGAAATTTGGACAGTGGGTCAACAATGGCTGCTTCTAGAATTTCGGTGGAAAGCTGCTGGAGGTTGCTGGAGGTTGGCTGACTGGAGGCAAGTTTATCTTTCAACAATTTGAACCAAATTTTGTTTCCCGTGAAAAAGATGATTAAATTAGATTAATTGGATCTTATATACTAAGTACTGACATGTTGTATAGAATATATCGTTCACATATAGACAATCGTGAGTTCATGTATAAATGTATTGCTATTGTTAGCGATTCCAAGACGGCAGTGTCATGGATTAACAGCAGCAGTGTGGGAAGTTGGAATCATAGTCAGCTGATCTTGGAGATTCGTAATATCCTGGGAAGTTTGAGGCAGGTCCAAGTGGAATTCAGTCCTAGAGATTTCAACTCTTATGCAGATTTACTGGCTAAGAAAGGGGCAGACGGGGTGGCTGAGGTTCTGGAATGGAATTTGTTTTGATAGTCTGTCTGTGGGCTTTGGTGCTGTTTCCCTTCCTCGGTTTGGCTTGTGTTTTCAGTCTTTGTGTCTGCGCAGGGTTGTGCGTTTTTCTGCTGCTGTGTTCTCGTTTTACTGTTTTATGCCTTTGTGTTTCCTCTTTTGTTTTGGGGATTTCAGCTGTCTTGGCTTGTGGTGTTTTGGGTTGCTTGGTGGGTTTTGGGTTTGTTGTTGCTGTCCTGTCAACTTCCAGCGACAGAGGTGTGGGTGCTGGCTCTGTCGCAGGCGGTTGAGTTGGTTGGTTTGTTCTTTCCTGGCTTGTGCCTTTAATAAAGTTTACCTTTCAAAAAAAAATTATTGCATGCAATGCTTGAAGAGAAGGAGAAGAAGTATTTGTGTTGGGCTGCCGCGACAAAAATATGTTGTAAATGAAACAAAACAAGTCAGTGATCATGTATTAATAAAGCCCTTTATAAAGAATACGACCGTTTTCAAGTAATTAATTCTACTATATATGGGTATCAATTAATTAAGATGTTATATAATCATTATTAAAACATTAATTAGAACGTCTGCTGTTATCATCCAAGTACAGTCACTCACCAAACCAGAGAACAACCGGATTAACAAATTCGTAATCATGTTTCACTAAACCAAATTAATTTGACCACAACAGAAGCAAAAATTAAGTTGTTCAATTGAGGGGCCTGGAGGTGTCAAGGTCTCTTCAGACTCTTGGAAAATTTCATCTTAGTCCGTATAATTAATTTAATTTTTTTTCTGTTTGCTTCTTATAAAATGAAAATTCTATAGTTTGCTCCCAAAACTTTACTAAATTTAAAATTTTGGTTTTGTCTCTTTGATAAGGACTCGAATTTGAGATATTTTCAGACTGAATGAGCACTCTTTCTATCCAACCACAACCACATTGGGTGATGGTTGGTGGGTGTTCATATATTCTCTTGACAACTTCAAACAACAACAAACATATATAATAATTAGCAGTACATTTTACACTGATGATCACCAACCACCAAAAAAAAAAATGGCCTCCTCATCATCGCAACTCTTTCTCATCTCTCTTTGCTTCTTATGTACTCTATTATTTCTTCATCAAATCGCCATAGCAAGCCCTTATGATCAGAATCATAATTGTCCTCTATCATTTTGTGGCGACAACATATTCCCAATCAAGTTTCCATTCCAGTTAACAAATAACAGATCACCACCAACCAGTATCTCATCCTCTCGTTGTGTCTATCCAGGTTTCGAGCTCTCATGCAACCGTGTCAACCAAACCATCCTCCACCTACATCATGATTTGGGTCCATTCGTCGTCCAAAACATCGATTACATCACCCAATCGCTCTGGATTAGGGACCCGGAAAGCTGTTTCCCTAAGCGGCTGCTTCACGGGTTGAGTTTGAAGGATTCTCCTTTCGTTACTGATCGTTTGAGCAACTTCACGTTCGTCAACTGCTCATCAATAATATCACCGGATGCAGACTATGGTTACTACAAGGTTGTGTCTTGTCTTAGCAGTGAAAACTACACCGTTTTGGCTGGTCCTACCGAGTTCTATAACGAGTCAAGGTTGCCTTCTTCTTCGTGTGTGAGTGTCTCGACGGTCAGGATTCCAATGCCGTGGGGACTGTGGTTTGGTCTCGAAGTTGGTATTGGGTTGGTATGGCATCGACCCTCTTGTGGGTACTGTGAAGAGCTGGGTCTGGCTTGTGGGTTCAAGAGTAATGCAGGTCTTGAAACTACATGCGACAAATTAACAAGCTCAGGTAGCTAATAAAGTTCTTCTTGGTCGTATTTTTTTTTTCTTTCAAGAATGTGAAAAAGTTGGTCAGATTAATTAGACCAAATACTAATTTAAAGAATTCATTGGTTTCACAATTAGGTAAAATCTTTGTTCAGAGGGTTTTTGGCTTACGATAAAAGATTGTTTAACAAATTTCGAAACATACAATAATATTAGTATCAATTTTGATCGAACCTCAAAATAGTTTTTTAAATTCTCCGTTTTATTTTGTTAATTTTCATATTATAAACTTGATTGAAAGGTTACATTTAGGTAGTTTAATGTGATTTGTGAACGTGTAATGTGTCTTAATAATAATATCTTAAATTCGAGTCGATCCGGTATCAAAAATTAAATTAGATTTTTAATTGCATATAGAAGCTTTCATTTGGTTGATATGCGAAGGATGTACGTGTTGGTCAGGAACTTATGAAATATAAAAATCATAATATATATATAATATATAGATATAGCGGTGGGTTAGGCCGTAGGGATCTAGTGGTTCTAGTGTCCACATCGATCCTTGATTGGCCAACTGGATTATCATTTCCGTTGAAAAAATGCATGCCTGCACGACCTAGCTAGCTAGTTCAATAATTAAACCATTGTGAATAATTATTTTAATTTAAACTATCAATTACAATGATGAGTAGTGAAGAATGTTATTGTAGTTGGTCATCTCATTGAATTTTCATTTGTTTAAGTACTAATTATTAATTACATCATCTTTTTATGGTTTTCCAATCAATTGGGGTTTGATAATATTGCTGTGTTTAGGTATAAATTCAAGGAACACCAAATACAGCATAGTATTAGGAATTGGAATTCCGGCACTGTGTTTCATTGGGCTTGCATGTTACCTCTGCAGCAGGATTAGGGCTGCCAGTCAGCGTCGCCGCCGCCGTCTGATCATCAACGCTGAACTATCCACCTCATCATTCAGCCTGCCACCGCCGATTATCGTGATGGGTCTCGACGGACCGACGATAGAGTCATACCCTAAGACTTTACTCGGTGAAAGTAAGCGACTACCTAAACCTAATGACAATACTTGCTCAATATGCTTGTGTGAGTACCAAGCCAAGGAAACATTAAGGACCATACCGGAGTGCAACCACTACTTCCATGCTGACTGCATCGATGAGTGGCTTAAAATGAAGGCATCATGTCCGGTGTGTCGAAATTTGCCCGACGGATCTTCTCTTGCAACTCCCTCTTCTGTGTCAGTGTCTTCGCCTTCTCAGCTGTGGACTTCATATGCTTCGATGTAGACGATAACCATAAATTTGTATATAATTAAAGATGTGAAATTGAGGCTTTATAATCCATTGTTCCAAGTAATTACTCTTTTATCTTACTCTTTCAAGTAAATTTTAAGGTGCATTAGTTAAAACTGAATTAAAGAGAACTTACAAAATTAAAACTTGTGAAATTTGAACCAAAATACGATTGCGAACACAAAATTTTGGTTTTGTTTAATTTCTCTAACTCCACTAGTCAATTCGGTCATCGGAGTAGAAGACAAAACTAGGACAATTCGTGATCTGCCCTAACTTTCAAATTTGTAATTAAAGTAAAAATAAATAATCTCAGCTATCATCCCATTATATATAAAATCATTTTTGTAATTAAAGTAAAAATAAATAATCTCAGCTATCATCTTCATTATATATAAAATCATTAAACTTGCGTGTCATGAAATTCAGCTAATTAAGTTCAACAAAAATACCTGTCCATATATAAATTAGCTAGTTTTTTGCTGGAAAAACAATCAATCAAGTAACCAATTTCCAAAATGGCTCCACTTTTCAAGTAAAAAATAAAATAAAATAAAAAATGGCTCAACTTGCTCTTGTTTTAGTCATTTTCTTGTTCATTTCAGGGTTGTGACGAAGATTACAGTACACGGTCATGTTTGAACGAATGTTAGTCTAAAAATTAATATAAATGATGTGATAAGTAATTTATTCTTATTATATAATTTATAATTCATAGAATGGTGTGGTGACATGAAAATGATAAAATCACTTAACACGGTATTTGAATTAATATAATTTTTCGGGTTATGTACGTAGTAGCATTATTGTTTTTGTTAAAACTCCACTATATAAAAGACTATTTCAAAGGAAAAACAATCCCTAGCTAACACATTTGTTCTCGCGTAAAATCTAGCGAATGCTAAATGTTTTGGCATTGAATATATGACTTTATTGTCCAATCATTCATTTATATATAATTCTTTTACGATTTTATAATCTCCCAATGAATTAATGTTCACTAATTAGTGGTGTGTATGTGTGGTTTAATCGCAATTAGTTAGACTTCTAATTCCATGGATCGGAAGATATAATAATTTAAGTAAAGATTATAGTCAAACCGATCAAGTACATTCAATGTAACACGAATATTTTGAAGCATTAATCTTATTCTCTTTATAAAAATTATTCATCACATCTGTGATCAGTTTCATAATTCGTTACGTATGATCTTCCTCTTTATTTGAAGAAAGTGAGCAAATGAAGTGGACAAATTTTATTTGATTACTGAAACCATCCATGCCCATTCTCCTCAAGCCCTGCATGCATGAAAAATTGAAAACCCGACATAAATATGAGACGAGAAAATTTAGGGTACGATTAGATGAACAATCGATATATGATGCAATAATATCTGATGAACGCTAAATGTTATCATGTGCTCGTAAGATAGAGTATATATAAGAAACGAGAGATAATTACTTGGAACAGTCGAAATTCGCAGAATCGATATTGGGAATTTTCATGGACACGCGACACTTTTTCGGAAGTAAATGGATGAGAGAAAAATCTAGGCCTCTATACATGGGTGCCACAGATTCAAGACACTCACAAATGGACTGTCGTTCATGCTTGTCTGATGTGTAGTCTTTAAGGTACTTGACTCCATTGCAGCAAGCAGTCTCTGGATGATTTTCTTGTCTTGTCAAATAAGAAACACAAGGGCTCAGCTGATATATTATTGAGGCACATGGTGGTACATAATCAGCCCCCATCACAACACCAGACCCAGAAATGAACAAGAAAATGGTGGCCAAAACAAGAATCTCAAGACGAGCCATCTCTGCAAATTGATTGCTTGATTTTTTGATTTTTTTTTTTTTAAAGAAAACTATATATCAAGTAATTGATTTATGGATGATGTTGGTTTATGATGATCTTGTGATATTTATAGGTGGGTTGTCTGTTGAAGTTGGTTGAATTTTATAAACACTTAAGTTTCATGTTCCCTATAGTAAGGGTGATTGTTGAGATTGTTAAGAGTACCTAAGACAAGAATTATTATTTTTTATTGGATCTTGGTTTCAATCACACATATATTGTGCCAGTAAAATTCGAAAACACAACTACCTCTCAATGGTTTGGTGGTAAATGACACTTATTCGCCGCTATAACCTCTAAGGTTAAAGTTATACCAATTCAGGTGGTATGTCACAAAATTTGAAAACACATTTATGAAAATTTAAGATGAAATATTGGTAATTATAATTTGAATTTTTTTTTTTTTTTTTCCGACATAATTGTATCAATTTCATGCCACTAATTATACACGGTGTCTACCATATCATTTATCAATTAAATTTAATTTTATCGACTCTAAATAAAGAGCTTCAAAATATTAAGCTTATAATTTTATTTTACCAAACAAACTTGGAGATTGGAAATTATAAAATAAGTGATTAGCTTATAGTAATCTCTCAACCCTAATATTTAATTGGTACGTAACGAATAGTTTGACAACTTCACAATTGATGCATTGTTTTCTTTTGTTTGGGCTCCAATATAAAATCATAAAAATATATCCTCTATCTATTTTTAATTTTATAAAAAAGTATAAAATTTAGTTATGAATTTTTTTTTTCAAGATTTGAAATTCTTTTTTCATATTTAAGTGATTTTTAATATTAAAAAAAAATTGTTCAGAGACGAACTTTTAAAATTTAATATTAATTTTAAAAATATATATATATAGTAAACAAATAATAATTCAACAAAGGGTATCAACAAGGGCCAAAATCATAAATAGCCCTAAAATTAATGGATATTCAAAAATATCATTTCTCAATAACTTTTTTTTTTTTTTAATCCAGGAGAAATGATTTTGGACAAAAATACCCTTAGTGCAAATATCACATGTAAGAAGTTTCCAAGCGTGTAAAGATGTTGATATTACAGAGTGTAAAGATTTTCATCGTGTAATCATATTGACATTTCAGCGTGTAAAGATATTCAGCGTGTAATCATGTTCATATTTCAGCGTGAAGACGTTAAACCGAATACTTTCAAAGGACCTTTGAGGGGTAAACGATATCTGATTTTCGCCCGTAACATACAATTCGAATCATTTCGACGAGAAGAACAATATTTTAAAGAGAAAAGAGAGAAAAAAAAAAAAAAAAGTTTTAGAGTGAGAAACATGACAAGAAGAACTTATTAATTAGAGAGAAAAGTTGTGTCAAAAAATAATATGAAAAGGTAGATAAGGGCAAGCTTGTCTAAAAACATTTCTCTTGGTTAAAATAAATAAAACTTATTGAGACAAGTATAAAATCACAAAAATATATCCTTATTTATTTTTAATTTTATAAAAAAATATAAATTTAGTTATTAAAATAAATAAATAACCTTAAAATTCGAGCTTTGAACTTTTAACATTAAAAAAGGTGCATAGGAGATTCCGTACCGAGAATTTACAAACTAAACTGTTTATCGACTTGATGATTAACAATGAAACAATGCTTGTTTATTTCTATATATATTGGCAAGCTATTTATGGTAGCCAAGATGACGTATCATGATAACATCAAACCTCTAACTTAAACTAGGAAATGTATGAAGAATGAATCCTGATAATTTCTAAATAATAACTTACTTTAATCATACGCTTAAGAAAATTACTTGGGGACCTAATAATTTTTTTTTTGAATGGGACAACAACTACCTGGACCTTGCGAGGATTGGACACTACTAGCACAGCCCGGACAACTACTCCCACAAGTGGGGAGAGGACACCCACACAAGAGGTGGGACAAGGAAATAATAGGTGTATATATATACACGGTGCCGGGCGTTGAACCGTGGTGGTGGACTCTCCCTTTGGAGTGTCACACCACATTGGCAAGAGGCCCAATGGCTGAGACCTAATAATTTTTAACTCAACAAATCCAGGCAATTATCCGAATAACAACAAATTTAAAAATCAAACGAAGTAGTACTTGGGCTCCAATCGGTCGCTAGAAAGAGAAAAACTTGTGTGGGAAGGTCTCTTTTTTGACAATATCTATTAATTCGGGATTATGTATTTTTTAAAAAGTTTTCGCCATTGGTAGAATTCGAGCTGCTGACCTGGGAGTCATTTACTCAAACCCCAAGCTCATCAATCTACCAGCTGAGCTACGCCCATGTTGGCAATATGGGACGGTCTCATCGCCACGTGGTAAGACCGTCCAATGAAATTGAGTCACATTAATCATGTACTTTTCATTGGAAACATAAAAAAATTCATATGTAGCTCAATTTCATTGGATCGGTCTCACCATGTGGCGGTGAGACCATCCCACACAAGTTTTTCTCACAGAGAAGATGCAGTCACGCAACAACTGTGAACTGTGAAGTGCTCAAATTGTCCTCAACAACAAAAAATATCAGACTAGCAGAAGATCCAATTTCCTCTCTCAGAGTCTCAGTTAGAACGTCATTTTCGACTATTACAAGACTATTGAGATTGTGAAGCGGTAATTAAAGCTCTACCAAGCAGTCTCTTCTGTAGAAAAAAAAAAAAAAAATCTTTTTTTTTTAAATATTTTTTATAATTATACTGTTTGTCCTGATCCATATTTTATTTGAAAAGTTCAATTTTTTTTGTTTTTATTGTTAAAACAATTCCACAGGAAATCTAACTTGATTCAAGTTACAAATTAACTTGATTGAAGTTACAGATTATTATTATATTACTTGAACTAGGCTTGATTTAATTTCTAAATAACTCGAAACATTTATTGTTCTGTTTACGTTGAAACTTACAGATTTAAGCTTTTTCGAATCTCTAAACTCGATGTGCTTTGCAGCCTTGAATCTGTTGTTTGAATTGATTTTATTTCATTTTTTAATCATTTTGTTAGCTGAAAAAATTGCTAGATTCGACTTTTTTTTTAAAAAAAAGATAATAATATTTTGTTGTTTTGAGTTTCATTATCTGTTTTATCAATTTTAAAGGTATAATTTGTGTGAAGGGTTTTAGATCTAGTAGTATCTTTATGGGATTATTGATCCTCCATTATTAAACAATATTTATTTCCATTTATAATTCTTCAGTTATCTTGTTCGATTTGTTGAGAAGAGATTTGTATTGTTTTGTAGCAATGGCTTATCGGCGTAGCCTCTCTACAAGAGCAACACTAATTGCTCGAGCTTGTAATAATCCATCTTTTAGCTACATTCCCCATGACCACCACGAACGACACAATCGGGACAGTACTCTGTCTCGACGAGAAATCCACAACTTTATTCAACAGAGGTCTTCATTTGGAAGAGTTTCGCAGTTCTCGCTTGGTTCTGCTATTGTTCGGTACATCTCGATTTCAGTTGGTGAAGGAGGAGGGTCGGAAAATAAGATTGAATTGATCATGAGCGATGTGGCAGACGTTGTCTCGGACGCAACCACCACACAAGTGAATGAAGTTGCCATTGCTGCTGTTGCTGATTCTTCCTGGCCTGTTACAGTTCTGCAGCATTTCATTGATTCGGTGCACAACTTTACTGGCCTTAATTGGTAAGGAAACGGTTATGAAACCTGAATCAAATTTGATATACATTCGATCCAGAGTAGTGTAAATATTTGGAATTTAAAATTTTATTTGGTGCAGTAGAATAGGAGTTTTTCTAATTTATTTTTTTTGTTTTGTTTCTTTCAGGTGGGCATCCATAGTTTTAGCAACTTTTTTTTGTCGATGTGCAATATATCCTCTCGTGATATATCAACAACAATTAGAATCTATGAAATTATATGTATGTTGCTCTATTTAGTGCTCTATGCATCTAGAATTCTTGCGTAATCTCATCTTTTATGACATCCCAATCGTAAGCCCCTCATAGCTAGGTTGTGGATTCGAGTCATGCCCCTTCTCCCAATCCCGAAAATATCGCAATAGTTCGAAAAAAATAAAAAATTGTTCGTCTTTTATTTTGAATTCTAAACTAGATTTTCATATTCATGATTATTAAGGTGCCAATGTTTAGTTATTCATCATTTGTGTTCTGCAGGTAACGTTTAAACACTTCAAGGAAATGTTGGAAGATAAGGTATGATGCATGTTTCTTTTTTTAGATCACTGACAATATTCCTCGGATGCTATATTGGTTCGTATTTTCGATAATTCTTTGACTATTCATTGTCCTGTACGTCCTTTTCCCCTCATCTTGAATATTATGAGAGTTCCTTCAGAATTCTGTGTGCCCATACACATACACAATTTATGTATGCTATGAAAGCTATCAAGGTTAAACACAAGTTCCCTTAAATTATTAGGCACCAACCAGATAATATACCATTATTGAGGAATCTAGAAACTGGTGATCCTACACCACACTTGAAAACATTTTCGTAGATTCCTAAACCAATGGCATTGAATCTGCCACAAATTGTGGTGCTGCTGTCAGTCTCATTGTCATACTTTTTTCAACTTAAAATTTTCTACATGAATCATGTAATAGTTAATGTTCTGCAAAAATATCCCTTTCTATCAAATGCATTTTTATTTTATTTGTCAGGATATGGACCCTGAGGCTTTGGCTGACGGCCAAAAACAGATGCAGAAGGCTCATGAGGAGTAAGAAACTTTTCCTGCGGTTTCTATGGTAACTCTCCTGTCTGACTTTGGTTTCCGGACATTTTCATTTCTTAAATATAATTTGGATTATTGCAGATGTTGCATACCTTTACCGCGGATATCGGTGCTTATTGATGGTACTTTCACCATCAGTAGTTTACTAGAAATAAGATTTTGTTTTCTACTAATATTCTGCAAATTGGTTAATTGTTTTATTCTACATTTGGTTCTTGACAATTTGATATTTTTCTGGTGACTTACCCAACCCCAACTACCCCCATCACAAACAAACAGATTTCAAAAATGGTAGAGAAAGTGCCATCCTTCAAAAGTGGCGGAGTGTTTTGGTTCACAGATCTCACAACTTCCGATAGTTTTTACATCTTGCCAATTTTGACAGGGCTGTCTTTCTCGATATCAGCAGAGGTAAAGAGGCCCTTTGTTTTGTCAAACCATGTCAATATTCTCCGTTGTATCATTTTCTAATTCTCAGTTTTGTTTATTTCAGGTTACAATGCAAGAATTTATGAAAGTAGATCGTGATGATGACTTCATGAAAATTATTTCCAGATGCGTTGCTGTTCTTTTAGTTTCAGCAACAATGGATTGTCCGAAGGTAATCCTGCCATTTTCCTTGCATTGTGAAGGAATAGGAACACATAGAGAAACACTATCATTGGTTATTCAATAAGCCATTTGAGCTGTTGTATAATGCCTTGATTTTTAAATTGTTTTGGATTGCAATTGAGCCGATATCCTCTTTCCATACTCGAACCTGGGATATGCCAGTCTGATGAATCAGCGTCATTTACCACCAAGCCACATTGGACGGTGGTGTCCTCTTTCCTTAGTGAACAAGGAAAAATTAGGGTTTCAGTTATTCCCCACTTAATAATAATTAAAACATGAGGGCTTCTACATTTGCTTCTATTTTTTGTTTGTTTGTATAGTTGCTTCAATTTCATTTGAAATGCTCATTGAATGTTTGTATTCAACCCTGCAGGCTATATGTTGTTATTTGATTACATCAAACCTGGTCCCACTCGCTCATGTACAAGGTGAGCATTTTTTTTGGTTCTAAATACAGTAAAAGTTGTGAGAAGTACTTGATTTTGTCGAAAATCCCTAATGTATTTAATCTTCTGTTAAACTCTTCAGTGTTCAAATTCCTTGGATTTGGAAGGCCTTAGGTGTTCCTGCAGAAATACCCGTTGCCAAAACAAGAACCAGGAGAGTCACCTCTGCAAATTGATTGCTTTTTGTAAATAAAAAAAAATTGTGAGAAAATTATCAAGTAATTGATTTCTTAGTGATGTTGGTTTATGATCTTTGGATATTTATAGCTGGGTTGTTTGTTGAAGTTGGATGAATTTTATAAACACATGAATGAATTATTATTATTATTATTATTATTATATCGAATCTTAGTTTCAATCACACGTGCAAGTAAGATTCGAAAAGACAAACACTACCCAATGTGCTCAATGTGGCGGCTTCAAAACTCCCCATGAGTTTTTTTTTGGTAAGCATACAACTGTGAGCATACTTATAGTACACTTATCAACCTCATCACTTTTTACTAGAAAAGACAATACAATTGGGTCAAATAATACTTACATGGCAAAAAGATGATAAGGTGGATAAGTATGCTATAAGTATACTAATAATTGTTTGCCTACTAGAAAAAAATTCGACTCCCCACTACATCACAAAGTTTGAAAACACAAAGTCAATGCTGATGAGACTTGAGAGAAATTTAAGATGAGATATCGGTAATTATAATTCAAATAATTTCATTGTGTTTTATTTTACTAAACAACTCAGAGATTGTAGATTATAAAATAAGTGATTAGTTTAAAATAACCTCTCAATTCCATCGTTTATGCATTGTTCTCTTTTGTGTGGGCATGAATATAAAATCACAAAAACATCTATTTTTAATTTTATAAATAATATAAAATTTAGTTATATAAGTAAAAGTATAGCCTTTTTCCACGATACCACTAGGGTTGGTAAAATGAGCTGGGTACAGAGGGTTTGGCGCTTACCCGCATGATGTGGTCCGAGTTCAAAACCGGATCGCATCATTAAAAAGCCCACTTTAAGCTCTTTATTATGAGCCTGTATGAATGTGGGCCGTTTGAGGGTTTTAACCAGGTTAAAGCCCGCAAAAGACCCACATCATTAGGTTTAACGACTATTTGAACTTCTGTCTTCTTCATCCATCCGCCTATCTGCATCTCTACTTCAAAAAATGAAACAACTTCTCAGCTCTCATCATCGGTGGTCTCTACCCTCTTTTAGTGGTAAGTTTTCCTTTTTTTTTTATGAGCTAAATCATCTTAAATGGTAAAGAATTGGTCTTCTTTAGAATATTTTATGGGTTTGTCACATAAATTTGATTAATTTGATTAATTAGCATATTCATCTCAGTTAATTCCCTTTTTATTGCTGGTGTTTCTCTGGCACTTACATACAAGGTATTTCTTGAGTCTTGATTTGATGGAATATATTGCTTTCATGAATAGAATGCTACTACCTTCAACATGTCTTAAACACATTCAAATTTGTCAATGCTTATAGTGGTTGTAGTTCTAATTTGCTTTATAAACTTTCTATATACTGTTGAGGAAACCTTGCAAGCTATGCCAAAACTTTCGGAGCATATAATTTGATTAATTTTGTCTCATCTTTAGAACAAAACCATCTCTGCTATTGACTTTGTTATTGATTAATTAGTTTTAATACTTATTATCACACAATTTCACCCACCACAAACTCAAAATGGATATTGAAGATGAGGTCTGCTTGATATATCCGTTTGATGCTGGTTTTTAGATTGTTTTGTTATGATGTCTCCATTTCTCATTTTAGCTAGCACAGAAGAATTTGAATTATATAAGAGCCAGTCTGTTAGTAATTTGAACAAGCCAGAGTTAGAGAGATATTTGGGTGAGCAAGTTGAAAATAACACCCCTAACTTTGACATATTATCTTGGTGGAAGGTTAACAAGGGTAAGTATCCGATTTTGGCTAAGATTGCCAAAAACATTTAATTGATTTTTTTATATTTGATTTTTAAAAAAAAATTAATTTGTGAAAAATTTTAGGCCCCGTCTTACAGGTTGTTTTTAGCCTGTTTTTGTTTTTGTTTTCCAAAAATGATTTCGAATTCGCGTCCTGTAACTGTTTTTCATTTTATTTTTCAAATACAAAAACAAAATAAAAAACAAAGCCAAGTGTTAAAAGTGGAAATTTTGAAAAACAAAAAAAACTTGTTTTTCTTGAATTTGTTTTTGTTTTCCAAATGAAGTGGGTCTCATATCATCAATATATATTTTATTTTAATAAAAAAAAAAAAATTCACCTGACATCTTCTTCTTCCTTCTTCTTCCTTCTTCCTCTTCCCGCCAAGGAACATCTTCCTCTTCACCGACTTCTTCCTTCTTCTTCTTCTCCTTCCTTTTCTTCCTCTTCCCGCCGAGGTCTTCTTCTTCTTCCTCTTCTTCCTCTTTCCGCCCGCCGAGGTTTGCATCTCGCTGCCGGCGAGATCTCTTCTTCTTCTTCTTCTTCCTCTTCCTCCTGCCGCCGATCTGCATCGCCTCCCACCGCCGATCTGGTCTTCTTCTTCTTCCTCTTCCTCTTCAAGTGTTAAATTTGTTAAACCCTAAACTAAATAATATAAAATGTTTTTTTATTAATTATTTAATCATTTATTTATAATTGTTATAATATTAAACAAAAATTAAAATTTGATATTTCAATTTTCGAAAGTTTTCGATTATCCTACCAGACGCGTTTTTTCCGTTTTTATTTTCAAAATACGGATTTCAGTAAACGCTACCAGACGCATATTCGGAATTTAAAAATGAAACCAAAAACACTGTTTTCATTTTCATTTTTTTTGAATCATTTTCATTTTTCTTTTCAAAAAATAAAAACAAAAAAACGGCTTGCAGGACGGGCCCTAATTTCCATGAGTATGTTGGGGTTGTTCTAAGCCCAATAGCAACTGTTTTAAAAATCAAAGGAAGTAGTAATTGGGCTAAAATTCAATGAACTGAATATCTAGACTGTCACTTCAAGCCCAGTTTATTAGAGCCCACTATTCCAGAGAAGAGAGCAACGCATGCAACAGTGTGAACTGTGAAGTAGCTCAAACTAAAATTCGTCGTCATCAACTAAAACTAAAACCCTTCTCTAGTTCTCTCTCGTCGAGCAGCGCGCGAGCGAGCTTCTCGATTAGAACATCATTTTCACCTGTTAGAAGACTACTAAGATTGTGAAACGGTAAAAGCTCTACCACCTAGTCTCCTTCGATTAGTTATTGTTTTGATTCTGTTTGAAACTCATAGATTTCAGCTTCTTCTTCTTCTTCTTTTTTTCGAATCTGAAAACTCGATGTGCTTTGCAGCCCTTGATTATGTTGTTGAAGTATAAATTATATTCTCATTTTGAATCTTTGATTTTGTTTTAATCATTTTGTTAGCTGAATTTGTTTTTGCTAGATTCGACTTTTCTTTTTAAATAAATAATTTTGTTGATTTGAGTTTTCATTATCTGTTTATCAATTTTAAACTTGTGATTTGTGTGAAGGGTTTTAGCTCTAGTAGTATATTTATTGGTTTATATTTATTTTTGTAGGCTACATGAGTGTTTTTTTCGCAGATTATTATTATTATTATATGCATTGAATTTCTGTTAATAATTCAGTTATATTGCACGGATTGTTAGAGGAAGTGTATTGTTTGTAGCAATGGCTTATCGGCAAAGAAGACTCACCAGACAGTACTTTGTCTCAACGAGAGATCCACAACTTTATTCAACAGAGGTCCTTTGGAAGCGGGTTGAACAATTCATATGGGTCCGACGGTGCTTTCTTCCAGGGTAAAGGTGTTTCGCAGTTCTCGCTTGGGTCTAGTGCTGGTTCAGCTTTTTGTCAGTATATGTCGACTACAGTTGGTGAAGGATCGGATAAGATTGAATTGATGAGTGATGTGGCAGATGTTCTCACAGATGCAACCACACAAGTGGTTGCTAACCATGCCCCTGCGGTGAATGAAGTTGCGATTGCTGCTGCTGATTCTTTCTTACGCAGCTCTGCAGCATGTCATTGATGCGGGTCACAACTTTACTGGACGTAATTGGTAAGGAAACGGTTTGCATTTGTCTACCTGAAAACGTATAAGGGAATGCAAATAGAAGAATTAGAAAAGTATTAATAATTTATACTCTAATTTATCACTAACGATCCAATGATCCCAATGTTGATTTGTTAAGGATGTTCAGTTGGATATGGGTAAATGTATTGGCTTAGATTGGATATTGTATATGGAACTAGCTGTTTGAACAGATAAACCATAAGGCTAAAGACTGATTTTCTTAGGTGTAGATTGGTCAAAACTTGATGCTTTCCTTATTTAACGAGGAAAAATGAGGGTTTCAATTATTCCCCACTTAATAATTACAACCCAAGGGCTTCTACATTTGCTTCTCTTGGCATTTTAATCTTAACTGCTACAATAAAAAAAGAAATGAAATTGCACAACTTTTTCTCTAATTTTTTGTTTGTATAGTTGCTTCAATTTCATTTGAAATGCTCAATGAATGTTTGTATTCAAATGCTGCAGGCTATATTTTGTTATTGGATTACATCAAACTTGTTCTCTCTTGCATATGGACTCGGTGAGCATTTCTAGTTTCTTTTTGGGTTTTCCTTTTATCTCTATACACTGTCAAAGTTGTGAGAAGTACTTTATTTTGTCCAAAATTTAACTTTATCCCTAACGTATTTGATCCTCTATTAAACTTTTCAGTGCTTAAAGTTCCTGGGGAAGGCCTTATGTGTTCCTGAAATACCTGTGGCTCCACCATCGACCACTCCATGAGCTGCCTTCCCCTTGTTCTCGGCAATCAAACAAGCCAGTGAAGCGAAAGCTGCTAGACAGGCATCAGCCTCATTACCTGCTGAACCATCAAAGGCCACGGATCAAAGAATATCTTCATCTTCAGTCCTAAGTCAAAGGCTGAGAAGTCTAGAGAAACAGGTTAAAGGAAGGAAGAAAAACAAGAAGAGGTGAAGATGTTACCCGATTCCAGAAAATCGAGTCATCTCGATTACTAAGAATGATAAATTATATATCGTTGTCACAATTACTGTAACCTTCTTTTTTTTTGATTAATTATTCGTATATTATTTAATGGGCGAAGGAGATAGTGCCACGGATAGAGAAAGATAGCTCGAAAATTTTACTGCTAATAATTTTGTAATAGGATGAAGAATTTTCCTCCCGGTAAGGGTTTTTTGGCAGAGGATTTTCTGCTAAGATTTCTGCATTGCAAAGTACAATTATATTGTTAAGAGTAGTTCAGTTTTATTATAGCAGTTAGACAGCACAATCTTTGTATTGTTTGGGGAGAAATATAAGCAGAAAACCTGCATGTGAAGTTTTTCTGATACATTTTATGAAACTTGTGTAGAATTTTTAAGATATGTTATAATTTTTAGGTGGATTTTCAGAATCTTAATAGAGATTTTTCTTACGAATTATGATTTGATGGAAATTCTACAAAATTCTACAAGCTATATATCAACTTTAACTACACAACTGGTTTTAACTAGAAGAATGAAGTCTGGGTGAGAGAGGCTATTGTTGATTTGAGCAAGTCAACTTATTTTTTGTTGACGACTCGAATCTCAAATATTAACCGACTGAATGAGCGTCCTTTCTACCAAAGTCACACATTGGACGGTGATATCAAAGTATCAATGTTATAGTTGACTTGTTAAACAAATCAGACTTTGAGTAACTTGCTTGTTAAGGCTATTCTCATTAGACTCCTTAGAAAATTCAATATTAAAGTCTTTAACAAATCTCAAGCATTCAAGACTTGACATGGGAGCTGGATTTTTCTTAAATTGGCAGACACTCCTACCTAAACCGACCTCCCTATTAATTAACATGGGCGATTATCAATTTAGTCCCTATTCTTTAAAAAAATTGATTTTTTTTTTTGTAAATTATGATTTTTTATTATGAAATATACAAAAATAAATAAATTGTTTTTCTGAATTCACTAAAATTTGTAACATCTCAATTCATATTCGAACGGAAAAAAAAAAAAAAAAAAAAAACAAAAGAGTTCGTTAGATTTAAGTATTGAATTGGTATATATATATATATAATTGTTTTCCTCACTCTTCACTCTTCGAAATTAATAAAAATTACAAACCAATTCTCCATTGGAATTGGTCATTTGGTCTTGCACTCATTTAATAATCATCCCAACTACAAGCAATAATTGGAACATAAAAAATATATATATATAAACAATTCTAGTTGAAATATTGACATTGATCCATTTATTTTTATTTTTTTAAAGGAATATTTACAATTTTTTTGGGTTAATTATTCTAAGGCCAATAAGACTTGAAAGAGTCAAATAAACAAGATGATATAACTTGTGATCTAAGTCTCTAAAGGTGTTTTGAATAATTAATAATATTGAGTCATGATTCCAATTATCTAGCATGAATGTCTAAATATAACAAAACAATTCATATACAAATTGAGAACTTAAAGCCTCTAGTGATCAAATTTAACAAAAGTTTTGACATTTGAGATTCACTTTCACAGTTTCACTGATTGTCACAAAAATGATTCAAAAAAAAAAATGCAGTAGAAGGAGTGGTAAATCTTGACAGAAGATGATAATATAAATTAATTCTTCTGACTCTTATCAAATAAATTATTGTTAACATTTCGTAATTTGTAAACCCATTAATGGAATTTCTGCACCGGAGCATGTGCTCAGATTCAAATTCATTTACATTCAACTTTCCATTGTTAGTATTTATTTTTGTTTGAATTTTACACTTTATAGCATCTATGAATATGAAAATTTTCAGGTGCGGGATCTCATATATATTTTTTTTATTAGGAAACCCTGCACATAAAACTTACTATTAATATGCAAATTATACATGTCGTATAACTCACATTCAATATTACAAATTCAATTAGTTTTTCATGAATTTTGTTAAGAATTCAAACGTATTGATATGAGAATTTATGTGCATTACCTGTATATGTTTTTTTTTTAATTAATTAGACATATTGTTAAACTTAAAAAGAATATATATAAAGCCACATTAACTTAAAAATTTATTTAGTTTTAAATTAGTGTAGGTCGCCTTGCTCAACTGCCCAACAACAAATTATATAGAAAAGGAAATAATATATATATATATATATATATTTATATATACAATTTTTCTATTATCAGTTCGAACTGACAAAAGATATATCAGTTGAGCAATCTTTTAGATATATCAGTTGAGCTATCTTTTCCACTTTAAATGGAATTGAATAAACAATAAATGAAGTGTCTATTTTTCCATTAAAGCAACCCAATTCACCAACCATTATTTAAAAGTTCGTTGTTGATTAGATTAAATAAGATATTGTAGGCTTTGTAGCAATCCACCTTTTTTTTTTTTTTTTTCATTCATTAATAATAATGAAAAGTGAAAACGATGGTGCTTCAATGTATAAAAAGAACATCAATGAATTCAAATACAAAAGACAAAACTGTATATTTTAAAACCCGACCAATGTGGCTTAATTTCAAATCGTCATACCCGTATGTCACAACCGTATGTGATATATATATATATATATATATAGCATTCTGATTTGGAGCAGTGACGTAACTAGGACTAAACACTAAGGTGGGTTAGAATATATATATATTTTTTACCGATTATTAACAATATGAGAAAATTGTATTAATTAAAAATAAAGATTCACCTGTCAATAAGGGCCAGTTTGGTATTGCTGTAGATTATAAATCAATATTTGATTAGAATATTTAATTTTAAGATGAAATAATGTATAAATGATTTTATTTTAATTTCATAGGGTTAATAATGATATTTTAAAATATTCATTAAATGCTTAAATAGATTATTCCATAATCACTTTCAAAAAGTAACCCTCACCCATTTCTTAAAATCACGGTCAAAACTTGTCAAATTATCAAATAATCACTTTTAAAAGTTTTATCAAACATCATTTTAAGTCAAAATTATTAAATAAGTAGATTTTAACTTTTCAAAAGTAATACCAAACTGACCTAGACATAGTAAGACTTAGAGCATCTCTAGTGCAATTCTATTTTAGTGTGTCAATGCTATAATTTAGTACAAACTAAAAATATATATATAATCCAATGCAATGCTAAATGTTGTGCCAAATTTAGCATATGTTATTCTTTGTGCTAAATTTGGCACAACAATAAATGTTTTTTTTTTATTATAAAAATACCACTTTATAATTGTACTGAATGCATTAATTGTTGATTTTTGTAATTTTTAATAATAAAAATATTATATAAATTGAATGCATTAATTATATTTGTTGACTTTTATAATTTTAAATAATAAAAAAATAAAAATAAAATTTCAAATAGAATTATGTATTGGAGTACAATACTTCCATGTAAATTTATATCCTAAATAAATACTTTAACAAAATTAATTAAAAAAAAAAATAAGGTCAAGACAAGTTATAAAATAAACATGAAATGTAAATACAGTCAAATACTAATTAGGTTGTATCCTATGATTTTTGAAAAGATCAAACTTATCGATTCTAAAAAATTCTAATTTATTTTATTATTATATTAGTTTAGTTATGATAGAGCATTTACATCACATAGGGAAAAAAAAAATTAACAAAAGAATAATTGAAAACCAAAAAAATAAAAAATAATTTAACTTAACAAACATGTATCTAAATTTCAACCAAAACAAAAGGAAATTCATTAAACAATATTGTTAGTTTGTAAATTTAAAATTATAATAAATGATAATTAGATTACTCCTAAAATTTTATAAACTAAAAATTATAGTAATTCTAAAATTTCAATACAAAACAAAATATTTAAATTTATATTATTCATAAAAACATGATTGGAAGATCAATTCTTTGATTTCAATAAAAAGAATGTACCAAAATTAAGTAAACTTGAGGAATTGTGAGAGAGACATAATAATTATTAAAGAAAATAAGAAAACAAGAAAAAAAAAAAAAAAATTTCACCTCGTGAATCATGAGACCGAAAAAAGTATTCAAGCAAGTTTATATATCTACTACAATAGTACAATTTTACTCCTAAATCCTACTCCTACACGGCTACTCATTTACCGATTATATTAGGAATATATTAAGTATTAATTTATTTTTTTAACTTATCAATTTTTGTAGAAAAGCTAGGGTAGCCTACCCTAGCTCAGTCCTAAGTCCGTCCCTGAATTTTGGAGAGAGAATATGACTACAACTTAAAATTCAGTCATTTACCACCAAACCATAGTAAATATAATAACTTCTAATTGTTTTTAGTTTTAAAAAATCCATATATATATATATTTTTATTTTTAATAATAAAAACTATGTAATTTCTAATCATTCAACCCTTCAACCCAAAACTTAACTTCTTCTTTTCTTTTCTTTTTTCTTTAAAGTGAAAAAATAATTCTTTCAAAATAAATAAATAAAAATTCCACGTCAGTGATCTGTAGACAAAAAAATAAAATTAAAAAAATTAACCTAATTAAAACAGAAGTCTGTAGAATACGATCACAGAAGCCAGAAAAAAGAGTGGTCCCCTCTGAGTCGCTTTCCCTTTACAAGTCAAAAACCAAAAACGAAGATCGTTGTTATAGCATTTACAGTTGTGCACACAAAACTCACAGCACAGGACTTGTTTGCATTCTTCTCTCGTTCGCCCACCTACAGCCACCTAATTCTCATCCCTCCCCTTATTTATATATACATAATAAGCAAAGAGAACCAGAGACAGCTGACTAATTTTTTATTTTTATTTTTTTTTAAAGAAAAATCTGAGTTTGTAGCGTGAGTGATCGATCCAGAGAGACAATGAGTAAGAAGTTTTTAATTGAAGTCGAGCCAGCGAAGCAAGCCACCGACGGTAGGCCGTCGATCGGGCCTGTCTATCGAAGCATCTTCGCTAAGGATGGATTTCCGGCTCCGATTCCTGGAATGGAGAGTTGCTGGGATATTTTCCGGTCAGGATCCGTTTTTTTTTTTTTTTTTTTTTTTTTTGAGTTTTAAAGTGTGTAGTGTGTTAAGGAACTCTAGTCTTTTAACAAGACGTGATTTAATTTCGAATCGTGTGTTACTGTTTATGTTTTGGCTCTGTAAATTTAAGTAAAGCCTTAATTTTTTGTTGTTTCACTTGATTCATATAGTCAACTTATAGTTTGAAATTAGAATACAACTTTAGTTTAGTTAAAAAAAAATTATTTTTCTAATTTTTTATTTTTTTAAAATAATTTCATGTTCTTATGACAGCATGTCCGTGGAGAAATATCCGGACAATCCAATGCTCGGTCGCCGCGAAATTGTTGACGGAAAGGTAATTTGTGTTCTTTGAAGATAGCTTATGTCTATTTCGAGCATCATTGTTTGTGATGGATAATAGATCCATTTGATAGTAATCATTACTTTGTCTGTGTGTTTCGTGTTTGATTGCTGCTCTTGATTTGTAGGCCGGTAAATATGTGTGGCAAACTTATAAGGAAGTTTACGACTTGGTGATAAAAGTTGGAAATGCCATCCGCAGTTGTGGCGTTGAGGAAGTAAAGCTCTATCTTGTTTGAAAATTATTCATTGCTTACTTCGTCACCATTTTTTTTTATCTTGTTTCTTACTATTTTTCTTATTTGTTGGTCATTTATAGGGAGGCAAATGTGGTATTTACGGTGCCAATTGCCCAGAGTGGATTGTGAGCATGGAGGTATGGGTTATTTTTAATTTAATTTATATTTTATTAGTTATCTTCTGTGTCCTAGAATAAAAGTAACTATTGAAGTAAAATAACGAAGATTGTCAAAAGGATTCCATCTCATATATTTGTGGTTACATTTTGGTATGCTAGTGGATGATTAGCCTTGTTTCCTTTCTCTTGATTATGACGTAACTTAGACTGCTTGGCTCTATCACTGATTGCATGAAATCTTCATCATGACCATTATTATTTAACATAAGAGTCATAAATCAATTTGTTTGTCTCAATATATGGTGCATATTTCTTTCACTTAGATGTTGTCATTGTAACTTATTGTTTGTGATATAGTGTGCATTACCTTTATCTAGACTCTTATGATTAATTCTCCTCAACTGATGCAGGCTTGCAATGCTCATGGGCTCTATTGTGTTCCTCTGTATGACACTTTAGGTAAGCATGACTCTACCTCCATGGATCCAAGCCCGTTTCTAATTTAGCTAAATCACTTCCCTGTGTATTTACTCGATTAGTGAGAATTATTTTTAGTTTTAGTATGAATGACTAAAGGTTTTTCATTTAACTATTCATGCATATTGTCCTCTCGTGTAAGTTTGGTATTGTGCCGAATTTTGATTATCTTACAACTTCATGCCTATGTTTTAGGTGCCGGTGCTATAGAATTTATCATATGCCATTCAGAGGTTTCCATTGCTTTTGTCGAAGAAAAAAAGATTTCTGAGGTATGCATTTGATAATTACAGCTGTTTTCCAAATGAAGTTCTATGTGAACATCTTGTAAGGATATTTATTTAATTGTTAGATAATAGATATTAGATACTCATACTTGTACTGAGAGTAAAAAATGGTAGATAATTTGTTGTTGTAGCTATATTGGCACAATTTGCTGTAGTTACTTTGAGGTTATGCGTTTGGAATGTTTCTTCTGATGAATCTTATCATTGGTTATCTTTTTTTCCTTTCAGCTATTTAAAACATTTCCCAACGCAACAAAATATTTGAAAAGTAAGTTGCACTTTTGTTGAAGTTTTATCTTGCTTATGCATGTGTGATTGAGGGATAATTGTAATTAATTCATCATGCAGCAATTGTGAGCTTTGGCAAGATTTCGCCTGAACAAAAAGAAGAAGCTGAGAAGTATGGTTTAGCTACATATTCTTGGGATGAATTTTTGCAACTGGTGAGCCACTTATTTTATTCTTTTAGTGAAAATTGTCCCTAATTACTCCTATCATATATATATATATATACATACATACATATATATATATATATATATATATATGTATACAGTCTTTTTATTATCAGTTCGAACTGACAAAAGTTATATCAGTTCCTTCCTTGCATGTGGGCCACTGGATTTAAGACGAGTGCATACAGCCAAGTCAAAGTATTTAAATCCAGTGGCCCACATGCAAGGAAGGAACTGATATAACTTTTGTCAGTTCGAACTGATAATAGAATTTCTGTATATATATAAATTTCATCAATAATTGATACCGTTGATTCTGAATTTTTTCTAATTCAAGTTATGGATATCCGTTGCAACAGGGAGAAAATAATCAATTTGAGCTTCCAGTGAAAAAGAAAACCGATATCTGTACGATAATGTATACCAGTGGAACAACCGGCGATCCTAAGGGAGTAATGATATCAAATGACAGCATTGTTTCTGTTGTAGCAGGGATAAAATGCCTATTGGATAGTGTGAATGAAGAGGTGATTTTTCTGCTCTTTCAGTTTATTTCAAGATTTAATTGATGATATTTTTTTTATCACAGAAGATGAAGTATAATGCTTTCTTTGGTCTCAGTTAATTTCTTTCTTGCTGATATCTTTCATTGCATGCGATTCTTTTTTGAAAAATCTTTTTGCAGTTGACTTCTAAGGATGTATACCTTTCTTATCTTCCTCTTGCACATATCTTTGACCGGGTTATTGAGGAGTACTTTATAAATTCTGGTGGCTCAATAGGATTCTGGCGTGGGGTGAGTATGATTGCTAATAATACCTCTCAGACAAAGTAAGAGTTCAATACAATAATTGCTCATATATTACTTTTTCAGGATGTCAAATTATTGCTTGAAGACATTGCAGAGCTAAAACCAACTATTTTCTGTGCTGTTCCCCGTGTATTAGAAAGAATATATTCAGGTAAACATTCTTGTGTTCCTGATTTTTTGAGGAGTTTGTCTATCTGAATTTTTCATCCTTCAGTCAAAAGTGTTTGTGTGTGGTTTGATTAAATCATTTCAAGGGTTTGAAATTCACCATGCTTTGTCTGACATGGAATTTGTGCTGTGAAAAGGAAGTCAACCTTCTTTATTTTTGTTAGTTTCTCTCTTTTAATTCCTCGGGGAGCGGGAATCAAGGGATGTGTCATACATAGTTATTCAACTGGTACTTTTGTTTGTTCTCATAGATGATAGACCGCCAGGCTTGGTTGTCAGTTTCTGATATCAGGCTCCGGTGTTGAAATGATACTAAATGATAGAATCAAAAGCTTTTGTTGGCTTAAGTACTGAAAATGACCTAGCTTCTAAACATCTCATACGAAATTTGATCTTAAGTAGGGTTGAATGGATGAAACGGATTCATGTAGCTAAATTCAACTAGTTTGGGACCAGGGCACAGTTGATCTGAGATAACTACTCAAGTTCTTGTTAGGAGTCTGCTTCAAGCCAGCTGGCTTAAATGTTATGATTTTCTTTTGTCTATACATATTTTATACTTTAATTGCGTCAGTGAACTGGGTTAATATTATTTCCTTGTTCTAATGCAATTATCTAGCGTGTGAAAGCATGATATATTTTGAAATCTCTCTTTCTCCTATCTCAACTGCTGTACCTGCTTTCAGGTTTGAATCAGAAGATTTCTAATGGAGGTTTGTTAAAGAAGACATTATTTAGTGTTGCATACACCTAGTAAGTTCTTTCACACCTTTGGTTTGCTATTGAAAATTGAATCACAATGAGATATTCTTTTGAATGTGTGTATCAGTTGCTTAAGCTTAGAGGCAAATACATAATAACTCAAATGGAAGCATACATCTGGTTGGGCCAGTTGCCACTTAGTTTGGATCCTTACATGTTACTAAGTCTTACACAGATTACTGAGCTCTTCTGTTTCTCCATATATTCAATTCTATCCTTGGCTTTGTGTTGATTCATTACCTTGTCTGCCAGTTGCTTTGACTTTACTGCTACTCTTGGCAAATCTTTGTAGTTGGGATTAAAGTTTCATGGAGTTTGAATATAGTCTTCTTGTTGATTGCTTTCAATTAATTATTGTGTTACTACTATTTCTGATTGTTATTTGATAATTTCTGCAGTAAATTACACAATTTGAAGAGAGGGGCTAAACATGTAGAGGCATCTCCTCTTAGTGACAAAGTTGTATTTGATAAGGTGAGGACTTATTAATTCTTCTCCTCCCCCAAAACTGCTTCCCTTCTCTCCTGTGACTTACTAATTTATAAAGTGATTCTAATCAAAATCCGGTATGACACAAATCTCATTGGTTTCTATGACTTCCTCAGGTAAAGCAAGCATTTGGGGGGCGTGTAAGGCTTATTCTGTCTGGAGCGGCTCCTCTTTCTACCCATGTAGAAGCTTTCCTACGAGTGGTGGCATGTTCTCATGTCCTACAGGGATATGGTAAGCTATCCTTTTGAAATTAGTTTTACTACCTTTAATTTTATTTATTTATTTATTTTTAAAAAAACAACCTTGCACCCCTCTCCGCCTTACTCCAAGCATAAGCACAAATTAAACTAATCCCCTTATTTGATCCCTAGATCTCTTGTTCCATTACAAGAGCTCTAACCAATTAGGGTATCGATTGTGTATGCTTACTACAGCATGAACTTTGATTATTTAAATCTTTTCATGCTAATATAGGCCTGACAGAAAGTTGTGCGGGAACTTTTGTGTCACTTCCACACGAAATGAGTATGCTTGGTACTGTGGGCCCTCCGGTACCAAATGTGGATATATGCCTAGAATCTGTTCCTGAAATGGGATATGATGCCCTCTCAAATACACCACGGGGAGAGGTTTGTATAAAGGGAAAGCCCCTGTTTTCAGGGTATTACAAGCGAGAAGACCTCACCAAAGAGGTTTTGGTTGACGGGTGGTTCCACACAGGTTTACCTATACCTCTATCTTGTTGAATGAATTATAGACACCCCCTCCCCCCACATTTCCTTAACTTTTTTTGTAATCAACCTTGCTCATCTTTATCATTATCAGGTGATGTTGGTGAGTGGCAACCAGATGGAAGTTTGAAAATAATCGATCGTAAGAAGAACATTTTCAAGCTTTCACAAGGAGAATATGTTGCAGTGGAAAACTTGGAGAACATTTTTGGTCTTGTATCTGACATTGAATCGGTAAGCTTTTCAACTTATATTAGTTTGTGTGTGTAGATGATTAGATAAATAGTAAGTAGAACCTCATATCAGATATTCTATGTTTGTGTTTTTCTGATGTTCTGTACCATTATTGTTGCATGCCTCTGCATTGGTATCTCCTTATAATGTTGAATACATCCATCCATCGCTTTATTTCTTTGGGTTTTCTTTTCTAATGCCTTAACATGCAATACCTGCATATTTGGGTGTCTCTTTTGATGGTGCTTTTAATGATTTTTTTTCTGAAAAGAAATTAAAATTTGTCTGTCTATTATTTCTGATTTTATGAAGAAGCACATCTCAACAAACATGCATGTGAACCTGCATGTTTTTTAAAGCCTCGACTTAAAACTGTTTTTCAAAGCACGTAAATAATTATTGTTTATTTCATTTCTATTTTAAGCAATAGAGATTGGAGATTCATGTGAGTCTAACACTTCACACATGTATCCTGTCTCACAATTTCAGATCTGGGTATATGGGAGCAGCTTTGAGTCCTTTCTTGTTGCTGTCGTCAACCCCAAGAAGGAAGCACTTGAAAGTTGGGCATCGGATAATGGTGTAATTGGGGACTTCAAATCCCTCTGTGAGAATCCTATGGCAAAAGAATACATGCTTGGAGAGCTAACTAGGGTCGGAAAAGAGAAAAAGGTTCCTGCTTACCTGTAGTACTTATCCCTCTTATTAATTGATCATGAAATAAGTTTTGACTTTGAATATTATTTTCACTTCAAAGCATCTTCAAGTTTTTGCTGTGACACTTGCTGTTTCTCCTGGCAGTTGAAAGGTTTTGAATTAATAAAGGCTGTTCACCTTGACCCCGAACCATTCGACATGGAACGTGACCTCATAACTCCAACATACAAAAAGAAGAGGCCCCAGCTTCTCAAATACTATCAGGTACCCACCCTTCTTGCATCAATTTTTCTACAAACTTTTTGTATTGCCAGTTCATATAACTGGATCATTTAATGTGTTAATGCTTATCTTTTTTTATTTCTTTTGCGTTCTTTTGCTATTTTATTCCTTTCTGTGCAAAAATATGTTTGTGAAAGCACTGACAAGGATATATATTACGCGCAGAATGTTATTGACAACATGTACAAGAGTGCAAGCAAGCCCTCCTGAAAGTAAGTAGTTTCCAAGCAATTACTCCATTGCCAGTTTCATCGTTTTTAACTTGTTTTAATTTCTTGTGACTGTACATATGGATATTTATTTTTTTACAATACGGACGATAGTTTCAGACTTGAAATGGCAGATACGTTCATGTACTATATGCTTGACATGAATTATTTGAATAACAGTAATCTTTCGATATTTTCATCCACTATTTATCGCGATTTCGATATAACTATTCTTAGTCCCCTAGTTCATGGGTTGAATGTTGGCTGCTGGTCTCGTATGCATAAGCAAATTAGAACTAAGTCCTCTTCTTCTTGATTGCAAAATACTGTTTTGGGTCAATGGGAAGAACAACTCTTCCCAGTCATAACAAATAGCTCATTCTTGAACAACAAAATTTGGAAGGAAAAAAAAAAATACAAAAGATTACAACAAATTCTGAAATTCATCTCAATCCCAGGCTCTGTTTGGGAAAGTTTCTGAGATCTAAAGTCCAAAAGTGGCTTTTGGAAATGTTTGGAAAAAACACAATGAGAGCTTGAAGTTGAAAGCTCTTCTTTGGGAAGCACCACCTACCCAGCTTCTTTTGAAAGGGCTTCTACAAAAACACACGAAGCCAAAACAATAGTTTAATGAATTTTTTCTATTGACACTTTTACCCTTGATAGAATGAACAACAAAATTATAATTCCAACTGTATCCTTCCCTCTCTCATTTGCTCTAACGTCTTTTTCCCCAATTTACAACCCTAATTACAGTCCATACAATCTCATCAAATCTGGGTAATTCACAAAATCTAACCATTCAATTGTTCACGAGTTCACAACCACCAAATATCAACCATTCAATTGTTCCAGGATTTCAAAGTGTAACGCCTCCACCAAGATCTGATTTTGGTGATGCACCCCAGCAAGCAAAGCAAAAGTCTAGGTGGTCTTAGAAAAGTTGTTCACTTTGCTCAACCCGAGGCTCCACCAGCTGGGTCATCCATCGCCAATACATGAGAATATGAGATTTAACTCTTGAGATTTGAGGAGAACAAAATCTGGATAAGTAGGAATGGTGGAGCTGTAACTTGAAGGATAAAAAAAAGAATGGCGAGACAGCCTCTCTCCAAAAGAAAAAAGAAGAAAGCTAGAATTTAGAAACTTAGAGGCGGTCCACTATTCAAAGTGGGATGCTATTGACGAGATTTGAAGCATCTCTGGATTTCGAAAAACCTGAACTTTTTTTTTTTAACTTTTGTTTTTTTAATTTTTTTTTTCTAATTATATATATATATATCATTTATCCCATATGAAATATTTTTTTAGGAATAATTGCAATAACATACCATGAAATTTTCCAAAAATGCTTAATATTCAGCTAATAGCCTTAATTGCAGCAGGCCCCCTGATAACTGTCGACTATCATCTAAATTAACTGTTAACTAAATCTTTAGATGGAAAAAGTCCAAAACGCCCTACACTTTTTTATTTGAAAAAGTCTTAATTGCCCTTTGCCTTTTAAATTATCAATTTTAAATTATTAAATAATTAAGTTTGAAATTAAAAAATTAATTTAATAAATAAATTAAAACACATTCACATTCACATTGACATCTAATTTAAATGACTTAACAAGATTTGAACAAATTTATTTTGGGTTTTTGATGATTTGGGTGATGGGTGGTTCTTTAATGGCGGATGATGGTAGACCATGAACAAGGCACTAGTTTCTTTCCACCATTGTTTTGGGTCTTGATTTGTACTACCAATAACAAAAGCTTTTTTTTTTTTTTCCTTCTGATTCTTGCTTTCCCGCTCATTGAAAGCCTCCAAATATGCTTTGCTACAGACAATGAATAAATTGAATTAGTGGTGTTTGGTTTAATTACTACTTACACTAAAAGCAGTACCTGTGAATAAATTGAATTAGTGGTGTTTGGTTTAATTACTACTTACACTAAAAGCAGTACCTGTGAATAAATTGAATTAGTGGTGTTTGGGGTTTAATTACTACTTACACTAAAAGCAGTACTTAGAAATGCAGAGAAATCTCAGATGTGAAATGCGAATGACAATAGATCTGCTCGTGGAGGAGCAGATCTGTTACTTCTCGTTCTCTATCGAAGACGCATGATTACGCTCGATCCGATCCTAGCCTTCCACAACTCGCTATTACGTTGATCACAGCCTCTCCACCATCGTTGAGATTCACGACACCCTCTGATGTCAAACGAAAAAGGCACACTTCCAGTGGCTCTTCTACTTTTCTCTGGACGGACGCATCTTCTTCTGGTCTTATGTTTTCTACCTCTCCCGGTTTCTCCATGGAATGAATGGAAGCTACATCTTATCTAATCCAATGGTTGAGTTCTCCATTTGTTTTTATTTTTTAATTAAAAATTTAATAATTATTTTGTTATTATATATCTATTTAAAATGACGATTGTACCCTTATAAAATTCAATCAACTATTAACTCTAACAAAGTTTGACTAACGGTTTGGGGACTACAGCAATTATTGTCATTTGTTAAATATTAAGCCTTAATAGTAAAAGTTAGGGTATGTGATTGCAATTAACCCTTTTTTATAAAAATAAAACCTATTACACCATTTAAAGTACAATTGAATTATAATTGTTAGAAAATAAATATATAAAATGTTTGAACCGAACATATTCAAAATAGAAGGGTATAAATGTCATATCAAAGTTAGTAGAGATTTTAAAATGTTTCAACCAAACACTCATAAAAGTTTTTCTGGATATAAAAGCTCTTTTGAAATCCACCATCCAAACAGTAATTGAGAAGCAATGGTTTACTTTTCTTCTTCTACCGTCAATAGTAAAAAATAAAAGTTATCTCAAATGAACCCTAAGTCTACTATGAAAGTCTATAATAGCACTTCACCTCTATCATGGGTCACTTCAACAGATAGAGACGAAAATTGCAAGCCAAGTAGATCCTCTATGCTGTACTTCAATCTTTGATCTGGTTTTGCAAAAATGAAAAAAAAAAAAAACATGAATAAGATGAAAAATAAATGAAAATGAAACTGCATCTGGTAGAATGTTATAGTAAAAGCAGTCTTTCTTACCAACAAAACACTCGGGCAAAGCCATTCGTTCCTTCTTTTGGTTCGCTTGTGAAGCCTTCGAAGATATTCGCGATGGAGATGGACGGTTTGAGCCAATTTGATCTGCTGGAGAAATAGAAACAAATTCATGCCTGACTTCGATTTTAGGATAGCTTTTACAAAATACCAAGAGGGCATCTTCGGTTAAGAGCCAACAACCCCTCAGGTCCAGCGACTTTAGTGTTGATGGGGGTTTGAAAAAAACTAGCCCGGAATTTGTCAACACCGTGTCACGAATGCCAAGACTTGTCAGCTTTGATAGAGATGACAAGTTGTACATAGAGGCATCTGTGAGGGAAGAACTTCTGAAAGATAAATGCCTTAATTCTTGGAAGCTTGACAAAGGGCATAGAGCTACATCCTTGACTTGGGTATGCTCCAAATTTAACTTTTCCAAATGATTAAGACTTTGCAAGGCCGTCAGTGAGAGAATCAAATCTGTCTCAGCACCAACCTGCTGAAAGAAACCTGCAAATCCAGAACGATACATCATGTACCCAGAAGAAACTGAAAATTATGCTATTCGAAAGAAATATGAAAGAATTAGGAACACTGTAAAGATGACAGGACTATAACCTAAAGTTGACATGAAAAATTCCTTTGAAGGATTAATACCTTTAATGTCTGTATTGCTCAAGTCAATAACCTTCAATGAGGGCATCATGCTGATATATGAAATAGCAACATCATCTATCAGCGTTCTGGATAATGACAAAGTTTCAAGATTGGGAAGATGTCTTGCTAGAATCTCTAATGCAGCAGAGCTGACTCTTGTTTTGCTGAGATTCAAATTTCTCAAATTTCCTCCTATACATGCAATTAGTTCAGCTGTATCGTCTCCTATCATGCTTGAGCTTAGATCCAAATGTTCCAGTGCTTTCATTTGCGGTAAGAATTGAAATCTGTTAAGAGAAGAGTTGGATATGTCCAGAAAGGACAAAAAGCTTGTTTCAAGATATAAAAAGGCTTCAGTCTCATTTATAAAAGTAGCTCCTGCAAGACTAATCTTTGTCAAAGGAGCTTTATCTTCATTTCCCTCAAGTATGGAGTCAATGGTGCAGTTACTCAAATTTAAGCATTCAAGAGATGGCAAATTTGGCAACTTTGTAACATCGGTCCAAGCTAGATTGAGGAAGCTCAACTCTTGAAACATTTGAAGAACAGCAGCGCCTTTGTTAGTTAGTTTACTTCCCCAAAGGTCAAGGTACTGTAGCTTTGTCAGTACCTAGAAGAACAAAACCATAACAAATCATTTTAACTAGAGAACTTGCACAGTAAGCAGTACACAATCTATCTTGAAGCGACATTTCAGAATATACAGCATTTGGACCCCGGAATAGAAAACTACTTCAGTAGTAATGGTTGGATAAGAAAGAGCATGAGGGGATGGTAAGGAAAGAGATTTATACATAACGAGGTCCTTTATGTTTCAGATTGGGATATTTAAATGGCGCGAAACTATTTTTATTCACATTTCTATTCAGCATGTCAGGTTTGAGATTATATCTAACTGAAAGTAATACAAGTAGCAGGCATCAAGAGAGTGATCATGGTTATGCAGGAAGAAGAGATGCTAGAGTACCTGAAGAGAACTCAGTGCCATATCAGTTACAGGTAAACCACCTAAGTCCAAGACAGACAAGTTTTTAAGAGATGAGAGGAGTGCAACTCCACTCGCAGTGACACCAGTTTCAGGAATAAACAGCTTTTCTAAAGTTGAAATGGATATCAGATGACTAATGCCGGTATCAGTGACCTTCGTGCATCTTGAAAGGTCCAAGTCCTTTAAACAAGTCATTCCTGAAACCAAGCAAACACTGGGATGTCAGAAATTCTCTGAAAATGTAGTTGATTAAATCTAGACAGGATTTGATTTTAGGAGTTCAGGATTTTATTTATTTATTTAAATGATGCGAATATTACTAGCTCACTATTTCAGATATGTTAAATCATGGCCTGTGGAATTGAACATTTCATCAAGCATGTCTATAAGTATGCCGAGAATACATCCTCACTCTCTATTCAACTATGTTAAACCGTAGCCTGTGGAGTTGAACATTTCATCAAACACGTGAACAGATAAATGACCATAAGATCAACATCCTTGTATTCTACCTGTCAGTGCCCAAAGCGCAGAACTTGTGACTCTATGGCAATCAGCAACATTCAGAGAGCGCAAGTAATGGAATGCACCTAAGTATGCCATCCATTCTGCATCCACAGAGTTCTCACCTCTGAGATCAATTGTCTCCACATTATGTTTAAAAACTCTACATAAAGGAAAATCTTGTTTAGCATAAAAAAAAATGTCATCAACAGGGGCAGGCAGTTCATGATCAAAGCCACAATCTCAAGAAATATTAACAACCAACTTAACAATTTCCTAATCAATCTTATCCCATCAATCACAATAATCACCCCAACCATTTCAGGCCCCAAGCACAATAACAAGTTCAAAGAACATAGCTCCAATTCTATACATTATGTTCGAAAACTCAACAAAAACAAAAATCCAGTTTAGCAGAAACGAAAATGTCATCAACCGGGGCAGTTCAACATTGAAGCCATATTCTCAAAACCTATGAACAACACCTCACAATTTCCTCAATCAATCCTGTTCCATCAATAACGAAAACCACTACAAGATTTTCAGGCCCCAATCACAATAAAAAGTTAAACGACCATTAGCAAAACATATCAGCCTCTGATTCTAAGCACACTACAACGCCAACATCTATATAAAAACGATAATAATAAATATCACTTACACTAACTATTCAAATACGAGAATATGTTACCACAATCTAAAGTTCCAAGTAAACAGAAACATAATTAAAGCTCGAATGAGACTAACAATTTCCAATTCGTTTATCAGGAACCATAACAAAGCAGAAAAATTACACAATTTCTATTTAATGTAAAACAATGAAAGGAAATTCTTACTCGAGCAAGGAAGGGAAAAGGAGGCGGCGACGGCGGAGGTGACGGAAGAGAGAGTCGGCAAGATGAGACGGCAATTTCTCCAGAGAGCGCTTCTGCCTCCGCCATTTCTCAACGCTTTCTCTGCTCTCGCAAGCCGCTTCTATGCATAAACTCACCAACTTTTTCTGTTTCTCCGTCTCCATCACCGATTTCTCTGCTTTTTTGTTTTCGGTCTTGATTGGTGGCGATCGACAAAAGGTCAAGCTTAGACTATTTAACTAAAAATAATGATAAAATATATATTTTTTTTTTAAAAGGCAAAATACAAAACACTTCCTTAGTTCTCTAACAATTGTTAGATAGATAGATAGTTCTTTCATTTTATTCAAACATATCCCCTCCAAGTCAACTGTAGGTTGACTGATGTGGGCGGGCTTGGCTTGGCTGGAATGGGTTGGGCTCAGAGTGTCTTTAACAGTAATTTAGAACTTTTTTGGAAAATGTTAAGGTACTTCAAGTCATTGAAAAGATGCCCGCGTACGCCAAGTTCTTCAAGGAGCTTAACTCAAAGGCACGGAAAAAAGAATTTCTGGAAAGAATAGTAATCTCCAAGGATGAAAGTGCAACCATGGAAACAATTTTGCCACCTAAGATGAAGGATCCGGGAAGTTTCATCGTTACCATATCCGTTGGTGAAACTCGGAAGGAGAATGCAATGTTAGACCTAGGAGCCTCAATCAATCTAATGCCTTATGCATTGTTCAAGGACTTAGGATTGGAGGGATTGAAGCCGACTACCACGGAGTTGATATTATCCGACCGCTCACATATGTATATATCCTGTAACTTGTTGCTAAAGTTATTTGCTCTCTGGTTTGGATATTTCATTTCAAGAACCAAGTAATATACAATAAACAATATCATAATAGACTCGGTTTTGATCTATTACATAATGTATTTGAACTTGTACAGGATTTCACCACCAGAAAATAGGACAATATAAAACCATTTTCCAGCTCCCCATTTTCTTCATGATTGTCTTAAAGTCCTAACATTTCAACATTATCTACTCTCTGGTTCAGATATTTCAGGCACAAGAACCAACTAATTAACATACAATAACCAAATTTATTTAAATACATAATGTATTTAAATTAACTTGGACAGGATTTCTCCACCAGAAAACAAGACATAGAAAACCATTTTTCACGGCCCTCGATCTCTTCATGATATATGTCCAACTATATCTATTATATAATTTAATTAAACTTGGATAGGATTTCTCCACGAAAAATAGGACATCACTGTCTCTTTGGATCATCTGATTTTGTACAGTATGAAAATGCTTATATATTTCATACAACAACCGATCAGATACATATTATAATATACCTTCCATGCCTATGTATCTAGTCCTCAGTTGTTACCAACATTTAATGTCGGTATTTTTTTCTTCGGTGAATCGGCGGTCTAAAAAAATACTATCCGACAAGTGTCATAAAACCAAACAATAACCAAAAATGCAACAGCTCGTAGCGACACGTGGTGCCACGTTACCATTTCTCGGGAAAAACCGACCTAATATTCCAGTTAACCTCTTTCCGCCAAATATCAATCACCTCTTCTTCGTAGCCACGTGTACATCTCCCCAATCTCGGCCGTCCATGTCGTCCAATAAAAATCCAACCAGAGAATAAAAAAGGCAGACCGCCGTTTTCTCGTCACAGGTGGCATCCATCTGACGACCACACCATTCAACGGTCCAGATTCCGCCCCACAACCACTTGACAAAATTTTTAACACCACTTCGAACTGTGGTAGAGATTCTCTTCGTCCCTTAAAATAGCATTTTCTCGGGAAAATTTTATCAGTAGAAAATAATCATGAATGCGATATTCTGATTATAAAAAAAATGGAGGACTTGAAAATACCAGAAATGGGTTCTTGTTTTGTCAATGGATTCGTGAACAAGAAGAGGAGAGGGGTTAGAGAGAGGACTTCGTGCGAGTCAGGGACGCCATTCGCGAAGAAAAAAGCGAAGATGGACAGTGAATATAAGGAGTCGTCGATGGGAGTGCCTCCGTCGTCGTCCTCGGATAAATTTTCCGGGAAGCCTCCTGTCGGTGTATTAACGGCTTCCGGGAAGAGGACTGGGGAGGAGGAGAGGAAGACGACCGTGAAGTGCGCTTCACATGGCCTGATATCGGTGATCGGAAGGCGGAGGGTGATGGAGGACGCGGTGGCGGTGGCGGTTGTCGGGGAAGTCGAGTCCTTCGACTTCTTCGCCGTGTACGACGGGCACGGCGGGTCATACGCCTCGGAGATGTGCAGGGACAGGTTGCATTTGATTATCTCCGATGAGGTAGAGGATAGGAGGATGACCAGCCGCCACGACGGTGTCATCTGTGACGGCGAAGGAGGTGGCGGTGGCGGAGAGGGTGGATTGGAGTACTGGGGAGAGGTTATGGCGGCGAGCTTTGCGAAGATGGATGAGGAGGTGAACAATATTGAAGAGAGGGAGTACCCAGAGGCAGTGGAAAGCGAAGGGTCGACGGCGGTGGTGGTGATGGTAGGGGAGGAGGAGCTTGTGGTGGCGAACTGTGGAGGGTCGAGAGCCGTCATGTATCGCGGCGGCATGGCTCTGCCTTTGTCTCGTGATCACAAGGTGACTTGTCACATTTCTTCATTTCAAAAGGTTTATTTAATTAACTAATCATGCAATGAGACAAGTAAAGTTGGCAACCAAACATATTTTAATGTAATTACAGCAATATTTAATAATTCTCTGTGTGATCAGTGATGATCATATTTTATTTTAAACAAAATGCAAACTTGTGCTTTAAAAGTTTAAACCATTTATATTGTTTTTAGAGCTATCCATAACTTATAGTCGAGCCTTCTTGTAATATAGCCTGACAGTCTAGATGAAAAAGAGAGGGTGGAAGCTGCAGGAGGAAGGGTCATCAATGGCCACGTCCTTGGAATTCTAGCTACTTCAAGATCGATAGGTAAATACGATAAATCTGTAATATACTACTCTTTGAGACGAGTATATTAATATGAAGTCATAATCAATTTTATTAATTAACAAGTCTTTGTTCGGATTTGGAGTCATCATAATTTGAATTTCTGAATTATTGATCCGATAATGTAGGAGACCGGTCCTTGAAGCCGTACGTGATATCAAAGCCAGAGGTGACCGTAAGCGAGAGGATGGAGACAGATGAGTTCATAGTAATAGCTAGCGATGGATTATGGGATATTGTGTCGAACGAGCTTGCATGTGAAGTGGTAAGAAGGTGCCTGAATGGGGAGCTGGAAAATATGAAGTTTCCGGAGAATACAAGTACCGGAAATCGTGCTGCGGAGGCGGCTTCATTGTTGGCTGAAATGGCAGTAGCTCGAGGAGGCAGAGATAATATCAGTGTAGTAGTAGTTGAGCTGAAAATGTACTCAAGGGGCAGCAGCAGCAGCAAATAACAACCTTGGCTTTTCATGTTCTCTTGTTCTTTGTTTCATTTTGCTTTCAGTTTGTTTTGTTCTGTTAATTAATAGTTGTAACACTTGTTCATAAATGAAGTGGTTAATGAAATCCTATTTACATATATGTGGACTTAAGCAAATATGATATGAAATGAAAAACCCTCTAAGGAACCTGAATCCATAATAGTGTTTTTCAAAAGCTGGGAGCTGTTTATATTATCACTGCAGGTTTGGTTTCAGTAATGTGTAATTTCTGTGTTGAATTTTGCAATAATGTGTCTCAGGCAGTTTACATGCAACATTTGATAGGTATTTCTAGAAAAAACAGAGGCAGTGTGCCAGTGTCTGATATATATGATGAATCCACCGAATGTGGAGGAAGAAGAGAACTTAGAAGGTTATATTTGGTACACATTAATATTTAAAAGGTTATAAACCTTGTTCAACTGTTCATGCGAGCAGAAGAAATTAATTTAAGTAATTTTATCAATAAAAGTACCGGCTATAGAGAAAAGCAAACAAAGCATACATTTAGGGTCTCAAAAAATAGCAATAAAATAAGGGCCTCATTTATTTATAAACTTTAAAGGTATAGTTAAAAAAATTATTTTCTTAATGATAAAAATATACCAAAGGGTCGTTCTTGTTACTTAACCATAGCTCGTAATTCTAAGGTTCACGATCCTTCTTCTTCAGTTGAGGTTGATGTGGTGGATTGGGCCGCCTGATATGGCGAAGTTTGGGTGATGCTCATGTTAGGGCCGCCTGAAATGGCTTCCAATACGAATCCTATATGGAACCCCCCCCCCCCCCCCCCCCCCCCCCCCCCCCCCCCCCCCCCCAAGGTATATATAAAATAAATTGTGATGCTGCCATTAATATGGTTGGATGTTTGGTGGGTGTCGGGATTGTGATCCGTAACTCTGATGGTCTGGTAATGGCTTCTAGCTCTCAAAAAATTACTGCGTCTTATTCCCCGCAAGTGGCGGAAGCAGAGGCCATTCATCGTGGTCTGCAGCTGGCAATTGATTCTAGTTTATATCCTTGTACACTTGACTCAGACGCTAAAGTGGTGGTGGACTGGATTAATAGTGCTAATCCTATATGTTCTGAAATTGGGGTTGTCATTACGGACATTCAAAACCTTTTGAAGCTGGATCTTTGTATGTCTATTAATTTCGTTTATCGAAAGGCTAACCAAATAGCCCATGTATTAGCTAAAAACGGTCTCTCCTGTGTTGAGGCATGTTTTGACTGGAGGAGTTCCCTCCCTGAGTCCCTGTGTTGGTTGCTTAGTTTCGGCCAAGTGCCGCCCCTGTTTGTAATCTTTGTTCCCTTCAAAAATAAATAAATAAATAAATAAATAAGGCCTCATAGCTAGAAAATAGGATTATATTAATAATATTAAATAATTATTGAGTATCCACTTTTCAGTTTTAAAAAAAGTATCTACTTTTTAAGAATCACTATCATTAAAAAAAACTCTTAAATTTCTACTTCTATTTTACAGTAAAATTAATCTCAATTCAATAATCAAACACTTAATAAGCAAAAATCAAATGTAGAAGAAGAAAAGAAAGGGGAGAATACCAGGACAATGGTGAGGGTTGAGTAATCCACGGATGTATGATATCAAGAGTTTAAATAGTTGAATTATTGTCTTTTCCCATTCTCTATGCATTCATTACATGATTTGGTTCAATAAATTAATGTCCTTTTCCATTCTCTATGCATGCACGGTATTACTTACAATAATTAATTAATAAGGCTAATTGAATTGTTATTATATATTAAATGTCAAAACCTCCACACGACGACACGTGTCAAGGTGAATTTTCATTTTTGTTATTATATATTAAATGTCAAAGCCTCCACACGACGACACGTGTTAAAGTGAGTTTTCATTTTACTATATTACTAGTTTGTAGCTCGCACGATGTGCGAGCAGGGTAAAATATAACGCAATCACCATCGGATTTATGTTTTAAGATTTATTAATATTTTCCTATTTTTGTTTTCAATTTCTAGTTTCTTCAAGTGCCTCTTATATCAACATTTTCAACCCATTTTTGTGACAATTTTGATCATTTCATTACTCATTTATGATGTAAATTGTTTAGTAAATTATCGATATAATATAATAGATAAAATCTTACATTTGAAGTTAATTAATTACAAATTTCACCAGATGAACCCATTTTTGGGATGATATATTTGGAAGATCAAATGATAAACCCTATGTCTTTTATGATATATTTTTAGAGTAATGCTACATTGTCCAAATTTGGTGCCAAAATCGGGTGCCCAAATGACGTGACAACACTCTAATCCATTCATTTAAATCATGCAAATTTAATATAATTTAATTGAATGAATTAGAATGTTGCCACGTCATTTGGGCACCAGATTTGGGCATCAAAATTGGGCAATGTAACATTACTCATATTTTTATGATCGAATGAACTTGGTGTCTCTAGGAACCAAAAAGTGATGCTCTTATATATCAAAACTAACAAAATATGATTAATTAATTAATTAATCATATTTTCAAAAATCATAAAGGAAATTAATTAATTAAATGATAGAGATGTCCTATAAAAAAAAAAAAAAAGGTTTTTAAATTTACCAACCTCTTCGTATTTTCTATTAATTAATTAGTAAATATAATTAATTAATTAATAGTCACCTAGAAAAAATGCATAAAGTAATCTTGACAAAATTATCATTAAGAAGAAAAGTTTGTATAATATCATATAGTAATATTTTTTTTCTCTTAACATTTTTGAAACTTTTAATACAAATCAAGCAATCCATAAAATAAAAAATTAAAAATTAAAAATTAAAAAATAAGGCTTGTTTCAAGATTGAATTGCACCTAGATTTAACTATAGTAACTTCTTATTCCATATATATAAAGTCATCACAACACCAAACAAAAAAATATATATGAACAAATAATGTATCAAAATAACCCATCAATAGCATTGTGATATACCTCAATTTTTCAATCAACAACTTCCCAAATTTGAACAAAAATGAAAATGGAAAAACAAAACAATGATCCATTATCAGTTTACTTCCGAATAATAGATCTCAATATCACAAAATATCAAAATAACCCATTAGTTTATCAAATCAAAATCCTAGATCCCACCAACACACAACTAACTCAATGAATGAAATAAACATTAAACAATTACAATGACCCATCATTTCCAATAATTATGGGATTTCTTCTTAATTTGTCATTTATGAGATTGTCTCTTAATTGACTCTTGATTTGGGAAGAATACCAAAAAGAAAAACAATTATTCCATTAAAAAACATTTCTTAATAATAATATATTTAATTTTATATTAAATTAAGGAGTCAATTAGGCTAGAGTGCATATTCATCTAGTTTTGTTAATATAGACTGAAGTTAATGCATTTAAACTAAAACTTCCTAAACAGCGACACATGGCACTGTAAGAGTTTAATTACATGATTGCTTCTTACTTCATGATTTATGAGACTGTCTCTTAATTGACTTTTGATTTGTGATTTATGATCAAAACGTACTTCCCCACCTAATATAAATTTTCAATTAATTATGGAGGAGATCTTAATATATATATATATATATATATATATATATATATATATATAATTTGATTTTGCATTTACAAAATTATTAATTAATTTGATTAATCAATTAATATTATTGTCATTTTTTTTTAATTATTAATGTAGTAAAAAAAAAAATTAATACATCCCATTTAAAAGAAATTAAAAGTGAGGAACAATAGAACATGAAAAGTTTTTATTTTTTTTATGAGATTGATTAAGAGAATTTAACCATTATCCCATTAATTATGGGATTGCTTCTTACTTTGTGATTTATGATATTGTCTCTCAATTAACTCTTGATTTGGGAAGAATACAAAAAAATAAATAAATAAATAAAAATAATAATAATAATAATAAATCCATTAAAAAACATTTATTAATAATAATATATTTAATTTTATATTAAATTAAGGAGTATATAAATGTCCAGATTCATTATATATAATGTTAAGAATAAGAATACTAATTAAAAGCCAAAAGTCCAAAACAACTCATTAATGGTTAAGTTAAAAAAAAAAAAAAAAAAAAAACAGTTAATGGCTAAAGCTATGTTTAATCGGAAGAATACCAGAAGAAAACATTTATTAATAAGAATATATTTAATTTTATATTAAATTAAGAAGTCAATTAGGTCAAAGTGTATAATCAACGGTTTTGTCAATATAGACTGAAATTAATTCATTTAAACTAAAGCTCCCAACACGGAAGGGTTTAATTATATGATTCATTCTTAATTTGTGATTTATGGGATTGTCTCTTAATTGACTTTTGATTTGTGATTTAAGATCAAAACTCTCCCACCTAATACTAATTATCAATTAATTATGCAAATGCAAATAGTAGTAGAATTTTTTTACTATCTTACAAAAAAAATATTATTTATTACCATATATAAAAAAATATTATGAGTGAATTTTATATATTTAGAAAAATAATCTATTAAATTGAATGCAATAATTGATGTTTATAATGTGTGCCATTAATAATTGATCAAAAACTATTATTTTAATTCTTTGTTATGTTATCGTAATATCATTAATATATTACAGTTAATATGTTTTTAGAATTTATCATTAATTCTATATAAAAAAATGGATTACTATTAATTTGGTATTACAATTGATGTTTTGAAAAATACTTATTTATTATCATTTATATGAATAATTAAAATTCAAAACAATTATTTTTGGAATAATAATTTTGTATTCAATGCATAATTAATACATTCTAAAAAACCAAAAGAAAAGTGAACAAAAATGTTAAAAAAAAAAAAAGAAAAAAACTGCACAAAAAAAAAAAAAAAAAAGAAGTGTAAATTCCCTTTAAAAAAATCCGGGGAAAAATCGGGTATTGGATACCCAAAAACCGGAGTGGATACAATATTTTTTTAAGTGGCAATATAGCGTTACACTTAGAACCAAGACTCTAACCCTAATATTTATCTATAGTAATATTCTGTCTATCGAATCCATCATCCATAAGTACAAAGTACATCATAAGTCTCAACTGGTTCATTGATTCTCTGTATTGGTGGTGATGAGTAGGATGCTAGCCTTACCGGATGGTTCCATAGCAAACACCTTAGTGGATAACTAATTGAAAATCCAAGAACGCCAAAGTTAAAATTCCATGATCAATCCAAAATTACCTTTTTATCTAATAAAATATTTCCTCAAAAAAAAAAAAAAAAAATCAACCAAATATTAAAACAAAATCTGTAGAAATTACTCTCACAGCTCAACGCCATCAAATTCGTCACTGCTTGTTTTGAGTTTGCTCGTAAGGGAGAGTCAATAGAATGAGATGGAGAAAACGTGAGATTAAAAGAAAGAAAAAAAAAAAAAAAAAAAAAAAAAAAAAAAAAACTAAAGGATTAAAATTATTCAACCAAATATTAAAATAAAAAAAATCTACAGAAATTTCAATCACCACCCAACAACATCCAATTCTCCACCGCCTGTTTTGAGTTTGCCAAGAAAGTCAATGGAATGGGATAGAAAAAAAAGTGAGATTTTGAATGTTTTTATAGTGAAAATTAAGGGATATGAGAGGACATAAATGGTTTATGGAGAGAGAGATATACCAACGGTTTAAATAATTGATTTATTGTATTTATTAGTTGTAATCATGAGTGCCTATTTAACTTGTGTATTAATAATTTAATACATAGTGCCTACTAACCTGATTTGTTAATATAGATAGAAATTAATGTATTTAAATCCAAAGCTTGAAATTAAAAACCACATAGTACTCCAATAACCATACATTTATAGAGAAAATTGAGGGACCTGAGAGGGTATAAATGATTTATGGAGAGAGAGATATACCAACGGTTTAAATAATTGATTTATTGTATTTATTAACTGTAATCATGAGTGCCTATTTAACTTGTGTGTTAATAATTTAATACATAGTGCCTATTGACCTGATTTGTTAATATAGATAGAAATTAATGTATTTAAATCAAAAGCTTGAAATTAAAAATCGCAGAGTACTCCAATGACCATACATTGGATCCATCCCTAGAATTTAGCTTATCATTTAATGACTTCAAAGTGGTTGTAAAATTTTTATATATTATATAATTAATTCTATATATTATATTATTAAATAGATTATAATTAATAATTAATAATTAATAAAAATTTAATGTTAAAGCCACCATACGACGACACGTGTCAAGGTGAGTTTCCATTTTACTATATTATATAGATATATATATATATGTATATATATATATATATATAACAATAAAATATTTTCATTTTTAATCTACAACAATACAAATCTACAACTCTGTTTTGTTATAATTTTTTGTTCTTACAACTTTCAATTATATCTCCTACAATATTCTTAAAATTTATTATTTATATTATCCTTAAGAAGAGATTGAGGTATGTAAATTCAAATTTAAGAATTTATATATATATATATATATTTTTTCTAATTGTTTGATGAATCAAGTGGTTATTTTGATATTGTTACTACTTACTAATTGTTGTTGTTTGACTGGTTCTATTCACAGTAGATTTGAGCAATTTCAACAGTTTATAGAGATTTTTGGTTTTTTTTAATTTGATATTAAAAAATTAAAATGATTAGATGATGATAATTTTAAAAAGTATTGTCTTAATCTTGAATTTGTTTTAAAACATGATAGTTGTTATGATCTAGATAGTATTGATTTATTTTCTGAGTTAAAAATCTTAATGGAGATTAAATACAATGCAGTATAAACATTATTATTTTTAAAAAAAAAAATTGATTATTTTCCAAATAAATGTATAGCTTATAGAATATTATTAAAAATACCTATAACAGTTGACTCAACTGAAAGAAGTTTTTCAAAATTAAAATTAATAAAAACTTATTTAAGATCATAAATGGATTAGCTCTTTTATCAATTGAAAAATATTTTTTAGAAAATCTTAAAAACTAAAGTTTAATTAAAAATTTTACATCTCAAAAAGCATGAAAAGCTATTTTTTAAAAAAATATTTTTATTTTTAATATATTTATAGGGTCTTTTTTTTTTTTTTTTTTTCTCCCTTAGGGCCTCAAAATATGTTGAGCCGCCCCTGCTTATGTATGTGATCTATTGTTTGTTTTCTTGGCACAGCAACCCGCTTCGGCATGTATGCACTGGTCTTAGTCTTGTCTTTCCTGGTGGAGTGGGTTTCGCAGTGCAAGCTCATCAAGTCCAGCATTTTTCAGACATGTCTTCACAGGCACTTAGAGCCGGTCTTGCTTATCTTCTTCTTTGTGTGTCCAATGAGTTTTTAGAAATGTAGAATTAGAATGGAAAAAAAAAAAAAAAAATCATTTGAAGAATAATTTGGGTTTATTTATTGTAATAGAAAGAAGAAGAATATTTGTAAAGATTAAATATTTAATGCAATTATGTTGACAGGAAATAAAAGAAAAAAAATCAGTTTCATAATTCAGATGTTTTATTTTATTATATGGTTTTATTTTATTTTTCTTTCATTATCTTGAAAAAAAAAAATTTAGAAAATTTTTTATTCTAATAAATAGCATAAAAAATTACAAACATTTTTTGCCGCGGATAACTGTCATAACAAATATAAATAACTTTGTAACAGGTTTTTGTCACGGCTACATCCGTGGCAACAAAATTTATCACCCCATATTTGTAACACCCAAAATTCGCAGTAAAAATTTTATTTTATTTTATTTTATTTTTTTTGTAGTGTGAGTTGTTTAATAATTTTGGTGATCGCACGTGATCATATTTTATTTGAAACAAGATGTGAACTTATCATATTGTTTTTAGAGCTATGAATCGATAATTTATAGTCAAGCCTTCTTGTAGAGCCAGATAGGCCAGATGAAAAAGAGAGGGTGGAAACTGCCGGAGGAAGGATCATCAATAGCCATCTTGGAGTCGTGATTGAATTTCTGAATTGTTGATCCAATAATGTAGAAGACCAATACTTGAAGCCGTAGGTGATATCAGAGCCAGAGGTGACGGTGAGTGAGAGGACAGAGTCGGTTGAATTTATAGTAATAGCTAGCGATGGATTATGAAATATTGTGTCGGTCACAGGTAAGAAGGTGCCTGAACAGAGAGCTAAAAATGAGGTTTCCAGAGATTATGAGTGGGAAATCGTGTTGCTGAGGCAGCTTCATTGTTGGTAGAAGTGGCAATGGCTCTGGGAGGCAGAGATAATATTAGTGTAGCAGCAGCAAATAACGTTGGCTTTTCTTGTTCTTTGCTGTTAATAGTTGTAACTTGCAACATTTGTTCATATATGATCTTGAAAAGTTGTTTGTTTTTCTTTATTTAAAATTTAATTAAGACAAATGGGTGTCTTGATATTAGAGCAAATTAGTAGTTAACAATACATGTTAAAAAGATGATGCTTATTTTAAGTGGTTGATCGATGGAAACTTAATTATCTAAATGTTGACACCATTTGTGGTACCTGAACACACTGGAAGGACAGTTTTTCCTGTGAATCATGCATGTTTCAACATTAACTGGAGATCTTCCCAATTTCATTTTTGAATGTTCATGAATGGCAGAAGAACAATGAAAGAAAAACATGAGAAAGCTCAATTATATAATTTCTTGATGAAAAAAAAAAAGTTACAGAGATCATGTAATTGCAAAAACTATATCCATATATTAGAAACATAACATGTTGCACAGAGCTTACAATTCACAACACAAAAAGGAAAAAAAAAAAAAAAAAAAAAAAAGACATCCAAAGCTGTTTTGAAGCACAAAAGATAGAAAAGATGTTCTTACAATCCACATTGAGAAGTGTCATTTCATTTCACTTCACTTCTCAACTCTTCACTCTTTTAAAGTTTCTCTTTCAAATCTATCTATATAAACTACTAGTGAAGTAGAGGAGAAAGAGGATGAGCACCTGTTTTTTAATCGTCTCTTCGCTCCTTTCATCCTCGTACCTTCGAAATCTTATTTTAACCTCTAATAATAACACCTAAGATCCTAATCAAACACGAAATCAACGAGTAAAAGTTGAAATATATCTTCCCCCGCAAAGAAAAGGAAAATAAAAAGAAAACCTTTTCTGGACTGCACGATCTGTATAATTTATAATTGTGTGAATCCTTGTTTCTCTTGTGATTTGAGTGAGTTTTCTTCTTTTCTTATGCCAAATTGTAGCTTGAAACCGAGACATCTGCAGGATCAGCAGAATGGATGTATACGAATTCAAGACTTTTTCCAGCACTTAATGAGCTAAGCCATGATGGGAAACCGTAAACATTGTCCAACTTGTTTAGACCCCATATGGGACCGTAAAGTTTGGATATCGAAAGCTTGAGGTCCTTCAAGGTCTTGCCTGACTTGTTGGTGACGATAGTAGAATATCTGTAGTATTTGTTGCCCTTGGCAGTCCAGGAAGATGTCATCTTCTGCACAATGTCGACTGGACTAGACGATGAAACTGCAAAACAAACACTTTCGTTAAATCTAATTATTCAATCCTGCATTTGAACACAGATCCTAGACTTGGACATATAAGTAAAAGCTACCTGGAGCTGGATTTGTTATCGGTTTTGGTGCTGGAGTTGGATTTGGTTTCGTGACAACAGGAGTAGGAGTTGGAACAACTATACGAAAGATCAACGATAAAGATCAATATAATTGATAGGGCATGTTTAACATATAACTCAATAGGAATATATATAGAGCCTAGATATATACCTGGAAGGAGCTGGTTGTATCCCCCGTGACCACCATGTAGCCGTGCCAGTATACCAAGAAGAGGAGCATTGTTATAAGTAGCAGGCTCGGTTTGCTCATAATTGTCTCTCTCATCGGCAAAGTTGTCATAGGCATCAGGTCCACCAACAATTGCTCCCATGAGGAGATTTGGATCGCTGGCTTTCCTGCTAAACCAAGTTGCATAACCTCCTCGGCAACTCACAAATGAGGGATTAACCTTGAATGAAACAATTGAGGAAGCTCTGTGGTGGACTTGTCGCGGGTAATTGTTACCATAACCAACCATGTAACTTGTGGCTCTCGGGTTGTCCCCAAGAATGTAATCGACCTAAAGAGTTCAACATATCACAATATCAGCTTATATGCATCAAACTTTAAATTGTTATTGTTGTATTTGTTATTGAATAATCAGAAAACAAAAAGAAAGTTAAGTACCTGCGATTTTGCAAACGAGAGAAGCTCAGCCGGCACCACATTGCCCGAAGAACATTTCAAGTTTTTACCTGAAGAAGCAAGATAGTCGGAGTAAACGGTAGCCAGGAACGACGCACTGGTCACAAACTGCATGTTATTCCACCTTTGACGAAAAACGAGGCCACCGGGAGTCTTCTGAACATTCCGGCCACCCTTCCCGATGCACGAACACATAAAGTACTCTGCCTTCTGTTGATACTTCTCAAACACTGAAGCATGCTGACCAGCTTTGCCTTGCATCAAGAACTGTAACAACAAAGAGTCACATTAAGTACAACCACCACTACAATTAACCAAAAACAACGAACAAAATCAGTATCGAATTCGATTTTTTCGAATCGATTTTACGACAATAATACCTTGGCAACAAGGGTTTGAACCCCGGCATATTTGACATCCCAACCGAACTCGGTCATGCCCCAACCAGTCCCTCCCATTGAGTCACCATTTCTGCCAAGGTAGTCCAAGTAGTAATGGTTTCCACTGGCTTGATACAACCAAGCAGCAGCCCAAAGCAACTCATCCTATACATTAAAAAAAAAAAAAAAAAACCAATCAAATTAATTTTACTAATTATAATTTTTTCAATAAGTATAATAAAAAACAAAATTATTATAAAAATAGTTATAAATTAAAATCACATACATTGTAGCCACTGACTGAACGGTAGTATTTTTGTGCCACTGTAATGCTGCTGTCATATTTGCCCCTGTATTTGTCCGCAAAATCAAATAGCTGAAAACAGAAAAATAAAAAATACAAAAAATGTTAAAAAATACTTCAGTGGCAATTAATGTAAATAAACAGAGACATAAAGGGCAATCTAGGAATATGGAGTTTTGGTATGTTTATTTGGGTGTGGGCCGCGTGGCATAGCACCGACCGACCGACGAGACTGGCACGTGATAAATGAATTTACTGATGGGAACTTTTTATAGATCGTTAAAATTTGACGGTTGAGATTTAGTAGTACGATATATAGATCTGTACGATGACAACACTATAGCCGTGATAGACGGAGAAACAGCGATCCAAATTATACGCCGATGAAAATAAAACTCAATTTGTTTTCAAAGTGTTTATTATTTTTAAAATTTAAATAAATAAATAAATAAACAAGCGAGCCAGAGAGGTATATATGGTAAATAAATGGAGGCTAACATGCGCCGGACAAGTAGCACCGACCAATCTGACAAAAAAGTGAGCCCAGTAAAATTAACTGCCTATTTTAACTGCGACAGATTTTGCTAACATGCGCAACACTACATTCAACTGTTTTTCTAGGTCTAGCAAAAAGGTTTGTAATTAAAAATCAGTCAGTCTAGTAGCGTGGTCCTTTCTTCAAAACACTTCGTTTTTTTTTTTATTTCGTTTTTATGCTTTTAACTTCGAAAACAGTCAAAGCAACAAACATTACAAGTTTACAACAAAGATGGAAAAAGATACCTGGTATGCGTGGCGGAGGAGCTCACTGGAGTAGGCGGGGTTCGAATGGCGGAAGACCATGGAGGCAGCGGCCATGGCGGCTGCGGTTTCTCCGGCAAGATCCGACCCGGGGTTGCTCGGGTCGATCTTATAGGCCCTTCTGTCAGTGGTCATGTCCTCCGGCCTTTGCCAACAGTAGTGGTCAGTGTTTCCATCTCCAACCTAACCAACAAAAACCCAATTAATTACACATAAAAAAAACCACCAAAATCATTGAGGACATTTAAATGAATCAATAAATTTCTACAAAAATAAAAATTTAAATGAAAAGGTACCTCTCCATAGAGGACATTTGGTTCAGGGTGGGCTTTGATGAAGTAATCAGTGCCCCATTTGATAGCTTCCATGGCGTTACTGAGTTCTCCACTAGAAGCCATTTGTTTACCGTACTCGATTATGCTCCATGACATCATTGTTACAGTGAACGCCATTGGAAGCCCAAACTTCACATTGTCACCGGCATCGTAATACCCACCAACAAGATCCACCTACAGAGTTCAAAAAACATAAAAAGCATGTAAATTTACAAGTTGGATGTGAAAAAAATTTGAACTTGATGAAAAAAAAATGGGTGTTTTAAACTTACTCCACTGGCTTTGCCGTCGTTGAGACCAGAATTGGATCTCCAGGTGACTCTCTGGTTGTGTGGGAGGTAACCGGATCTTTGAGCTTCGAAGAAGAGAATGCTCTTGGTCAGAGCTTGGCCGTAGTCATGGCCGGCGAGAACGAGAGGGATGCAGATAAGTAAAAGCAGAGGTGGGGTTAGTGAAATGGGCCTTGTAAGCTTCTCCATTGAAGTTGAACTCACAAAATGCAGAAAACAGAGGAAAACAGAGAGAGTGAGATCTGTGTAATCTTAATTTTTGCAATGTTGGTATAATTTATCAGTTTAAGACTTCTGAGAATCCCACCAAGAGCAGAAAAAAAGCTAGAGAGAGAGAGAGAGAGAGAGAGAGAGAGAGATGGGATTGAGAATGGAGAGAGCAGCACAGGCCTCTCTATATATTGATGAGGAAAGGAAGGTCCCTTAAGCCCAGAAATTGGCAGGGATCAATAAATGAGAAAATTATAATTTATTTATTTATTATTTTATTTTATTTTATCTTATTTTTATAATAATTTACACTTTTGGAGGACTGGAAACGGTTGAGGAAAGAACAGGATCATGTGGGTGTTCTTGGCTCTTTACACTGGAAGGGTCGGTGTGGATTTAATGAGTTTTTCATGAAAAAAATATTTTTAATTAATAAATTATTTACAGTAGATTCTTTAGAAAAAGTTAATGATATAACAGAAATTTTATCTCAAATATATATATAGGGTGTCGTATTCCGTATATTTTTGAACGTCCATTTATGTAATGTTGTGAAATCGGTTTCAAAGTGATACGTAATTTCGATCCTAACCATCGAGACCAATAGAGAAGGGTTTTTAAGTATTTTTATTTAATCTTACAAAAAATTTAGTGGGGACAATGGGGATTAAGAATTACCAAAACTAGAATGAGTGACAGTGAGATTGAGAGGGAGAGTCAAAAGAGCTCAGGATTCAGGAAACTGTCTCAAGTGTGTCTCCACCTGAAATTTTCTATAATGCCCCTGGCAGCCACGTGTCATCTCCTTTTGGGAACTCTGCTGTTTCGACACATCTATTTGTGACGTGGAGTGTCTTCATTGGTTGGTAACATGAAGTAAGTTTTGAAAATAAGGTTTGACCAAAAATGAATCACCTTTCACAACTCCGATGTTTATAAAATGATTATGATTTTACCCATGATAAATCCTTTTCGATTACTTTGACCCACATTGAGATTAGTTTAAAGCACCTATCCAATTAGTGGGCTATGCTGCACATTTTTTCATGCATAATCCTGATTAGGATAGATGTAAAATACAGGTTTTTTTTTTTTTTTAAGGGTTAATTGCACTAAATCACCTTTAGTTTAGTAAATATAGCAAGATTTTAAAAAGATACCTAATATTAACACAAACTCCCCTTTCCACCAAGTCAATCCGTTATCTTTAACGGTTGACTAACCTTGACCTTTAGAAAGCCAAATATACCCTTACCACATCATCCTAAACAGAAAATATTTTTTAATTAAAAATTAAAAAATCAAAATTAAAAAAACAAACAAAATAATCTATCGGCGGTGAAGCTTCATCGCCCAAAAAAACAAGAGATCTTTGATGATCTCCTTCTACCAGAGGAGATCAACTTCCTACAATTCGCGGAGGAGTCTTCGTAGAGGAGGCTTCTCAGCGAACTGGGGATGTTTCCGTCGGCGGTTGATAGATTATCTTTTTATTATTTATTTTTTTTCAATTTTAATTAAAAATATATTTTATGTTTTGGATGATGTGGCAAGTGTATATTTGGCTTTCTAAAGTCAAGGTTAGTCAACCGTTAAAGATAACGGATTGACTTGATGGAAAGGAGAGTTTGTGTTAATATTATGTATCTTTTTAAAATCTTGTTATATTTACTAAACTGAGGGAAGTTAGTGCAATTAACCCTTTTTTAATATTAAACCGGTGTTAATTGAGATTCAATATGAAAAAACCATAAAATTCCCACACTTGATAATTTTTTAAAAGCAAAAGCATAACTGATAAATATTAGGCTAATTGGCAATGATGTTCCCTAAACTTTTCAAAAATTTACATTATACCCATGTACTTTTTTTTTTTTTTTTGCACTAAACCTCCTAAACTCTTATAAATTGACAAAAACCGACTGTAGATGCCCTTTCACGGGAAGTAATAAACCCAAGTGTTTACCAATAAACGAGAGTTTGAAGGGTTTAGTGTCGAAAAAAGTACAGGAGTATAGTGTAAATTTTTGAAGAGTTTAGGGAGCATCAGTGCCAATTAGCAAAAATATTATTGAACTCCAGCTTATAATTTAAAAATAAATAAATACTAGACTTTTGTTATGCTTAGTATTGTAATATTATATAACAAGTTTTAAGTGTTCATTGTGTTGACCTAACGTAGTAAATTCCAAATCCTTTTTTTTTTTACGGTAAGATTTGTTGCATATATATTTTATATGGCGTGTTGTGATCTTGTATGTTTGATATATGTTTTCTATGATTTTTTTTTTTATTGTGATTTTATTTTGAATTTTGTTCTTTTGTTTATACCAAAAATATTGAGTGGAAATATATATATCCAAATTTTGAACCCAATCTTCCAAACAAATACAACCAAAAGAACACTAAATGTAGTGAGCCTTTACCAAAGTTACGTGGTCAAATCAAGTTTGGGTTATTGCATAGGCCTAAATTGCCTAATTGTTTGTCAAGGTGAAAGTTTTTTTTTTTTTTTTTTCACAAAGTCAAGGTCAGAGTTGATATTATCAAATTGATAATGCAACTTGAATCTCGATTACTAAAGTAAAGATTATCTAATTAGAGTACATAATCCATATAGAGTTAGAAATCTATTGAACTCTATCAAAATTATAGACTACCAAAGGAAGTCTCTTGTGGTTATATTTTATACATTAATTGGGAATCAAACACTATCATCGATGATGTTTAATAATTGAAGATTTGTAAATGTTAATTTTAAGATAAATGAAATAAGATGTTTTATGTCCTATTTTATTTATTAATACTTTAAAAGATTATGAACCAACTATGTATCTTTATAAACCGACGGCTCGAGTTCTCCTCTTTCTAAAAAATCCCGAATTAATGTAATACTTAAAAAAATAAAAATTAAAAATTAAAAAATTTATAAAAAATTTATAAAAAAAAAAGTTAAGAACAAATATTCCGGCTATGGAACTTCTAGTCAAGAAAATTTATTCCATCTTGTTTAAGATTAAACTAAAGTATTTCAGAATCAGTAATCATAAAATTTGTTAAAAACAAAATTATAAATATTTTTGTATAAATTATTCATGAACTTTTATCTCAAATTTTGTTAAATATGTAATACTTAAAAAAAAATGTTAAATATAGGAGAAAGCTCCTATGGGGAGGTTCATTTTTATGTCTCTAATTAAATCCAACTTTGAAAGATATATATATATATATATATATATATATTCTATTATCAGTTTGTCCTGACAATAAATATATCAGGACGAAGAATGTGGACCACTAGATTTACATACTTTTATTCAAAGTGTATGCACTTGTCAAAACTTCTCAATAATCTGTGATCAACATTCTTCATCCTGATATATTTATTGTCATGACGAACTGACAATAAAAAGACTAAAGACTGATTTACAAAGATATATATTTCATTTAGAGCATCTCCAATGCTATTATGCATTTGGAGAAAATAGAGTGCCACATAGGATAGATATTTAAAAAGTTAGAAAAACTCTCTCCAATGCTATTGTCTAAGTTGAATATGGAGATGATGTAGCCAAAAAAAAGTTAGAGAATATGGAGTTAGGTTTCTAATTCTAGAAACTCTCTTAGAAATGCTGACTAGGATTTATAACTCTTTCCACCAATAAAATTAAAACTTTCAACTCTTTCCACCAATAAGATTAAACCTCATTTAATTGTAAAATAAAAGAGGAGAGAGAGTGTAACAATTGTTTTATTATGATTGAATATAAAATGGATGCATATTTGACTTTAGATAATTGCATTGGAGATGTGACTATGGATTTCTCTAATTTTTTTTCAAAAGTAGGCCCATAATAAATAGAAATGCTGATGTGGCACTATTTAGAAACTCAAAAATACATATTTACATTGAAGACGCTCTTACCCTTTTGTATTCAGAGTGTAAATTGTGAAGAGTAATTGAGTTTTTAATTGAAGTACTAAAGGTGTCGGCATCACAACATGTGAATATAAAAAGTACCACATGATCGGACCATAATACTTGGAGAAGATCTGTGTAGGTAAATGTTTTAAAAAATTTTAGGGTATATACAATTATACATGGACTGTAGCATTTAATTTTCTCGCAACCCAAACAGAAATCTTTAATTACAGTTAGCTATATATCTGCGCCTTAAATACCCATTCAACCACAATAATTTTATCTCCTTCCCACAATAATGGCAGTCATGAATTTTCAACTCAATTCACATGCTCTAAAATCTAATTTTGTACTTGAAAAAAAAGGACCCAAAAAAAGCTTTCGCCAGTGAGTAAAATTCGAGCCGTTGATCTAGAACTCTAGGAGTTATTTATCTAGGTTCCAAACCCGTCCATCTACCAGCTAAGCTACGTCTCTGTTGGCCACTGCTACCCTAGTTGGGTTAGAAGTTTGAGTTCGTTAGGTTTGATCTCGTCAGGACCCGGTAGACTTTCGATGATAGAAACGAAAGAAATGAGGAGATTAATGTAAAATGACAAAGGGGGGCATGAAAACGTGGTCGTGTGTAAACACCTGGAGCTGGGTATCTGAAACAAAATCGCAGGAGATTGACCTGTAAGTCTGTACTCTGTAACCAGGATTCGAAAACCCGACAACCAAACAAACAACATTTAATTTTCTATATGGACCCCTAACTATTTTTATTTATTTATACAAGTCCACCGACAACATCCGGTGAAAAAACAAAAAAACTATGTTACACGCCGATGTCAAATAAATTTGGGCATTCCTGTAATATCCACCCAAAACAATGGCCATTTTTATTCTATTTTTTAATTTTAATTTTTTTATTAAAAAAAAAAAAAAAGAGAAAAAAGACAAAGTAATATATGGTCAAAAAGTGTGGTCCATGTCAGAGCGCTTTATTCCCAACCGCAATCAACGGTCTCCGCCGAAAAAGAGATAATTTTATTTTCTTTTTTCTTTTTTATATATATAAAAAAGTAAAATAAAATTAAAAAAGACAAAGGCTCCGCAATGACCGGTAAACTCCGGTTTTGTTACGGCCACGGCAGCACTTCCCACCACTGCAGCCGCCGGCAGTTGGGGCATTAGTTTTTGTATATTAAATCGTGCATAAGTTACATACATTATAATCGTTTACTCGATTCGAGAATATTTCAGGTTTAAATTATCTCACGGTAAATAAAATATCAAAAAAGAATCGATATTGATAAATAACCTTAACATATACATGTAATACACATGATTTGAGAATCTTAAAATCGTTATCAAACAAAACCTAATTAATCGTTAAATTTACGGGATGTGGAGTGGTGAACTCAGATCTTGCCACGTACTATAATATTTGTTAATAAGTGTAGTGTACCAACAAGTTTGGTTTCTTAAGTGGAACTCTTCACTCTTGTTGTTGGTGGTGACCATAACACTACCCCCCCTAAAATCATACCAACTCTCGTTCTTTTGCTTTATTATGGGTTTGGTTCTCTCTCTTCTTTTTTTTTTTCTTTTCTTTTTTTTGAAAATGTGAGCATTCACACTGGATCGTGGAAATTTGAAGGGAGAAAAAAAAAAGTAAGATAAAAGTTTTAAAAAGTAACGAATAAAAATCTTTTTTAAATTTATGATATTGACTTCTTTCTTTCCTTTTTCCTCAAAATTCAAACCCTAGTTCACTTCAAGTTTCACACTACAATGTTTCTAAACTTAAAAATAAAGCTTTAAAAAAAAAAAACTTTAGAACAAAAAAACCGTACAAAGCAATTTACTAATAGGGCAATGAATTGAAATTAAAAAAAAAAAAAAAAACGTACACATCAATTTACTTATAGGAGGCTAGGAGCTGGATCTGACTGATTTTATAAATATATACTGGGTTTTTGATAAATAAATAAAAAAAGGACAACACTTGGGTGGTGGCTGGTCAGTACCCAAGGTACTAACCAACTCAATGGTTGGTTGTTACGTAACCCAAAGTAAGGAGAAAAATGTAAAAAATGAAAGAGTTTTGGCCGCGTGGCAACACCCTATTTGGTGGTCAGTATACTTGGATACTGACCGGTCAGTACCCAAGCATTTTCCGAAAAAAAAAATGGCTGCCAAATAAATTTAAACAGTCAGCTAGACAGCTAGAAGTGTTCAAGTTGATGAACAGTTTAGATTATTTTGCACTCAAAAACAGTCACTGATCTTAATTACAGGCGGCCAGACATTGAATATATATATTAATTGGACATTATTTGGACTCAACAATAATTTTGCTGTAATTAATTTGATTATTATTGTGATCATCAGAGTTTGTAACCTTTTGCTTTCCTAGTGATTTCGTTCATCATGAATGATGGGATCTTTTGTAATTCAATTGAACTTTCAAATTTCAAACAATTCAAAAAAAATAAAAAATAAATTCTTTATGATATTTTTTATAATTTTTTGTCTTGCCAATAAAGTTAGATGAAATTGATGAATTTTTGGTTTACTTGTCGAATTGGCATGTTGTCTTAGTGGGAAATTATTTAAAAATAAATAAAATAATAACACTGAAATTATACTGACAAGCAAACAGTTGAAAACTTGAAATTATATTTTAAATTGCCTTAATTGTTGCAATCTATTTTTTTAAATGGACTAATTGCACAAACACCCCTAAATTTAGGTATAATTGCATGCATATAGAACTTTTATCCATAATTACATAAAAATCCCCTACTGTTAGTTGACTTCCGTTAACTCTAACTGTTGGCCACAATTTTAACCCACAATGATTAAAGTGACCATAGTTACCTATTTTATTAATTAAATTAATAATTCAAAAAACGAAACGGAAAAGATAAAGAAAACCAAAAAACAAAATCAATCATTTTTTTTTCCTCTTTCATTTTCTCAACCCCCAAACACAATCTAAAAATAAAATTAACAAACAAAAATCAAAACCCAATTCCACAAATAAAAACCAAAATTCAAATCCTCAAACAACAATCAAAAATCAAATTCACAAATAAAAACCAAAATTCATCAATACCATAACCATTTAAAAAAAAAAACAAACAAAAAAAATTAGAACTTCAACTTAGAAAGTTAAAAATCCACCGTTAAAGTTCTAATTATTTTTAAAAAAAATAAATTGGATGTGGATAACTGGTTGTGGAATTGATGGATTTGATTTTTGGTTATTATTTGAGGATTTGAGTTTTGGTTTTTTTTTTGTTAATTTTATTACTGGATTGTGTTTGGGGGTTGAGAAAATGAAAGAGAAAAAAAAAATGATTGATTTTATTTTTTTGTTTTCTTTGTCTTTTCTTTTTCATTTTTTAATTATTAATTTAAATAATAAAATAGGTAACTAGGGGCACTTTAGTCATTGTGGGTTAAAATTGTGGTCAACGGTTAACGGAAGTCAACTAACAGCAGTGGACATTTATGTAATTATGGGCAAAAATTTCATATGCATGCAATTATACCTAAAATTAGGGGTGTTTGCGCAATTAGTCCTTTTAAAATTTAATTTTTTATAAAAATAACTCAACCATAACTTTGTATAATTGTATGAACTGGGAAAAATGGGACACTCTGACAATAGAGTTGCAGAAGCAATTAAAGCAAAGTATTTGTGAGATTTTGTCAGGAAGTGAAAAATTATAATTGGAAATTAGAAACGTGTGCTTTGGGAGATAATATGTGGCAGCATATTATTCAAAGGCCAACAATAACAGAAATGTATTGAAAATGGATCAAGATCCTCTCCTTAACTTGTTTTTTTTTTACTTTCCATAATCCAATGACATTTAAGTAAAATATAAAATACAAAATACAAAATACATGGTCAAGATTAGTTCACTCTTTTCTCTCTCTCATGCAACTTGATATTTGAATTACACTTGAATAGTACCAAAGAAAAACAAGGACCAAATAGAGGATCTCAACTCATTGAAAATTTACAAAGTAGATGCTAATCCTACGCAAGAAGACAAGACTACGAAATTAATGGGAAAATAATACATCAAAAAAGTATTCATAAATATTGCCAAATAAATGCTTTATTTCTCAAAAAGAAAATTAAATTAATTAATTAATTAACCAATGTTGTTATGTTTTGCAATAATTTAATTTTAGAGAATCATATATAGTGTCAAAAGTTACATCTAAATTATAATTTAAGAATTATATCGGCGTTTAATCGTGTGCCATTATGGTTCACTTTAAACCCAACTCTTAATATATTTTTTTATAAAAAAAAATTAATTAAAATTGAAAGTTTTTCTTTCAATTCAACAAGATTGATTTAATGGAAGTCAATTTTTGTCAAAAAAAAAAAAAAAAAAGTCAGTTTAAATTAGAGCACTACTGAAGTATTTATACCCACTTTTAAAATTATTTAGTTTTTTTTTTTTTTTTTCTTTTTTCAAATTACTTAAAGAGACATACAATTTTTATTAAAAAAACCTTGTATAAAGTAAAACTAATAAAACCTCACTTTCCTTATTTCAAAACCCTAATGACAAAAGTTTTAATAACATAGATTATTTCAATGTTTACTATTTTTATTTATATTTTCTTCGAGATCTCGATCTCATGTTTACCATGTTTAGTATTTATTGATTCATTACTATTTTTATTTATATTTTCTTTCAATATAGTTTACCTTCTTTAGTATTTATTAATTTTATTGTTTCACATGTTTGTTTTATTTTTCTTCTCAAATTCCAGATCCAAATTTGCTATTTTTTTTTCTCTTGGTTTATTTTCTTTCAGATCTTCCAAGTATACTAATATTTGACAAAATAAAACCACACCAAAACTCTAACTCAATCGCTAAAAAAAAAAATCACCAAACGATTAATATCACACTCACAATATACCACCAACAATCCAATCAATTACACAATATATATATCAAATATAATAAAGATGGTTTTACCATGAAATAAGAAGAAAAAACAAGTTATGCGAATGGATGTGAGAAAACTATATATAAAAATTAGAGATGAAGTGAATTTTTATTTTTATTTTTTTGAAAAATATATGGGGTATATTAAGTTTGAAAAATAAGTAATAGGGTAGTCCTAGAAATAAATAAATAAATAATTAAAAACCATTTAATTTTATATAATTAAATCAAAATTTTAAAAAGTTGGGCGTAAATAGTTTAGTAGTGGGGGTGCTAATAACACCAATCTTTAAATTATATATATACAGATTTTCTATTATTAGTTCGTCCTGACAATAAATATACCAGGATGAAGAATGTGGACCACTAGATTTACATCTCAAAACTTGTCCATAATATGTGGTCTACATTCTTCGTCCTAATATATTTATTGTCAGAACGAACTCACAATAGAAAGACTATATATATATTCTAACCTTTTAGGTTAAGAGTTTTTTTTTTTTAATCCGGACCAAGTATTTTTTTTTTTTTTTTGAAAGCTTTCGCCGTTAATAGAATTCGAACCTCTGACCTGAGAATCATTTGCCCAAACCCCAAGCTTGTCCATCTACCAGAGCTACACCCCAATTGGCTTTTTAGGTTAAGAGTTGGAATTAACATAGTGTTGCTTAAAGCACACCTTAACATAATTTAAATAATATTATAAAAATACATCTCCATTTTTATTATGGAGGGGTTTGCACTACCCAGCATTGACAATGGATGTTACTCATAAAATAACAAGTTTATATAAACTTTCATGTTATAATATATATATATATATATGTATATATATATATATATATATATATATATATGTATGTATATCAACAATGTTTGGTCTAGAATACTTCAAAAAAAAAAAAAAAAAAAAAAGATAATGCTTGGTCCAGACAGACCATTAACCTAGTCTTCATTTCGTTTTTATTTATTAGTAGAATTTGAATTTTTATATAAAGACACTTAATTGGTATATATATTCACTTTTAGTATGGTTGCTGGCAAATGACATTTCTCTGTTTTGGTCTTTAGTTATTATTATGAATCGCAACTTCCATGTCATGAATTGGAAGGATCTTCCACTTGGAATATTATATCAAATCAAAATTAGGTTAAGATTTTGCTGAAATGTATTAAATCCTTCCATTGAACCTTTTCATTTGTTCTCTTTCAAGTACTCTTTTGTTTTCTCTTTTGTATGGTTGTTCAATTTCAAATGATTAATTTGTAGGCTCTTTGCCATCCACAAAACAACAATGCAACGATGCACTTGTATGTTATTTGAAACGATTAATTTGGTTTTATCTCGTTTTTGATCTATCACAATTGATAGAGAATTTAAAGAAACGAGACATAATAAGAAACGACAAACCTCTTATAAACTTTCAACTTTTATTAAGTTATTACTTATTAGTATCAATGGCTTAAAAAAAAAAAAAAAAAAAAAAAAAAAAACTAGCCATATATATATATATATATAGAAGAAAAATATATTTTCATATTATTAGTAAAATCGAGCAACGAAAAAAAAATAGAAAGGTTGGAATTTACTTCAATCCAATAAATCAAATAACACGACCATTTTAAAAATAAGAATAGAAAATTAAATCAAATTAGGCTCTCTCTAATGTAACTATATAATACAAGTACAATACTTGTATATATAATCGATGATACTTTAACTCGCAAATAAATTATTAAAGAGGTTCTATATTTTTCAGCTTTTTAGGGCACGTACAAAATATTATCATATTATTCTTTGCCATAATTGTGAGTCTATAATCACACTTATAGGTAAGATAAGGTCTTTGGGACACCTAACACGCATGCAGAGGGACAGGGTACCTTTAACTTTTAAGACCAAATTAATTAAACCCTTAGCTTCCAACATAAAGAGAAGATAAAAAGAGCTGAGAAAAAGGAAAATTGTATTCAATCTCACTTAATTCATACAAAAGCAAGAGTGGGAAACTCACTCTTATAGTCGGAATCATTCGCATTACGATTGTAGTGTTTGATCTAGACAATCTCGACATATTTTTTACCCAATTATGGTATTTTTTTTTTTTTCTTGTATTAATGTTGAGAGCTCGAGTTCCACCTTATTCACTAAAGAGAAAGATGGGTAGATTTCATCCATTTAGTGACGGAAACATTTTTCTTTTTTCTTTTTAAGATACAATTGTACTAAAAGGGGTTAAAATGAATTTTTTTTGTAAAACCCTCCTCCCTTTACGATTACCTACCTTACTTAGGAGAGTACGTATTAATTATAATGCAGGAATTACATTTGTATTTTTTTTCTATCTAAACAAATTTGACAAACTTGTTACCCGATCCTAATACTATGAGACACTCGACACGTGCGACACTTTCACCAAGCTAAGTAGCACTTCAGAGGCCCACCATTGACACGTGCGAATAAAAACCAAGCAACCCTAGCTAAGGACACATGACATGACCCTACGTGGATTTCATATGATATTTGCATGTTACCTTTATTGAACCAGTTTGATACTTTGATGTCGACGGAAAGTGAAAGCTTTTAATTTTGTACTGTTGAAATATCAACTGTACGTGAACTCTGAACTCTGAACTGTAAATTGTGAAGGCCCAAACAAGGAAGGAGCCAAGACTTAAAAATATATATATATATATATATATATTTAGTAAAGTAGTTGTGTACTTCCATGAGTTCCATCTTCACCTTTGTAACACATGTTTCAGTCTCGAGTTGGGATTCTCTCCTTGGTCTTTGTTTTTCAAGTGCAATTCTTCAAGTGCAATTAAAATATCAAGTTAATTGCATGAGAGAGAGAGAAAAGTGAACCAATCTTGACCATGTATTTTGTATTTTGCTTAGGTGTTATTGGATTATGGAAAGTCAAGGAAAAACAAACCAAGTAGAGGATCTTGATCCTTCAGTTTCACACTCTTACCTTCGTCAATTATCACAAGGAATCAAGATTTTCACTATAGTAGAAATTACATTACAGGCCTTTCTTGTAGCGTTCAATCTTGTTAAGTCCTAATAAATATTTGACCTAATTGGTGTTAGTATTTTATTTATAAAAAGGATATATATTAATCTAAAATTCTTTAATAATTTAACAAATTTCATTTATCCAATGAGATTTTTAATAATTATAAAAACCCTACTCTGCTTTCAAATTATACATCAATAAGAAAGAAGTGAAATTTACTCTATATTTTTGCCGAACAACTATTTTGTGAGCTATTTAACATTACAACTTTTTAAATAGTTGAAAGAAAATCAATCAGTTGGTTTTCCACAATTGACATGTAATAAGTTGAATAATTATGGATTATTTTATCCAAACTTATAATAATATTCAATAATTAATTACTAGTTATAGCAAATACACCTAATAATAGAACATTGAACAATGTCTACGGCGCAAATCAAGCTAGTTTTGTAACACTGAAAATGAACCAATCACGCAAAAACATGGCTTGTGGTGGGCTAGCCCTAGCTATCACAACTTTTTATCACCAAAATCTCTCTCTCAGTCTCACTTTGATTTTGATTTTCTAATTATCTCAAAAGTCTGGACCAGCTTGTATCCATTACAAGGGGCAGTTGAAACATTTTACTTGAGTGTGTTTGCATATTCTTGTTTGTTCTACATCACAAATTTAAATGCTTGCTTGATTAGTGGAGTACTGCTTTTCATACAATGGAAGTTTTATACGTTTTTATGTAGAAAAATCTTCAATGATGGAATTGAATATTCCATGTTTTCTTTTACACTATTACAATTAATTCGTTGTTTAGAATAACATAAAAGACTCAAACTCGTAATTTTAATATTGTAAGTGTGAGAGACTTATCACTAAGTCAATATTATCTTTATCGCCTTGTACTATAATGGCCTCCAAATGATTAATTTAGTATTGTCAAAAATCACGTGTTAGGACTAATTGAGTGATTTATATATATAATTGATGGAAAATTAATATATAATTAAGCATGCAATTGATGAAAATCGACATCAAGTACTTTTTGAGTCATCTTGCGTTTTGTTAATCAACACATATTACTAACTAATATGTCACAATCATAGTTAACCATCATTATAGTTGTCATTATCTTGTTGTTATATACGGCTCTTAAATGACCACAAAAAGTCCTTTGCTAAAAAAAGAAGTAATAATAAATAAAGGGAAAAAATCCCATAAAATATATATATTTGTCGTCCCACGACGATATAAAATAAACTTGATACTATCAACATCATAATTTGTTTAAGAAAAAAATAAATCATGAGTTTTGATTAATTAGAATCACTTTTCCTAATCAAATTAACAAATTTTTTTTGGTCCATTGTGAAAAGTTGATATATTACCATGCAAATCTCTATAAGACTATAAACTATAATGACCATTTACCAGCTCTTTTCAAATGACAATGATTTCTTCAAAAGTTGTAAAATTTACATTCAAACAGTTAAAAATTATTGAAAGGAAAAATAAAAATAAAAATCGTATTGTTCATTCTCTTTTGTCGATTTAGTTCTTTATGTTTCTTATTCATGGGCTTATATATATTATATATTTTAAATATTATATTATTATAAAATCGAAAGGGACTGCATCATCTACACCCAACCCCACCATGCATGCATGAAGATTTTATATCTTGAAATCATGACCTCATGGAATCGCTTAACTTTTTGATAATTTCCCGCTCAAAATCTCATACGTGATACCTACACGCATGCAATATAATATCATTTTACCTCCAACACTCCACTTTGTAATTTATTATTGAAAAAGTTGAAGAAACGTGAAAGTGAACCTTGAAGAAAAAAAACAAGGAGCACCCTCTCAAGCTCCACCTTTTTCCGCCTTGCATCTTCGGCCTGTACCTCTTCTAGAGAGTCTCTTAGGCTGGACCTCAGCCCTCTGTTTTCTTTTTCCCCTGTGTAATGTCTTTGTTCTTTATCAAAAAAAAAAAAAAAAAAAACTTCCATTATTTATATATATAGTTATAGTTCGATATTCGGATATTTTTATCTGTTCAAATATCAAAATATCGATGGGTGAAAATCGGGACCCTAAAAATCTATGAAATTGTGGTACATACATTCTCTCACATTTTTTTATATGGTGTAAAAAGAGCTCAAGTGGGACTAAATTATGTGTCTACAGTCTATAGATTGAGATTTGAGAGGAGATATTAGGTAGAGAAATCTTTTTGAGGGGCACCCACTTATGGTGTCATAGAGCCCCACGTACAATTTATATTTATGAGCACAATGTCCCAAATCTCCTTTGGACTCTTCTAAATATGCAGGATTTTAAGTGTTAGTGTGTAGATATAGATAGAGAAATTTTAAAATGAGAGATGAATATATATACAAAAAATAAATAATTTTTAAAAAAAAGGTATTTCAAAAAATCTATAATTAAAAATGCGATCGTTCTAGATTTAAAAAATCAAACTAGACATCAGAATCCCAGATTCTTTATTGTACCCATTAACTGCAATTTGATTTTCGGGGCCCAATCTTTTTGTGGCTTAGTGCAACTTTTATAAATACATTCTAATTTATTTTTTAAATAATCTGATAGTTATTTAATTAGTATATATATATATATATATATATATATAGTCTTTCTATTATCAGTTCGAACTGACAATAAATATATCAGGACGAAGAATGTGGACCACAGATTATGGAGAAGTTTTGACAAATGTATACACTTTGAGTCAAAGTATGTAAATCCAATGGTCCACATTCTTTGTCCTGATATATTTATTATCAGTTCGAACTGGTAATAGAATTTGTATATATATATATATTGTTCTACCCCTTACCTATTTACAAGACCATACAATGAGAATATTTACATAAAGAAGCTCTCTCTCGCTAATTTTATGAGAAAATGAAACTCAAATTCAAATGAATGAATATGAAATTCTATATTGCATATTTGTATATATAAGTTCTATACTTCACTTGTAAAATATCGATAAAAAAAATTATGGACAATTTGTTTCAGGAATATAAAATAAATAATTTATGGACAATTGAATTAATGCATCTACATTAATGTTGAGATTATAATGACATTACTATTTCTCACATGCATCAAATGTGCATTTTTACATGTCTAAAATTAAAAAAATGTGTTTGATCCATTAAAAAATTACTATAATTTGTATAGAAAATATTTAAAAAAAAATTGTATAGAAAAATTAAACTGCCCCTTCTAGTTAATTTAAAAAATATATGGAAAGGTGTGATACACGTGGCAGTCAAGGAGGATTTGAACATCGTCGGCGGACTTTGGCCGTAAAATAGTCTGTATTATTACCGCTAATAGACAAAATGAAGTCGAGAATATGATAAGACTGTCATGTACTTTAGATCTGAGCCGTCCAATCCTCCGCAACTCACGTATGTACAAGCGGATGGAAGACGTGCGGGGCCCCCTTTCTCTCTCTCTCTCTATAATCGCAATCAACGGTGATTTCGTGGCCCTATAAATCCGGAGACATAGAGACGGACATGTGTCATGCTGTGGAGCTACATTAAATCTTGGTCATGTGGCTACACGTGCGATCTGACTATCTCCGAAAGGGGCCCCACCACGTGATGCTGCTTCCTCTCTCATGCTTGGAAAAACTAAACTTGCAAGCGCTAAGGAACGTGCTCCGTCAAGGTGGTCCAATAATACGACGCCACGTGGTGACATTGACGCTACGTTTCACATGCGCCTAACCACCGTTTGATTGGTTGTCTGTATATGTGAAAATATAAATTAAAAAATCCAACTAATTCAATATGATATTTATATTTAGGTTAAGAGGAATCCAACGGTTTTTTAAAGTTAATATCACATAAATTCTGTGATAATGATGTGACTGTTAATTTGTGGTCTAATGTTTCAATGTGTCCGGTTGCATATTCGTCCGATTTAATAAAAACAAATACTATAAAATGAATAATCAATTACATTAAATATACATATTACATGTTACAATATAATCGAGTATACGTCTAAATTTGTTAAAGTTTTTGTCCAACTAACTTTTTTTTTTTTTAATATTCAACTGACTTTTATCAACTATATAATCCTGTTAATCTCATGTTTAATATTATCGATGAATTTTTTATTATTCAACAATGAGTATATACAGATTTTCTATTATCAGGTCGAACTGACAATAAATATATCATGATGAAGAATGTAGACCACTAGATTTACATACTTTGACTCAAAGTGTATGCACTTGTCAAAACTTCTCTATAATCTGTGGTTCACATTCTTCGTCATAATATATTTATTGTCAGTTCGAACTTAATAGAAAGATTGTGAGTATATATATATATATATATATATATATATATATATATGTAATTTAGTGGGAATTGCACAAACATCCCCGGAGGTTTGATAAAATTTCATGGATATAACAGTTTTGATCATATATTTAGAAACTTCCTCAACAATTGAAAATTGTTCCACAAACATCCCCTACTACTGTTAGATGAGTCTGTTAGTCAATGGTCAAACGTGTAAAAAGCCTAAAATACCCTAATTTTTATTTTAAATAAACTAAAAATAAATAAAAATAAGATAAAAAAAATATATTAAAAAATCTTTTATAAAACATGAATGTATCTTAAATTTGAAACTTGAAAAAAAAAAAAATCATCTAAAAAAAATATATATAGTTTGTGCAAATCCCCCTTGATTTTAAATAAATTTAAAATTTAAAATTTATTTATTATTAAATTGTTTCAAAAACTATTTTTTTTTTTATTTGTAAAGATTACTTTTTTTTCCAGGTTTTAGATTTAAGATACATTCATGTTTTCTAAAATATATATTTTTATATATTTTTTATCTTATTTTTTAATTTTTTTGTTTATTTAAAATTAAAATAAATGATATTTTAGACTTTTTACACTTTTGACTATTCACTAACAGATCTATCTAATGGTAGGGGATGTTTGTACAACAATTTTCAAATGTTTAGGGAAGTTTGAGTGTATATGGCCAAAACTGTCATATCCGTGTAATTTTATCAAACCTCGAAGAATGTTTGATTTTTCCACTTAACACTTAATGACATTTAATGTATTCCATTAAGTTATTCTAATTGATTTTTAAAGTTAAACAACTCCTAGAATCATTTATTTATAAAAGTAAAAATTTTTCGCATTTCACTTAATTAAAAAAATAACTGATTTATATTAATTTTATAATTCCAAATCTATGCACTCATAAATCTAATATATTTTCAATATTTTTGTCTTTTTCTACAACCCATAGTCTTTCTATTGTCAGTTTGTCCTAACAATAAATATATTAGAACGAAGAATGTGGACCACAGATTATGGAGAAGTTTTGACAAGTGTATACACTTTGAGTCAAAGTATGTAAATCTAGTGGTCAACATTCTTCGTCTTGATATATTTATTGTCATGACGAACTAATAATAGAAAATCTGCTACAACCCAAACCATATTAATTTTTTTGGGCATCAAATTTTTTTGGGTGTCTTTGATGCCACCTATGAAATGTCTCCCACACCTATTTTTTCTTTAAAAAAATTATTACTTAAATAACTTATAACAAAATTATTTCTATACCCAAAATTTAAACATCAACTTGTTATCTTTTTTACTTTTTTCAAAATGAGCCACTATTCAAGATTCAAATCATCATAGATAGCATTATTAGTTTATTAGCATAGTCTCTCAAAATTCAATAATAAAAAATAAAAAAAGAAATAAGATAATAAAAAATAAAAATAAAACAAGAATATTATAGATTAAAGATAAAAAAAAAAAGAGTCAATTTTTATATATTAAAATATAAATATATAACAAATAATAGTTAAAAGAACATGGATGTAAAAATATTTATTTTCATATATTTGTAACTTAAAAAAACAAACAGCTTATCACTTATATTCAGTTTTCAGTGAAAAAAAATCAAACATGTTTTTCAATTTTCAGTTTTTAGTCATCATTGAGTCTTCAGTACAATTCAGTGCTATTCAATCTTCAGACAAAAAATCAAACACAGCATTAGCCTTATGTTCGATTGTCACATAGAAAGAAAAAAAAAAAAAAAAAACATGGCAGTGATATTTTAATGCTACAAACTTTGCATCTTTGTGGCTTCTAAGGTTTAGAGCTATATTTTAATTTGACAGGTAGCAATTTAAATGCAATCGGGTCCACATCAACACTCAATTTTCAGCATACGCATCCATATGTAGAATCTTATTATACACAATTTCATTTCACGTTAGGTGAAACGTTAGAATCTTATTATACACATTTTTACAACCATATGTAGGAAATATAGTGTTTGATATCAGTAGGTCTCCATAAACTATTGACTCATTTGACCATATATATATATATATATATATAGTTTCGTTCTCATGCGGACGTCCTGAGATAACTTTATGAGGATATTTAATGTGAGCCGTTAGTTTTGACAAGTGCATACATACTTGAGTCAAAGTATGTAAAACTAGTGGCTCACATTCAATATGTTCGTGAAGTTATATCAGGACGTCCTCATTTGAATTTATATATATATATATATATATATATATATATATATACAGAAATTTAATTATCAGTTCGAACTGACAAAAGTTATATCAGTTCCTTGCATGTGGGCCACTAGATTTAAATACTTTGACTTGACTGTATGCACTTATCAGTCTAAGTATTTAAATCCAGTGGCTCACATATAAAGAACTGATATAACTTTTGTCAGTTCGAACTGATAATTGAATTTCTGTATATATATATATATATATATATGAGTTTTTATTTGGTAGACATATAACTGTGAGCATACTTAATATTATAGCACACTTATCCACCTTATCACTTTTTACCATGTAAGCATTATTTGACTCGGTTACATTGTTTTTTCTAGCAAAAAATGATAAGGTGGATATGTGTACTATAAGTATGAGGTAGCCAAAAGCGGAAACACATTTTTCAGATGGCTTGGGCTTGTATCTTAAATGATTCGAGGCTTAAACATATTATCAACCCAATCCAACAAACAGATTGAAACAAGAATGCAAAGTGGAGGATCAACTTGAGTTGCAAGAGTAAAGCCCAATACAGATTTCATTGGACCTACAAGATAGAATCAAATCCTAAAAACATTTCTAAGAATCAAGGAAAGAAAAATTTCTTATTTTTTTGTCCTACGCCTTAGATCATTAGATAGGAATCCGAGAATGAAGAGTTTAAGAGTAAGCATTACGCAATCTCCAAACTATTTTTTTGGGGAAAATAAACTTACTTCATTGTAACCATGACAAAGAAGCACAAATTACTAGCAAAAAAATAAAAATAAAGACTGCCTCAATAATCTGCATTTATAGATTCATCTAAAAAAAATGTTACAAAGAAAGCATAGATAGCTGTTCTTTCTTTAGCAGGGTTGATTTGTTTCAAAAATTCAATCATAGAAATTATATCTATCATACAAGAAATTGAATCCCTGATCTAACCGTGTTCAGACTATTTCTGCAATCATTTCAAAAGTTTTATGTCATACCAAAGTCGACTAATCCTTCCATCCTTCTTTGTTCAATCGCCGTGGAGCAAGGCCTTTGGACGAGAGGCTTGGAGTAACGGGCAACGTGGGTGTCTTGGGAGCCTCCTCATCGTCCCAATCATCGGTCCAACTGTTATCCCATCCATCGTTGTTGGTGTTCGGATCTGATTTTCCAGCTTTTGGAACTGGCAGCTCCATGTCTAGTCTTTGATATTTTGATGAACTATCTGAAAGTTGCCTACGCCGAAAGGTGATGATACACATGCAAGCTGATGCCAGTACGAGTAGTGCAGCAAAGGAGGCAAATGCGATGATAGGCTTCTGTGATAAGAAGTTGAAATATGCGGGCTGGAGAGATTTATTAGACTCTTCTCCAGCATTCTGCCCAATTAAATCCTTGAAATCAAGGCTGCATTTTCCAGTTCCGGCTTTTAAAATGATCAAATTGTTGGTTCCTCTATTGTTTTTGACAGTAACCTTCAGCTGCATAATTCAAACATCATGTCAAAATCCATTGTTGATGTAGAAAACAAAGTAACAACACTTACACATGAGATGCTCATCAAATATATCTAGGCACTAGATGATAATGACATATTGAATGTTTTTCGGGAAAACCCCTCACACAAGAATATGGTCACGGATTTGTCAGCCACATCATTGGCATTTCTGCAGAGCACTGAAGCTTCTCCTATCTGAAATTTCAAGGATCAACACTGATGCTTATTAAGGCATCAAGTGACTTATCGTGGAATTGTTAGTGATCAACAAGGTTTGTTGATTGAGGAGATACTAACAGTGACTTGACATGAGCATTGGTGTCTAGGCTGAACGATCCACGATAGCAGAGTTTTTGTTTCTAGAAATCGAACAAGAATTGATATTGCAAAACCATATTTGTCAATTGTCATCCTAATCAGATATCGGGATATTGCACCTAGACTTATACAAGAATGATCACTCTTCTTACACGGACAGGAACCAAAGACACCTCGAACCCCATAGCATGATGGTATACTGTTCACTGGGCAAAAAAGCACCATTTCCAACTGAATTCTGCAGTCCAAAGAAACTCAAACTAATAACAAAGGAAGAGTTGCTTTTAAAGATGCATACTCCTTACGTTTGGTACAAAAACAAGAATCTCGTCTTTGTCGCACTAAAATGATGTAGCTGTTTTATATCCAAAGTCCACCAAAAAAAAATTCCAATTTGATGCCCTTCGGCACATATTACATTGGGTAACATCATCTACTTCTGATTACCAACATAATTAGAAGTCCCTGTATGTTCTAATCCAATTCAAATGCATACATATCACACGTTAGATTCTAACACACTATTCTTTTCCTATACTAAAGGGCTATTAAAGTTGACTTCAGAATGTAAAAAGTATGGAAAAATAATTAAATATCAAATCAATTCATGGTTTTATGATGACAGTATGGAGTACAAAAAAGTTCTCTGAGGTGCTTATAAATAACAGCAAGGTGTTGTTTACCAGTACCGTTTTTCCTTCTTTCTCTAGGAGTTGAACTTTCGTTTTCTCTAGCCAAACATAACCAGGAGCGGAAATTCTGACAGTGAGAGTGCCTTTAGCTTTATTCAGAATTAAGAGTGATAAATCTGGAGAGTCTGGAAAATCAAAGCAAAATTCAGATCTAGAGTTTTCGATGCAATACCAAACATAAAAATGGAAGCATAAAAGTATATAGCATCAAAAATTTCTTATACATTTTATACTTTTCAGTTTTATAAGAAAATTGTGCACAATTACGAGTATCAAATGTCACAGAATTTGATAAGGTGCTCAATACATCAAACAGCTATCTACCCAACAAGTACAACACCATCGTCAACTAGTCATTCAATACGGTTTCAGAGTTACAACCAATTTTATGAAATTGCATCGACTTGTATCATGAGAATGCCAAATTTCCATAATTCATATTCTACAGTTTGGAATCTTAATCACGAAGAACTTGCCAGCTCCAAGCGTTCTTTAAAGACTTACCTTGCCTTTACAAACAAAAACTTCTATTGCTCTTAGACATATATTAACAAAAATTATTGAATGTCACATTCAACAAAACAAGGAAAACACCTAAAATAGACACAAAATGCTTAAACAAAAATCCCATTTAAAGGAAGCAGTTATCAATACATACCATTCCCTGGAACTCTCAAACAAGCAACAAACTTTTTGTCCTTGTCCGTGCACTTGTTAGACGAATCACATTCTTCAATCCGGGTTCCCTCCTTCCTTGATGGGTCCGAATCTTCTACATTGCCACTCTCTTTATGCACATCCTTAGATTTCACCTCATCACTTGAATTTTCCTTCTTGGGGATCCCCTCCTTAGCTTTCGCTTCCTTGTTCGAATCATCACTACCCTTTTGCACATCTTCGGATCCTTTCAAACCAGATTCGTTATTACTCGAATTGTCCTTATTTGAAATCTTCTCAACATGAGCAACAACACCCTCTTGTGGTTTATTCCCTTGATCTGCTTTATTATCCAATTTCACTTTATCAACCTCACCACTAGAACTAGAAACCAAGTCAGACCCGCCCAATTTACCATTTGAACTACTCGATTTCGGATCAAATCTAGAATCTGCAGCTGCAACCACATTTTCCTATAATGAAATTACAAAAGTCTATAACCAATCAGAAAACTATCTTGATTTGATTCAAATCCAAAAAAAAAAATAAAAAAATTCTTTATTTAGTTCAAAATTACCTTAAAATCAGCAGCAGAGCAATCATTAACAAGCAGTACGAGGAAGAAAAACACCGACAACAACATGTAACTTGTTTCCATTTCTGTTTTTTTGAAACAACCCACTTCAGTATACTACAAGATGTACCTGGTTTTCACAAAATTGGAATAAAATTTTTGAACATCATACGAGATTATTGAAACATACAACTACATTGTAATTTGTAAGAGATGGAACGAGAACATAAACTGACCTGAAATACGAGAACTTTATTGCACGTGAGTTTCTCGTGATCTTGCTTGTACGCATCACAGTATAGGCTCTGCTTCTCATCAAAGTCGTCGAGCTCTCACTAAAAATTAGAAGTGTGTTTTTTTTTTTTAGGTTTTTTATAACGGAGACACAGAAGTTGACCGTGGAGAAAAAATTTCTTGGTGTGCGGTTGTTGTACTAATACCAAGTAAACGAAAAGGACTCCAAGGAGCCAGACGATCAAACAAATAATTAATTGTGGGTGTTATTTATCCTTGTCATATTTTAATTATTTTATACGGATTTTTTTTTTTAATTGGCAAATTAGGATCATCTTAAATTAATGGAGTATATTAATATGATCAATAATAATAATAACTCTATTAATTACTAAATATTTAGCTTAGAATATACTACATCACAAAATCTTACCCCACATTAATTGATAGCTCACCTAGCATGAAACGATATTATTTATTTATTTATTTATATAAAATTATAAATATAAATATAAAATATGATTTGAATTTACAATTTAATTGACAATTATTAATGAACTAGCACAACTTCCTTTAATTCTTGCTGATGACCCTCTCTCTTGCTCTGAGATTGGTTTTGTTATCCAAAATATTAAGAATATCTTTGTTAATTGTCCCGTTTGTAAGGTTGCCTTCGCTTTCAGATTAGCGACTATGGCTGCTCATAGTTTCGCCAAGCTTGGCTTGACAGTTGAGAGGGATGGGTTTTGGTTGGAGGATTGTCCTCCTGAGATTTTTTCTGTCGTGTTGGGCGATTGCCCAAGGTTGGTGTAATCTGCTCTCTTGTTTAATGAAGTTTCCTTTTCAAAAAAATTAAAAAAATATATAAAAGTTAGACACCTTGTTAAAAGTAAGACTCAACTCTCAAGTATAGAATAATAAAAAGCCAATCTTTGTTAAATATAACATGCTGTACAGCTAGGCTAATAAAGTAATAATATATATATATATATATATATATTGGCTCAAAGTCAAATAAACCACTTTGAATTACAATTTTAAGATTAGGTCCGTAATTTCTTTAAAAAAATTAAAAAATGGTGATAATGACACCTCTAAAAAGCTGTATCTACATCTCTTTCGTAACCATATCTATAAAAAAAAATTTTAAATCTATAATTTGTAAATAAGCCCTATTTATTACCAAAAATACCCTTTATTTTATTATATTGTATTGTATTTTTATAAGTACCCACCACCTATGACTATTATTTTGTCATTTAATCAACTTTATTATTATTTCAAATTTTGTTGTTACATTTAATTCTCTTACTATTCTTTCTCTTTCCTACTTCTTTTTTCTTCTTGGTTTTTTCAAAATCAAACTCCATTTTCGTTATTTATTTTTAGTTAAAAATCCATTTTAAGATTATTATTTTTATTGGAGAACCACTTTCTGTTTGAGAGAGTTGTAGAGATGTAAGATTTGTGTCATGTCTCAATTGATATGGAAGTAGATAGATGTTAAATGATATTTCAAAAAAAATAAATAAAAATAAGATAGATGTTCAATGAAATTGAAGAACATCTAATATTTTTTTTGACAAAAAAGAACATATAATATTGATAAATAAATAAAAAGTTTAAAGTGTGTTCGAAAGAAATAAAAAAATATAGATAATATAGTTAATTTAAAAGTTTGTTTATATACATAATGATTTTGTTCTTCTAATAAAAATTAATTTAAAACTTTACTTTTTCACAACCAAATTTGTCTCATGATTTTGATTTATTTTCCATACTTAGCAATCAATTTATATTTCCTTAAAAGAGATTGAAAATATATTTAAAAGAGAATTTAGGGTTTATTAAAATGGAAAAAGTTTTTATGATATATCTTAATATCAAACCATTAATAGGAAAACAAAATTACAAAATTTTAAAATAGGAAACTAATTAATAATTATTGGTGGAGTGTACTAACAAACAATTAGTCATCTTATTAAATATTATTGAATTTTTAAAAATATACTAATTTTAGGTGTATATAATGTTTTTAAGGGGTGCAAATATCGTTATTATAAAAAAAGAAAAACAAATGATAGGCCCATATTTAACTTGATTTTTGTACTTTTATCCATCTAATATTTAAGCCTGTTTTCAGAACCCAAAATGAAGGAGCGGTGCTATTTGCACCCAATTTATTTGACTTTAAACGCCCAACCTTATAAAATCATTAAAATTTCATTTATTTTCTTAAAAAAAAAAAAAAAAATCTTAATTTCTTATGTTTTACAATTACAGTGAAAATATTAGGTTGGTCTAGTATGCTCCTAACCGGTTCAAATTCGATGACAGAAATGAAATAGGTCCAATAAATGAAATTGTTAAAAATGACCACATCTATTATGGAAAATTCTTTTAATTATTAATAACCATATATTAAAAAATAAAAATAAAAATAAACAGTGTATATCTATAGATTACAAAAATACCCCTGACACCAATTTTTCCATTTCTTTTGATTTTTTTTTTTCTATTGTCTTCTTCCTTCTTCCTCATCAAATTTGAATTGTTATTCTTACAAATCGAACGACTAAAAGAACCACATTGTTATTCCTGCAAATTGAACCACTAGAAGAAGGTTTGATCTCGAAATTGTGTTGAAGAGGTTATTGAAGAAAAACTTTTCTGATTTGCTCTAAATCGGTTTAAGGTGTGTAAATATCTTTCATTTGTTCATTAATTGAGTTGCAAACAATTACTTTCACATGATTTTAGTGTTATTGTAACACTTTTGTGTGTGATTTGTGAATAATCGAATTAAATTAGGGTTCAAGTTTTTTCTAGAAGATTTCAAGTTCCACTGGTACGAAAACTTGAAATCTTCTATAAAAACTTAACATGTTGAAAGAAAACATGAAATCCTTAGTAAAAACTTGAAATGTTAACAAAACTTGAAATCTTCTAAAACTCAAAGGGTAATGCTAGGCTTCCTAAATTTTGTTCCAAAAATCTTCCCAAATCATGTGGCATGGTAAGTTGTTAACATTACATCCCTCACCACATAAACACATGATTTACAACATATTGACAACTTCACCAATCCAAGAAAACAGGAAATCTTTACTAAAAATTTGAAATCTTTCATATAGGTATTCAGGTAATTTCTCAAAATATGATTATTAACAATAAAAATTTTGTATGTGGTTAAAAACAAAATTCTAATGTTTTGGATGAACTTTTGATTTTCTCTCTAATAATATACCCTTTAATTAAGAGTTTTTTTTTTTTTTTTTTTTTTTTTTTTTTTTTTTTTTTTAAATAGTTATTTTTAAATTGGTTTAAAGATTTATAACCCTATTGTTCTAGTTTTTCTTTTATAACCATTTAACTATTGTATGGATAACTTCAAGGTTTAATGATTTATAACTCTACTGTTCCAATTTTTCTTCAAAACTTTGATTGTAAAATCGAGTTAAGAGAAATATCAAGATATATATGACAAATGTGCGAGTCTTCATCATTTTGTATGAAGAACTTCGTTGATTTGAAGTCTTTTTTTAGCACAAGTGATTTAAAGAGATGTTTAATTACATTGTGGTATGCTATTTATATAGATTATGAAAACGGATGTTGGGTGATATTAATACATATAGTTGTAGCTAATTGAACCAATTCAACTTCCACCGACCTTATTAATATTTTCATCATAAATATCACCCCAACATCCATCTCACCATATTAACCGTAAATATCAATAAGTTCGGTAGAAATTGAGTCGGACATAACTATCACCAACATTGGATGGAATATTTTAGGACTATTTTTGTTAATTAATAAAATATATTATTGTAATATTATGTTAATTAAGGGGTGAAAGGTTAATAGTTGAAAAATAATAATAATAATAATAATAAAGAATATCCTTTTAGTATAATGTTTGTTGTAATGGATCGGAGATGGAAAAATAGTTACAGCATTTCTGATGTAAAAGTTGCACCAAATTGATATTTTGGGTTGGAATTGTCAACCGAACACAACCGGAGAGACTAACGGAAATAGATTCGATTTCACGCAGAAATATCTTCACGATGTCAAGACTCTTATTAGTTTCAATAAGCAGATAATTAGCGATGAAAAAATATTTAAAAAATAAATAAAAAATTATAATTTTGGATCAAGAAACTGATTCCTCATTTTTCTTTATTTTTTAGAAGAGATGTTGGGGCATCTGAATGCAAAAGGCTTGTGAGAAAGAAAGCAAATGCCAGAATCTCAGCCCCAATCAATGTCGGCAACGTACAGCACTGAAAACGCTATCGACAAGCGCATCAGAGACTCTAATTTGTTGCCTTTCTTCGTCTACAAAGAACCAACGAAAAACAAAAAGAAAAAACAAAAAACAAAAAAACAGAGTGCGAGAGAAATTTTTCTCATACACGTAACAGATAGCAGTCGATGGATTGAGTGTGAGTGAGAGTGGAGGAGAAAGATGATGTATATATAGGAAAAGTGAAAAACCCTAATTTGATTGTTATGAAATTACTAAGATGCCCTTGAATACGTGCCTTTTAAAAGATTTGTGTTTGGACTTTGGATTTTGGAATGTGAAGCCACTTTATAACTTGGCCACTTGGCCTTAGGCTGGGCCTGGTGGGCTTTTTTGTGATACTAATTTTCCTTTAATTTTAATTTTTATATTTTACAATAGTTCAGAGTTTTTATGGGGAGGGGGAGAGACTCGAATTAACAACCTCGTGGTGCAGGTGTGAGGGGTGTACCACCAGACTATCCTCGTCTCGTCGATATTGATTTCCCTTTCAAGTTGCCTTGTAATGTGATCGGTTTCGGTTCAATTGGTTGACAATGGAAGATCAATAGCTTTGTAAGTGGTACCGGAAGGGATGAGATGGGATGGTGAATTTACTAAGATGCCCTTTAATTGACAGTGTTCGGGAACTTTTTTTTTAAAAGAATATTACAAATTTAGAAATTGGGATATAACTCTGACCCATAATCTCATTGATATGAATGTGAAAGAGACGAAGAGTAGTTACTAATGGACCGTCTCTATTTCTGTTAACCAGAACTCAAGTTAAAATGAAAGAAAAATGGTGGCATGGTTTCTTGAATTTGAATCAAGTGAATTTTGTTAAAGAAAAAAACACAAATGAAAAGTACACCAAGATATATATATATACAAGTATACAACGAGCAAGCAATGTACATCGGGCTCGGACCATTTGAAATTTGAAGCTCGACTTCTTGTTTTATTATGGCCCATTTTGATTGAGTTTGGTCCATGTATTTCATACGTACAATTTCACAAGGCCCAATATCACGAGAGACTTTTCCAACTGGCAGTCATCTACATCTTGCTTACATAATTTACGTTAAATCTAAGAGGATATATATTAATTTCAGAAAAAGAAAAGAAAAAAGTTACTGAATTCCTTGCAATTTTTTTTACATAAAAAAGTTTTGTGAAAGATTTAACTAAAAGATTAATTTTTTTTTTTTTTTTTTTGACAATATCTATTAATTCGGGATCACGTATTTTTTTAAAAGCTTTTATTATTGGTAGGATTCGAACCGCTGACCTAAGAGTCATTTGTCCAAGCCCTAAGTTCGTCCATCTACCAGCTGAGCTATACCCCACTAAAAGATTAGAAACTTAATGCTAGACATCACAGAATTTACATTAAAAAATATGTATGTGATGGATTCACTACGTGATCATATAATCTAGATAATTATGAATCTATACATAACACATGTAATCAAATTTATGATATCTAGAGCTACTCGATCTTTTAACAAAATGTGATTTGTGTGTAAGAGAGTTTTGTGGAATTTGAGTTGGTAAAAAAATAAATAAAAATGGGATTGCTTTAAGTGGGAAGATTATAGACCTTGACAATTGAACATAAGACTATAAAGAGGACAATAGGACATGACACAGACCCTAACCGATCTATCCATCTACCTCAGAGGTAGCTGTCGGTGCTTCAAGTCAACTTACCCAATTTCTAGGTTTCAAATTCACTTAAGACCACTAAACAAGTCAAGTCATAAATAAGAATCACATTTTGCCATTAAACCCCAACTTCTTATTAATTAAGCTTAATATGGCATTTCATTTGTAACTAATACATTATTCGTAAAACACTTGGCCTCTTGTCAATGTGGTTGGACGCTCCTTGAGAGCCTTCACCACCACGGTTCAAAACCATGTGAGTGCATATATATTTGTTTATATATTCTTTATCCTATCTTGGCCTTTAAATCCCAAGTGTGGGTTGCTTTCTCCCGGTTCTGGGAGCTCTCCTCTCTCCAATTATAAGAGTAATTGTATTCCACATGTATCCTCTCCCCGATAGTGGGAGTAGTATTCCGGGCTGTGCTTGTAGAGTCTATTCTCGTTGATCCCGGTAGTGGTTATACATAAAAAAAATATATATAAAAAAAAACGTTATTCGCACATTCTCTTTTAGCATAACCATATACCTCTCCTTTCAAACTGGAGGTGGGGGTTTGAGTCCCGTTAAGTACATTCTATACATTCTATACACGTGTGATAAATTTTAAGATATTTGCCTGTAAATACAATGCTATATCTGATTGCATATACAATATTTGATCTTGACACATTCCGACAGATCGCTGACTCATTTGATGTGATCATTTTTTTTATTTTATTTTTTAAAGAAAAAAACTAATAAATCATTCAATACGTAATCTAATGGTAAATATGGTCATTATAACTCATGTTTCGCTAGTATCCAAAGTATTGTATGCTTTTTAGCATTACGTCTTTGGTTTTGTTTTTAAAATGGTACTTGTAGGGTTAAAACTAACATTTACTTATTTATACCATAGATTAGTGACGTGGCGAGGGTTTTTAATTAGGTAGACTAAATATTCAGACAAAATAATTCTAGACCGGACTATTTATAAATGCCTCCGCCCTTGCCATAGATTAGTCTTGAGTTCAACTAATGTAAGAAAAAAACCCCAACAACAATATGTATTACACCAATGGCCCATTGCCTTGGTGGTTGGAGTCTTCCAAAGGTTGCTCCACCACCAAGGTTCAAACCTTGGCCTTGGTATGTATATATATACATTATTTATCCCACATAGAGTGTGGGTGCTCTCTCCTTGATAGAGGGAGCAATGTTCATGAACGTGCTTTCGAGTCTTTAGATAAGATAGCATTACTCGTTGATTAATTATTTATAATTATTGATTGTGAGAGCTTGCATGCTTAATTATTGTTAGTCAAAAAGTCATTGAATTGAAAATTGAAATGTTACAAGCGATAAGACAGACGTCACAGACCCATGACTTGGGGTTATTAGAATTGTCAAACCGACCTTGGTGACTTGGTCCAACGTATGCTTCGATCGACTATTAAAAATATTGTCAAATATTCCCAGCAGAGCAGACCCCAGATTACAGCTCATTGCGCTAATTATCCTGTCTTTATTATGTCTAAACAATCAAAACAATAACACCAAAGCATATAGTGAAGTACATTATGGATATCATGGTTGTATCACTAAGCAAATTATTATAAAACTCCGGTTACTTTACGGTGGATATATATATTGGTCGTTTTGGACACACCGTACTAGAAATAAAAACATCGGGATGTGTTAAATAATGAGCTTAAAAAAAGGCATATTTGTATTAGTAAAAGTAACTTCAAATGATATCATGTCTTTAACATAGTGAATTACATTACATATATGGCATGGCAGGTATCGTTGAGCAAGTTTTGAATGAATCATAGTTAATAACATTCGTATTAACAAAATGGAACTTCAAATGACATCGTATCTTTAATAACACTGAATGTTAATTTACGGATTAATATGAATGTTTTTAATTATGATTCCTTCAAAATTTGCTTAATGATACCCACCATGCGAGATATGTAATGTAATGGGACGTTGAAATTGTTGGTTCTTATCTTCTCCAAATTGAACAATGAGTGAGCAATTTATGTCAGTAGATTTTATTTTTATTTTTATAACGTCGTGCAATTAAGAGGATGGTAAGAGGATGGAGAGGGTAGGCCCAAAATACATTGTAACACACAAGAAAATCACCACGTCGCAGTTTCGATAAGGGGGGACCAAATACAAAATTTACATGGAATTTTTTTTTTTCCTCTCTACAATTATTATCATTATTATACAAATAACAAAATCAATTATTTTATGTGCACAGTTGAAATATATAACACACAACACAAGTCCTAATCAATCTAGAAAAACCTATATATATATATCTATCTATCTATAAAATCAATCTAGAGAAACCAAGCCAACCAACCATCGTTTTCAACACAGACCAACCAATCGGTGATCACACAGCCTGAAAAAACCCATCACCCACCGCTCTCAACCCGAAACCCTTTCACATTTTATTTTATCTCAACAATTACTTTTAGGGTTTCGACACAGTCTCGAAGTGAACACCATGACACGTTCTCTTTTCAATAAATTAGGGTTTCCTATAATATTTATACTTCACATGCATATATTCTTATATTCATGTTCAAATTCTATGAATTTTACGTTCAATTCATAATCATCGACTACTGTATATATATACATATAGAATATATCGGTCCCTAAACAGGACCACAACAAAACCAATTACTACAGTTTTTAATTTTCTTTCTAGGTTACTGTAGAAGAAAGTGAAAACTCCATGATTGGAAGCTATTTTCGAATATTAGGTTAGGTTTGTTTAAAGAAAAAAGTCTCCACTTAAATGTAACACAACAAATGAGGAATGCTGCCTGCTTCTTTTTTTCATATAAAATCACCATCAAAGCTTTATTTTCAAGTTTCAGGACCTAGCGTTGTTCATCAATTGACTTAGCGTACGTACTAAACTATATTGTTCTCTCAAGAATTTCGCGTTTTGTTTTGTGATGTGATGTGATGTGAGATCAGACGATGGAGATTCAATTTCAGCCAAAAGATCATAAGAAGATAAAGTGAAAGTTTGGTTTGACAATTAAAAGGACCAGACACGTGTCTCAGATCCTATGATTTTGCATCCATGTGCGTGGCAAGACCAGAGATCCAATCATATTTGTTGATCTTTCTTGTGTACATCTCATTCACACCCATACTTGCTCTTAGCTCAACATAGGGACCATTTTTCACCTACCTTTTCATGACTCACCGCTCTCCGCTCGCCAGATTTCATCATATTATTGGGTTTTAAGGTTATTATTATACGGGGTTTATCCGAATTTTGAAAGTTTTGATATATGCACCGTTACATTATTAATAATGAATTAATGGACAATTGTAGTCGATTCAATCTTTCGTTTTCACGAAATATCAATCGTTTATGTAAAATTTCTAATGCTAAAGAGAATAAGTATCATTTTACTTGATATAATATTCATATACTATTCGATCAAACTTAAACCTAAGTTCACATTTGATAGAATTTTTTTTTTTTTTTTTTAAAATGAAAAATATTAGATGTAGCAAGATGCACCATACATTTCTTGTTATTGTAAAACATGATCGTAACGGAACGTTCATACGGTTATGTGACACGATCGTAACGGAACTTTCTCCGTCTATCAATGGCATGATGAGATCACGATGACATCAAATTATCATTAAGATGACACCATATGCGTGAACCGACGTCGTATTGCCTCCCCGTGTGAACGGGGCCCGAGATAACCTTTGCCGAAATGCAGAAGAATTCACGAGAATTTCGTAAATTCTCTTTTTGGTAAATCGATGAGAAAACGACACGCGTAAGATGCTGTCAATAAGTGAAGAAAGTAAGAGACAGTGTGGGTGACGTGGCTGGCTCAGGAGACAAGACCAGCGGACCACTGACCATAGTCGGCGACGCCTGATTTTGATAAGGCGACCAATTCCATATACCGACAAAACAGACCTTTTTGAAAAAAATATTTCCACAATTGTCCCTCTAGTTTCTCCCATATTACCTCGTACATGTAAACGCATTGAAGAAACTTTCAAGCAACCAAGAATCAAGGTCATGAATTACAATCAAACATACTTTTCAAAGCATAAAAAATGTTTCAGAGCACATTTTGTAGCTAATTAAATCTCGAGATCTGACACAAAAATAAGAAGTAGATATTGCGATTTTGAAATTGGTTACTTATTGCCTTATTGGAAGGTTCTTTCAACATTTTTTTTCGATTATTAGTTGGATTCTGCATATATATCTGACAAAAAATGTGCATTTGACCAAACCTATTGAAAAAGTAAACGAACCCCATAACAAAGAAGATTGTTAAGAGAGTAGTAGTAGGATTGACTTTGAGAGAAAAATAGTTAGGTTTGTTCACATGGTGATACAGAAGAAAAAGCTTTTGATGAGGGGGCATTGAATTTTGAAGATGGGTTCATCTTTCACGAGCTATGTATCTATCACCTTTACAATAAGCAATACCTTTTGGTATTTAATGTAACCTACTCACATCGGACCCACTTTTGATTTTGATTACCACCTTCGTTTCGATCTGATTTGGTCATACAATTTTGTTTAGAAAAGGTCTAACCTCATTCAAATCAGTGGTTGATTGTTGCATAAATATTGTTATCTGGGTTTGGCTTGGCTACTACTACTACTAGCTCACTTTTGGGTTTGGCTTGGCTACACATGCATCAAACATACACCACTCAATCCATTGACTTAAAAACACATAAATATATATATATATATATATATATATATATATTTGAGATGTTTTAGTGATATCCCCAAGGAGTGGTGCCGCTGGTCACTGGGGCGAGCCGTAGACTTGGACATCCTGGGTTCGATCTCTGGTAACCACGTTTCTCTTTGGGCCACTGGAGGTTTACCTGGCTGTTCACTTCAGGGTCTCGTGGGATTAGTCGAGGTGCGCGCAAGCTGGCCCGAACACCCACGAATATATAAAAAAGAAAAGAAAAAAGAAAGAAACATGTTTTAGTGATAGATTTAAGTGGAAATTGCCAAAACTGACCCATCTACTTATGGGATTTTCTTTTTTAACCACATGCATACTTTTAATTGTTTTTAACCATGTTTTTGAGAAATTACTCAAATGCCCTCATATAAAAACCTCCCCAAAACCACTGTTTCTCTCTTTCTCCTTCTCTCTCCTCTGCTCTCTCTCCCGGTCATCTCTCTCTTTCTCCTCTCCATCCCGTCGCCGGAATCGTCGCCCAACGCCGGAGTCGTCTCCGAACAGCCGTTGGACGTCGCCTGGACCAGCGACGGTCACGAACGCCTGGTCGTCGCACGAACTAGCGCCGCTGGTTCGTGCGACGACCAGGCGTTTGTGCGCCGCTGGTCCAGGCGACGTCCGACGGCTGTTCGGCGACGACTCCGGCGTTGGGCGACGATTCCGACGACGTGATCTGCAATAAAAAGGAGAAATCAAAAAAACCTAAACCTAATTTGAATCTGAGGAAGAAGAAAAGGAAGAAGAAAGAGGGGAAAAAAAACCTAAGCCAAATTTCAATTTAGTCCAGATTTCAAGTTTGAATATTTCTATTTTAGGCATGATTTCAAGTTTGAATATTTCCATTTAGGCATGATTTCAAGTTTGTGTATTTCAATTTAGTCATGATTTCAAGTTTGTTTCGAGATTTAAAAAATACTATTTTCAGGGGTACTCTAGTAATTTATGGTACTAAACTGAATTTTTTTTAAAAAAGTGGTTATTAACAATTAAAAATTCAAAAGTGGTTAAAAACAAAAGTATGATAAGTGTTATGGCTACTTATGGTTTTTTCTCTATATTTAATGTGAACTTGACAACTCTGTAAATTTGGGTTTAATTATAATATGGTATTTGCTGTATAAATAGCTGTCATTTCATTGTCGTAAATTTCCTAATAAGCTCTGGTTTGATTTGGCTCCTCATCAAACATATGTTGGAGAGAAAATTACTACCATTGACTTGCACACTTTATAGTAAAAATTGATATATGAAACCTTCAGTTTAGAAAATAGACAAGAAACCTCCTACATAATAAATTTGTAGGATTATTATTACAAGTTTCTTAAGAGGATACTTCAAATATTAGTAATTAAATAAAAACAAACTTTACATGGATTTCTATATCTTCAAAATATAAAATAAGTTTGACAATGTTACAAGTTTGAGTTGCTAATGATATATCAAAAATAATTTAATAAATAAATAAAATCAAGTTTTTTTTTATTTTGTTTATTTTTAATAGGATCCCTAATCTTTGGGGTACCCAATATCAAAATCCTTGAAGCATGTGGTATTGTCGATCATGAAATTTTGTCCATATGTTTCGATAACGAAGTGTCGTATCTTCTTCTTACATCAAGTACCTGTTTAGAGTTTGTAATTTCGAAAAGGTTGCTTGGTCAAAACTGTGTAACTTTATGGGTTTGACAATTCAACTTACTTTTTGACATTTATTGAAAGATCATGTGGTTGTCTAGTGGATTCCACTCCCAAGCGTTTACTTGTAGTTTGATTCAGCCTCTTAAATCAAAAAAAAAATATTTGGGTGCTGTGTGATACACCTACATTGCCACTGTGATCTTGTTTTTTTTTTTTTTGACCGCTCCAGAGAGCAACAACAGAGAAGAAGAACAACCCCACAAGAGGGGAGGAAACAAAGACAGGAAACAGCAGCAGAAAAATCAACAACTGTGATCTTGTTATATTGTAAAATTTATCACGTAAAAAGATTATAACCTTATGATACAAGTATAATGGACATACTATTGAACTAATTTCATAATCCTGTATCATAATACATTCATATTGCATTTAAGTTTTTTTCTTGCTTATGGTTATGAATGTTTGCCTTCCATTTTTTTTAGCTAGATATCAAACTGGATTGTAAACACATTTCTATTAAAGTGTTGTCATTTGTCACTATTTTAATAGTCATTAATTGCATACAATGTTGTGTTTCTTTCGGGAATACCCTATGAAAATAGTGACATTATGGGTACTGTTAACTATAAACTACTTTTTTGACAATAAATACACTAATTGACTTGTGTTTTCATTTCATTTTATAGAAATAAAGTACTTGTTAACAGATGCTCTTAGGGCTCGTTTGGCACACCGTATTGGATTGTATTGAACTGTATTGAATTGTATTATATTGTATTGCATTGCACTGTATTATCATTAATATAAACCTGTGTTTGGTGATACACTGTATTATATCGTATTAAGTTATTCCTATGATTTTATTGAAATTTTTTATATTAAAAAATATAATATTTTTTTTATAAAGTTAATAATTAATTTTAAATATCCTTACCATGAATAAATTAATAAATATTTTTATATAAAAAATCAATAAATATTTAGTTTAATTGAATTTTTTTAATAAATAATATTTTTATATATAATAAATATTTCCTATATAATTTTGAAATTATAAAAAAATATTAACAATATAACACATATTTCAACAATATTCCATATTTGTTGAAAAAAAAGAAGTGTTTTTTCTAATACAATACAACTTAATACCACCAAATATAATGTATTAGTTAATACGGTGTTTGCTGTATTAGACAATTAAAATGTACTAAAATAATACAATACAGTGTTTTATGCAAACACTGTATTGTATTATTTTAGTAAGTTTTAATTATCTAATACAATACAATACGGCGAAACAAATGGGGCCTTAGTACACAGGTTAACACTAGTCATGTATAAAAAAGACACTTATTAACCATCCCACTCCCAAGCGTTTGCTTGTAGTTTGGTTTAGCCTCTTAAATGAAAAAAAAAAATGGGTGTTGCATGATGCACCTGCATTGCCATTGCGATCTTGCTATGTGGTAAAATTTATCACATAAAAATATTATAACCTTATGATGCAAGTATGATGGACATACTACTGAACCAATTTCATAATCCTGTATCACAATGCATATAGATTGCATTTAAGTTTTTTTCTTGCTTATGGTTATTAATGTTTTGCCTTCCATTTTTTTTAGCTAAATATCCAACTGGATTGTATACACATTTCTATTCAAGTGTTGTCATTTATCTCTGTTTTAATGACTCTTTTAAGAATGCCCCATGAAAATAGTGACATTATGAGTACTGTTAACGATAAACTACTTTTTTGACATAAATGCACTAATTGACCTGTGTTTTTATTTCATTTTATATAAATAAAGTACTTGTTAACCTATGCCCTTAATGCATAGGTTAACACTAGCCATGTATAAAAAAGACACTTATTAACCATCCCACTCCCAAACCTTTGATAGTAGTTTGGTTCAATCTCTTGAATGAAAAAATATTTGGGTGCTGCGTGATGCACCTACATTGCCACTGCGATCTTGTTATGTATGGTAAAATTTATCACTAAAAGATTATAACCTTTTTGTGGGGGCAAAATCCAACAAGAGGGGAAAAGCATCAAGGAAAACTTTTGGTGATGTTGGCACCCCAAAAGAAAACCAATCCCACGCCCGTGACCCCTTAAGAGGAAAATTTTATTGAATATAAAAGAGAAAAAATACAAACCGGGGTGGGGGGGTATAAGAGCCTAACCCCCAAAATCTTCTAAAACGATAAAAAGGCAATGAAGATAAATCTCTAAAAACAAATGAATTACAAAAAGGCTGGGAAGTAAACCACCATGAATCCTGAGCAAGGGAAAGACCATGAGAGGCTAAACTATCCGCAAACCGGTTACCTTCTCGATAGATATGGGAAACAAAGATTTCCATCGAAGTGAGATAAACCAAGTAGCGCCTCCAAGAAGAAAGAAATCGCTAAGGAACATTTAGAGAGCGACAAGATAAAAGAGAGACCATGTAAGAAGATTCGCACTCAATCCAAATATTATTCCAACAAAAATCAAAGACATACTCAATGGTCTTGATAACCGTTGATAACTCTGCTTCAAAAGTATGCATGATACCCAAAGGAGAAACAACCCTTAACAAACACTCTATGATTGTGAAAAACATCACCATAACTGTAAGGACCTGGCAAGCCCAAAATAGCTCCATCTGTATTAACCTTGAGCCGACCTGGAGGGGGAGGGCGCCAGTAAACCCCAATGATGCGAGGGGCTCGAGAAGGATGAGGACGAACCTAAAGCCGAAGAAGAAGAAGTAAATTTGACTGCGTGTTATGCGTACCACCAATATTCAAACGATTACAACCTTTAAGAGCCGTGTGAATGAAAGCAATGGAAGATATAAGAGGAATAAAGCAATCTTCAAAAATTAATTGATTCCTCGCATACCAAGAAGTCGAGAGGAGATAATTGAAAATTGAGATGAACTCCAAAAAGACTTGAAAAATAATCCCATTGGCTATAAGAGTAAGGGCAGTGTAAAAAAAGACGAGCCAAGGTTTCCATTGAAGCATAACAAAACCGAAAAGAATAGGCTAAGGATAGACCCGCTTTAGCAAGAGAATCCTCAATAGGCAAACGTCCAAGAAGCATACGCCATATAAGAGTTGATCTCGAAGGGGGAATAAATGGTTTCCAAATTCTTTTACCCCAAGGAACCAATCCTTGATTGCCTCAGAAAAAATGATAGGCTTCTTTAGAAGAAACTTTGCCGGAGGAAGAATGAATCCAAATCAAAGTGTCTCTACTATGAGGCGCAACAACAATCTTCAAAATCAAAGAGGAAGCTTTCGGATGACGGTCTAAGAAATTGTCTTCAAAATGCAAATAACCATTAAAATAATAATCTGAAATAGCTGTAGAGAGGCTTCCCCTAGCTGCAACAGGAATCCCAAACATATCAACTAAATGTTCACCTAACCAATTATCAAGCCAAAAGCGCACCTTAGACTGTTCTCCAATAATCCACCTGAATTCAGCAAGAAGACTAGAGTAATGATCTTTGATGCCGGGCCAAATCGAAGAAGCTATATAATATCGACGAACCTTTGAAAAAGAAGATAAATATCTTGTTATTAAGAAAGAAAAGACAAAGCTATCATCAATTATAAATTTCCAATAAAGTTTTTTTGAGAAAAGCCCGGTTCATAAGCTTCAAGCTTTTAACACCAAGACCACTATAATCCTTAGGCAAACAACAAGTACTCCAAGCTATGTTAACCATTTTCTTTGTATCAATATTTCCAAACCAAAGAAAGTTCCAAATAGTGCGATCACTGCTTTTTAACAAAGAGGAGGGTCACTTATAAATCAAGAAAGTATGGATAAAAGAACTAAGGATTACTAAGTTGATAAGAGCCAACCTTCCAGCTAAAGAGGGATATACTATTGAACTAATTTCATTATCCTGTATCACAATGCATTCAGATTGCATTTAAGTTTTTTCTTGCTTATGGTTATGAATGTTTTGCCTTCCATTTCTTTAGCTAAATATCAAATTGGATTTTATACACATTTCTATTCAAGTGTTGTCATTTAATGTTGTGTTTCTTTCAAGAATGCCCCATGAAAATAATGACATTATGGGTAGTGTTAACAATAAACTACTTTTTTGATAATAAATGCACTAATTGACCTGTGTTTTTATTTCATTTTATGGAAATAAAGTAGTTGTTAACCTATGCCCTTAGAGCATAGATTAACACTAGCCATGTATAAAAAAGACACTTATTAGCAATCCCACTCCCAAGCGTTTGCTTGTAGTTTGGTTCAGCCTCTTAAATGAAAAAAATATTTGGGTGCTGCGTGATGCACCTGCACTGCCATTGCAATCTTGTTATATGGTAAAATCTATCACGTAAAAAGATTATAACCTTATGATGCAAGTACAATGGACATGATACTGAACCAATTTCATAATCCTATATCACTATGCATTCAGATTGCATTTAAGTTTTTTTCTTGCTTATGGTTATGAATGTTTTTTGCCTTCCATTTTTTTAGTTAAATATCAAACTGGATTGTATACACATTTCTATTCAAGTGTTGTCATTTAATGTTGTGTTTCTTTCAAGAATGCCCCATGAAAATACTGACATTATGGGTAGTGTTAACGATAAACTACTTTTTTGACAATAAATGCACTAATTGACCTATGTTTTTATTTCATTTTATGGAAATAAAGTAATTGTTAACCTATGCCCTTAGTACATAGATTAACATTAGCCATGTATTAAAAAGACACTTATTAGCAATCCCACTCCCAAGCATTTGCTTGTAGTTTGGTTCAACCTCTTAAATGAAAAAAAAAAAATTTGGGTTCTGCGTGATGCACCTGCATTGCCACTGCGATCTTGTTATGTGGTAAAATCTATCACGTAAAAAGATTATAACCTTATGATGCAAGTACGATGGACATACAACCGAACCAATTTCATAATCCTATATCAAAATGCATTCAAATTGCATTTAAGTTTTTTTCTTGCTTATGGTTATGAATGTTTTTTGCCTTCCATTTTTTTTGTTAAATATCAAACTGGATTATATACACATTTCTATTCAAGTGTTGTCATTTGTCACTGTTTTAATAGTCTTTAATTGTATATAATGTTGTTTTCTTTCAAGAATGCCCCATGAAAATAGTGACATTATGGTTAGTGTTAACCCGTGCCCTTAGGGCACATGATAAACTACTTTTTTTTACAATAAATGCACTAATTGACATGTGTTTTTATTTAATTTTATGGAAATAAAATAATTGTTAACTTATACCGTTAGGTTGCGTTTGGTGCGCGGGATAGGATTGGACTATTTTTAAGAGATGGGATTGGATTGGACTGGATTAATTATAGTATTTTCCGTGTTTGGTGGAACATGGGATTGGATTAAAAATAGTCCAATCCAGTGTTTGGGTAAGTAATGGGATTGGACAAAATAAAAAATTTATCTAATTTTTAAACAAATCCACATCCAGCCATTATCAAGGATATTTCTCTTTCCCCTCTTTGACTCTTTCTCTGCGTTTTTTTTTAAAGATAACATTTATTGAAACTGAAGTGATGGTGTGGTAGAGTGGAATCAAGTGGAAGGGTGAGGAAGCTTGGAAGCCTCAAGATCAGCAGCCAGCTTGAGAAAATTGTGGTCTTCCGTCCTCAAGTACCATCTGGATGGGGAAAGATCCCAAGCCATCAGCAATAGCAAGCAATATCTTCTTCATCTCAAATTTGAACTCTTCAACATCTCTCCTCCCATCTCTTTCTCTCTTTCTCTGTTACAACGGCGGTGGAAAAAAAAAAATCTTGTCGTGGTAACTCATCTCTTCCTCTCCTCTGTTACAATCACTCGTCTCTTTCTCTCCATCTCTTTCTCTCATCTCTTCCCTCCTTCGTTTTCACTGTTTGAGAGAGAAAGCTGTGGTGGACCGATTGTTGGGTTTTAATTTTTCAATTAATTTTGTTTCGGTTTGTTTCGAAACTCAGCCATTGTGAATTTGTGATCTAATTTGTGTTGTGAAATCATATTTGTATTTGATTGGATTTGTGAAGTGATTGTGAATTTGTTTGAATCTGGTTGGTGAAGGAGTTGAATCGGTGATTGTGGGATAAAAATAATCCCATTGATTTGGAGAGGATAATTTTATCCCCCTCCAACGGGATAAAATTGAAGATGGGATAAAAATAGTCCGGTTGTCTGGACACACCAAACATGGGATTGGATTATTTTTAGTCCAATCCCAGTCCAATCCGGTGCAACAAACGCACCCTTAGTGCACAGGTTAACACTAACCATGTATAAAAAAGACACTTATTAACCATCTTTGTTTATGTAATTTGAGAAGGTAGTTTGAGTCATTATCCACCAATCCCTTCAGATCTTAATATCCATAGTACAAAATTTGTTGGTTATTAAGAAAACTCAATTATCGAGACTCGATCATGAAAAATTTAGAATCGAAATTTGAACGAACGAATATAGTATAGTTTCCTATCACAAATGAAGAAAAAGAGGTTACTAAGGTGAATTTAGTTTTCATGAACCATGAATATAATCATAAATGACAATGAGTGATTCTTAATTAATATTTAAAACTCATCAAGAACCATCTTAATTGTTATCTTTTTATCCGGGATTGTGATTATATGAAATCAAAATAAGTGTGCACGTATCATCTATGACTTCAAATGCAACTCAAAGTCTATATGAAACTAAAATCAAGACGTTTTTATATAAATACAACTCAAATCCAAATGAAATTAGATAATATGAGGTTGATTTGGTGATATGTCTCTCTGCCCACAACACGAGATTGTGAGTTCGAGTATCTCTTCCTTTTTAAAACCTTGAATTATTGTAATTTGTTTTTATTTTTTTAAGTTTTTTTTTTTATAAATCCGAAATAAATTAAAATTAGAACGGCTTCAGATATGAAAGTATTAGGCTAAAATGTGAACAAAAAAAAGAGATGGGAAGCTAATTAGCCGGTTGGCATGGCTTGAGCTATAGATAGGAGCCATTGATGAGAAGGTGCATACGATCAGAAGAAACAAAAGACGGTGAGAGACAGAGAGATTAGACGCGTGGCAGAGAAGTTAATGATTTTATGTAGGCTTCAAAAGAGAGTGGCTCTGACTCTGGACAACAATAAATCGAAAAAGTAACTTTTTAGCTTTATGTATTTACGTCTCTCAAGGGACCACACGGAGTGTCAACAATAAAAATTTCAGATTACCCCACAATTCCACAACACAAAATTGAATGAAAACACAGATTTACTCCTGCAGCTTCTACTGACTTTACGCTCTTTTTCCATTGATAGCCAATTTGTATAATTACAATAACACCCTTCTCCATAAATCTTACTTTACAGTTTTTCATAGATAGGCAGCTTTTAATGATTCTACTAGGTTTGATAAAAATAAAAATAATTTATCTGTCGAGACCCGATGAGATTAGACTCTACAAACAAAGTTAGGGTGCAACTCTCAGAAAAAAGGGTTTTCTACTCTTTACGATTGAATGGATAAACGAGAAACTATATCAAAATATCAAAGTTTGAATATCGGTGTCTATGTTTGTATGAATTACAAGGGCACCATGGTCATTAGACAGGGAGGTGTTCCAGTAACTTGTGGTGTAAAGTTCAAATTATCTTGGAATGTAAAGTTGTGAACACAGGAACATGGAAAAAGTTGCTTTACTCTGAGTCTATAAATATACAAAGTTGGACCAATCTTCAGGACTCAATATAGTAACAACTCTAAATCCTCCTCTCCTCTCGAGAAAACAAAAAAATCTGATTCTTCTCCTCCCAAAAAAAAAAAAAAAAAAAAAAAAAACCAAACCAAACCAAACCAAAAACCCCTGTTGCTTCAATTTCTCCATTTCTATTTGAACAATTCTCAACCCAACAATTGTACCTGTTTGAGCAATTTTAATTTGCTTGTTTGAGATATTTCCTCTTCTTGCTAATTTGTTCACAGATTTTGATTTTTGTTTTTGCGAGGAAAAAAGGGGACGATTTTTTCAGTGTCCTGTTTCCTTCTTCTTCACATTATTTTTCTTACTCTGTTTCAAGTTTTTCAACAGAAGAAAGAAAAAAAAAATGGAAGGATTCCATGAAAATAATCTGGCCTTTTCATTTAATGATGGTGTTGATATTCGATCTTCACTATCACAACTCTTATTAACAGGAGGGACCAACGCTATAGATTCAATTTTCTCTCATTGTTCACCAACCACAGACACCACCACCATGACAAGCTCTGTTTTCGAGCCTTTAGGCTCTTCTGTCTATCTTCGTCAGAGAGACCTTCTTCAGAAATTTTGTCAAGAAAACAGAACAAATTACAACACCACCATCAACACAACATTCACTTGCAATTCTTTCCCACTTCAAACCAGCTCTTGCACTTCTTCTTCTTCTACTTCAACAACAGGCACTTATTTGGCTCCGACGAAGAAGAAGCTGTACAGGGGAGTGAGACAGAGACATTGGGGCAAATGGGTCGCTGAAATCAGACTTCCCCAGAACAGAATGAGAGTTTGGCTTGGAACTTACGAGACAGCAGAAGCAGCCGCTTATGCTTATGATCGAGCCGCTTATAAGCTCAGAGGAGAGTATGCGAGATTGAATTTTCCAAATTTGAAGGATCCAAGTAAGTTGGGTTTTGGAGACAGTAATAGATTGAATGCTTTGAAGAACACAGTTGATGCCAAGATTCAAGCTATATGTCAAAAAGTGAAGAGAGAGAAATCCAAAAAGAATTCCAAGAAAAGTGTCAATCTTGAAAACAACAACAACAATAATGGTGCTAGTGAGAGCGAGAAGAAGAAGACGGTAGTGAAGCCAGTCGATTCCTGTTCATCGTCTTCGACGATGTCGACTCAGGCTTTTGGTGACAACTGGGGAGGTGAATTGGTCTCACCAGCTTGTTCTGAAGATGGGGTTTGGAAGAGTGAAAGCTCATCATGGCCCTCTGTTTCGACAGAGTGTTTTCCATTAATGGTGGCTGATCCTGACTTAGAATTTGAAGGGTGTTCGCTTGCAAGAATGCCATCTTATGATCCTGATTTGATTTGGGAGGTTCTTGCCAATTAATTGGAGTGAAAATTCTTTGATATGATGATATTTCTGTTTTGTTTCTCAGATGATCTTTTAGGGTTTAAGTGTAAATTGTAGTTTTAATTATGGTCTATTTTCGAGTATGTTTTGCTTTTGATGTTGTAGTTTTAACTTTTAAGCAGAGGAGATACTATTATATATTTGGCCTTATGTTTTTTTTTTTTTTTATATGAAGGCTCTTTTTATGTAGAAGTAGCAGTAGTTTTCAAACTGAGGCTAGTTATGTAGTTTATCTTCGAGCAATGAATAAAATTTTACAATTTTCCTTCTTTCTTCTCGGGTTTTTCGCAAGATTGGATGATTTAATTTGTTCTAATGAGTCGTCCCAACTTTGAATTATCAGTCATTGAATGCATCAATGGTTATTAATATTCATAAATCTTCATCCTAATTTGAATTCGAAAGGAAAAAAACAATGTAACATTTGAATTAGATAACAATGTCTTGCAATGAAGAGAACCACTTGTACCTTTCACGGCTTTCTGTATTGTTGTTGATTGGATGAGGAGAGATGGGTGTGGTCCTTATATAATAAACAGATAGAATGCCTCTTTAGATCAGCTCAGTCGTTGTTCCAGTCAGAGACAACACATTCGATCGATGTGGATCCAAATCCGTGCAGGGTCATCCTTTTTTTGTACCAGTTCATCTTACCTCAATCAATTTCTTTAACACGACTTGTAAACTGCCTTAATAACAGGGCAAGTTCGCTGTCATCCAAAGTGTCCCTCCATACCTTGATAAACAAGTTAATATTATCACTAGCTACTCAGAAAAAGAGATGGTCCTGCGCAGCATTTCATTTTCATAATACGAAGAAAGAACATAAGTTGATATAGTTGCAGCAGATTATCAGTCATTAAATCAATATTTTAACACAAAATAATATATATAATGCGTACAAAGAACGATATCGTATGTCTCTGTTCTTGGGCAAAAGGGGATGGCATTTACAATAGCTGTTCTGTTAAGCTTCTACCCAACCAGAATAACTAATACAACATGATCAAGACAGAGCGAGAGGACCTCTGTCGACCAAATACATGATGATAATATACTATGGAAAGCATTACCAACTCAGGTTGTTTTTAGTTTGTTGTAGTTTTGCATTGTATGAAGTTTCCATCTCCTCCTGCAACAATCGTATATTGGACAGTTAATTCCGTATCTTTAATGAATTGTCGCGAGCAGAAATATATGAGTATTATTAAAAGGAGAAGAAAAAAGTTACATAATAACCACATTACTTCTCATAATGTAGTATTCTTGGAGAAAAAAAATTAAAAGGCAGTTAAAGAAGAATCTTTTAAACCAAAATAGGAATATGCAATAAAATAGGACGAGTTATACCTTGCAAGATTTTAGCAGAGGCTGCAAGAATGATGATCTGAAAAACCTGACTGATTTCCCAAGTGAGGTTTTGTCCCATTCTGCTATCAAAAGCATGGCATTTGTATCAATGTTACAGGAAAAAAATGAATGTCATCTGGAATACATGACTGTTTGGAGCATTTAATCAAACTAAGTGGGTGAATATATTTGATTGCCCAAACTGAATACATTGGTATTTGATGAGACTTAACAGCTAGTTGAAAATAGTGGAAGACAGTATGATGTTATAGTTTTGTGTTAACATACCGTCATCAACATCTGCTCCAATACCTCCGGTGTTGAGTTCTTGTAGAAGCTGTAAAATCAGTAAATCAGATAACATTTCAGTCAGTAAAAGCAAAGATATTACTAGAACACCAATGTGCTATAGTCAACAGACTCAACACTGCAGAAAGATATTGCCTCGTCATCATCCTATTTCTCCTTGGATGTGTTGGAACATATAGGTATATGTGCTAGGGAGATTTCAGGCCAGAGAGAAACTAGCATATTCTAGGTACGTAAAAGAAGCATATTTGGACATTTGCATAATCAAATTACTATAAATTTTTAAATGCATGCTGCTAGATTGGAAACTTGAGCTACGGCATTATAGATTTTGTATGATTAATGGCACTTGTGATTGATTAATATTATAACAAGCACGATTTCCAGTTCAATTACACCAAATGAACAACCAATCATGTAGATGAATGAGAACAATATAAACAGTAAACATGCTTACCTCAGAAAGGGCTGGTACTGCAGTAGGGTCAAATTCCTCACAGTTTTCTGGGTCAATAGGAATACAAACACGACCTAGGAAAAGCAGAAATAAGTTAATGCAGCAATACGAGTTGAATATTTAAGGTTTCATATGATACATACAACCTCCAACACATTTTTTTATTACCAACTTATACTTATTCCTTTAAGCTTGAAACTTTAGGTGTTCAAAACGAAATTTAATCCTTGTAATTTCAAGCACTACATCTAACTATGAATCATGTCAAAATTCTCACATCCATGCCCATTTACATCTGATACTAACAATAAAATTTTTGGGTACTTACCTGTTTTTGGATGTACACAGAATGGTGCCTTCAGTAAATGGTTCATGTGTTTTGAAACCTAACACATACAGATTAGGTCCATGTGAAGAGTTAGCATATAAATTTAGTGAAAAAGAATTTATCATTTATCTACACTGACAATTGAGAATAAATGTAGAGGGAAGAAGATAAGAGGAAAGCCAAGGGAGGGAGTTTCACAAACCTCCATATCAAGCCTAGGATAGGTAAAAGTAAACACAATTTCTTCAACACACCTGTGCAGCCCTTGCTGTAGTGAATGAGGTAAAACAAAATCAAGTTCCGTGAGAAAAAGTACAATAACAAACAAAAAAATACCCGCTTTATACACTATAAAAGGATTTCTGCCCCAGACATCCATGGATGAATGCATGACCTCCTAACCAGGATGTGAAAGTAAAGACGGAATCATGATAATTGTGTCCCCTGAATAGATATCATGAAAGATCTCAAAGATATTTATGATCATATTTTTCATTAAATCAAACCTAATGTAACATAGCCCGAACATGTATTTGCTCTAGTTAAATATTAGCTTTCTTCTACTATAAATGCAAGACATACTCAACACAGGTGTCCAATCACCAGCAGAAAACTCATTTAATATGAAAGACATTTGTGTCACACATGACAATTCATACTTTCTGTTTTCCTGATTGCAGCATATGTTTCAGCTGCCCCCACCGATGAACATTGATGTCTTCTTTTGAATTGGAGGATCGTCCCTGCCACTTCCCTCGAAGCTCAGAAGTAACAGCTGTTAAAATAACATCAATTATACATCGCCAAATATTGTATGAAATGATAGACCTTTGCTTACAAGGGGAAAGGAAGAAGAAGGCAACAATTGAGGTATACATTCATCAGGAATCATGCTTAGGATCTTCTCATATCTCTCCTCAGTTGAAAGTATATTTTGACTTGAAAGCAAGTTTTCCTCAAAGAATGCCCTGAGAACTTCATTATATGATCTCCTGCAGAGATACACTTGATCAGTAGATGAAAAAAAATGGTAAAAGAACAGAAAACCAATAACATGCATCAACACTTACCCAAGGAAAGGATGAAGAGGTCCCATCAAAGAAACCTTTTTATTACTATTTTCATTTCCCTGAACACATTACAAAATCAACAATATCCTTTAAACTTAGTGCAAAGAAAGATCTTCCAAAATGTCATTGTATCTAAGAAGAGTAGAATAGCACCTTGTATACACGAAAGTAGTCAGCAATAGCTCCTCTTTGTTCATTGGTCAACCTGCCGAGTGATGGCAGTACGAATTAAACCTCTTTGCACATTACATGTATAAGAAAGTAAAAGAAAACATAATAGAACATAACTTTTTCTGTATTACCTTCTAGCTTTTCCATCACAAACCCAACAATGAACACCACGTCGGCCACTATACACCCAAAGAATGTGATTGAAACCAAAATCATCTGCAGTATAAATTTAATGAAGGGTGTGAAATAACAGGTACAAACCACAATATGCTAAACCAATGTGTATATGCTTATAATGTAATAGATATGTTAATGCTTGTGAGCATTGTGCAACTAGATCATAATTGGACACAAAGTTCTAAAAGAAACAGTTTCAAATCTACTTTAGTCATTCAATATCAATGCATATATTACATAAATATAACTTCTGTCAAAATAAATAAATAAATAAATAAATATAACTATGAAGCTATGGTGAACAGAAAACATGGCAATAAATGAAGCATACATACAGTATTATCTGTGTACCTAGAAGACCTCCATTATCTATAAATTCTGAAATCAAATTTACTATTTCTCTTACCACTGCACTTTCTACATATCACCTCACATGCATATAACTTATTGGGCTCAACATGGAAATGTAATGTAATTAACGTTATAAACCATATCAAACTAAGGGTCCACATATTAAGTTCAACAATAGAATTTTAATCGATAATCAGAGCAACTTCCTACTTTATGTCTCTCTTAAAGTTGCAGTCTTGTAAGCTTAACTAATGATAATTGCTATATTCCAGCAGGAGCAAAACCCTAGAAAATTAAATGAACGAATGCATCAGGTACCAATGTAAACTTCCTACCTCTGAGAGCAGTATCAATCACTTTAATAGCAACAGTCATTAGAGGCCAACACTCCAAGCATACATCGGCACCTGAACAGCAATATCTAACATCGTCATAGTCTGTTATATCCTGTAGAGGAAAAAATAACTCAAAAGTGTCAACTCATCAAGCAGTTACATTCAAACATTAAAGGTAACTGCCATTATTTAGTTAATCCAGTAGCTTACAATATCAAAAACTAGTTCCCTCTCCACTGGAGCAAAAACGTTGTCACCACCTTGTGCATAGGCATGTCTCTTAGCAGGCTACAGTAAAAAGTAATCAAAGAGAAAAGGAAATTAACTCCAAAAGTCTAAGCAATGAATCAATAATAGTAATAACTAAAATTTTCCAGACATTTCAGCATGTAAAACACAGAACTTGTGTGTTGTAGCACACCATCATGAACCAATATAAATTCAAGATTCATCACTGAGTTGCGTCACTACAGGTTACAGTTATGCTTCAAAGTTATGACATTGAAGACAAAATGAGAGAACCTTGTGAATCACCCTAAACAGTAACTCGTTCTAAGCATACAATTCCTAGGTTATAAGAATAGACGACTGCGAAAATCTTACATCTACGCTGTAAACAGGCCCGATATCTATTTTAAAAGGGCATTTTTCTCTGATGGAACTTTCCAGTTCTGACGCACTGTTGAAAGACTGGAACCGCAGATAAATGTCATTATCCAGAGTGAACGAAAACTCTCTTCGTCCGAAGTAGGACTTGTCGCAGGCAGGATGCTTCCCATCTACACAGATAAATCAATCAAGACGGAAATTCCGCATATAAAAACAGTATCAGAATCCACATTTTCAGCAAGCACACAAATTACAGATCAGGATGATTTTTGTGAATTACCATTTCCATAGCACATCCATTTAAAGATGTCAACATGAGGAAAAAGCCTTCCTGTCGAAACCAGATCGAAAAAATATCTTATAATTAGCATACAAATAAAATTCAAAAAATAAAATAAAAATCACCATAATATATGAAGACAACATACAAAATAAATAAATAAAATAAAAATCGCTGCAGATACGAGCTAAATGATTGAAAAATTTACCGTAATAGACTTTGAGATAATTAGCGTTGAATCCATCTGGAATCGAATTCGCTCGATCAGGACCGTCGATCAACATGTCGTCTCTTCCATTCTCGGCTTCCTCAATAGTCATGTTTATCGTTCAAATCAACAACAAAGTGTAAATAATTTCAATGGAGAGATCGATATCGCACAGAGGAAGGAAAACCCTAACCGTGACTCAGAGAGAGAGAGTGAATGCCTTGGAAATGGCGGGAAATATTTGGGGGATAGGGCATGTGAGGGAGATTTTCTGGCGGGAACATGTGGTGCCAGATGGAGGAAAGTGATTGGTTTTTATAACGAAGCCGAATCTGGGCCCATTCGAGGCTATTTGGTCGAGCCCAATCTAGAGTTTGGTTTGTCCAGCTTAACTTTGGATGAAATTATTTATGATAAAAAAAAAAAAATAAAGGCTTTAAATACAAACCTTTTCATAAAGTAAAAAATATTATTTTGGATTGTATTTTTAGTTTCTAGTTAAAAAAAAAAAAAAAGAGTTTGATTGATTAATTTTTTTTTTTTTTTTTTAAAAGAAAATCAAGAGTAAATCTGGTTCATGATTTACTAGAACCCATCAAGATCAAACAATATTAACACATTTTAGATAATTTTTATACACATCGTTTTTATAAGTTAATTGAAACTCGAACCTTGAGGGCGTTCAAAGCTTCATTGTAAGATATGAAAACTAATTTTGAATTTTTACAAAATGTTAACCTTTTTTTTTAAAAGTAAAAATATTAACTTAATTCTACTTTTTTTAAGGGAATTATACTTGGTTTGATATTATATCTTATATCAAATAAATTATGTTCAAGCTTAAATTCTTTCTATTTTTTTTTTAAAGTATCCAATTTCATATCACTAATTTTCAATTAAAAAAGGTTACAAATTATGTTCAAGCTTAAATTCTTTCTATTTTAATTTTCAATTATAAAAGGTAAAAAATGTCACATCAATTATCAAACTCAAAAAGAAAACGACAAAATTCATTTCATCCACAAAAAGACAAAAACCCATAAGCGTCCAATGTGTTCAACTTGGTCCTTGGCAATATCAAAATTATTCTTGTCAAAGAACAAATTCATCCCACCATAACAAGTACGAATAATAAACTAAAACAAAAACAATACTGAGAAAAGAAAAGCTAAACAAAAATAAATATAAAATAAAATAAAAAATAAAAAATAAAAATAAAAATCAGTATTTTAATATATATATATATTTTATTTTAATTAGGTGGGGATGAGATGAGAAGTTCTCGACCTTTCGCTCCAGATGGCGGTGCATTTTGGACTCTTCTAAGAATCCGTAACAGAACCCGATTTTCCCGCTGATATCCGGACCGGACCCGATTCCTTTTTTTCCGGCCCAGAGTGGTGGTTTTTGCTAGGTCTACCGTGATGGTGACCGACGACTACCTCACCGCCAACGTCCACGGCAACGGCGGGTACGGCAAGACGGAGGAGGATTATATCAAGAGATACCACAAGCACGAGGTCCGAGACCACCAGTGTAGCTCTTCGCTTGTCAAACACATCAGAGCTCCTGTTCCCCTTGTAAACTCTCTTCCGTCCTTTTCTTTCTTTTTTCGAAATCAATTTGTTTGTTTGATTCTTTTATTTCGTAGTAGTTTTGTTTTCGAGATTCGTTGAAGATCCGTCCATTTCGGTTGAGAATTTTTTATTTCGGATTATTGAAATGTTTGTGTTTTGAAGTTTGATTACATGTTCTTGATATATATTTGATTGAATTAGTGATTGGATTGAGAAAGGCAAAATAGAAAGAATAGAAACTCGATATATATGTTTTTTTAATCGAATTCGATGATTGGTTGTTATCTTTGTGCTGAGTGAGTGAGTCAATGAGTGATCGTGTGTGTTTTTGGGACTTATCAGGTATGGTCATTGGTGAGGAGTTTCGATCAACCGCAGAAGTATAAGCCATTTGTGAGCAGGTGCATTGTGCAAGGTGACCTTCAGATTGGTAGTGTTCGAGAGGTAAATGTCAAGTCGGGACTTCCGGCCACTACTAGTACCGAAAGGTTGGAGCAGCTAGACGACGAAGAGCATATTTTTAGCATGCGGATCGTTGGGGGCGATCATAGGCTCAAGGTATGTATGTTAATCATACACAAATCACGAACATATGTATAACAAACACACACACAAGTATATAAAGTGCACATGTTTATTGTTGGAGTTTCAATAACTTTTATTGGCTGAAACCAGTTGTCATTTTAGTTTCAACATATAACCTAGCTTGGATTATGAATTATTATTGTCTATAGGTTGGGTTAAATTCACTGTAGTATTGTCCATTGAGGTTTTATTATGGCTGGAAGTTCGGTTTTGTTTGTCCTTCTGTAGTTTTACCATGATGAAGGATTGGAAATGTACAATTGTTGGTTTAGTTGTTGGGATGAAACTTCTTTGCTTTGTTATAATTTATTTTCAGGAAACCCATATGCTATATATTTTACAATGACTTGCTACGTTTTACTTAATGTTAACTAAGGTTTTTACGTGTGGAATTTTATTTTTATACAGAACAGTTATGCTTAGCAGGCAAATATGGTAAGTCAGCACCATAATTTAAAATTGTTGTTATTTTCAATGGAGTTCGTTTAGGAATAAACATTATTGCTAGGTTTGTTCCTAAAACTAGCAAAGTCTATGTAACTGCTGCATTGGGCTGGCGACATGTGTTCTGCCACTCAACTCATCTTGGTTTTATCCATATAAAGAATGTCTTTCGGCTCGTTTCCATTTTGGCCTTTTTCTTGTCTCGCCAGCACATTCAATCTGAGCCCAGTGTAATTGATGGATTTTTAGCATTCAGTCGTATTGTTTAGTTGATTATTTCTGATATTGTGCCTGAGCAGTGTGCTACCCAATTCTTCAAATGTAATCAGTTTCAGATTTATAAGGTGCCATTTTAACATGTAAATCATCAAAAATTTCAAATGGTTGTTATTAGCACAGTAATAAGCATATGAATTATGTTAAGAAGAGTATATCAGATAGCAACACAAAACCAATCAGTATGCTGAGCATTTGGAAGAAGAAGAATAAAGAATCTTATGCAGAGCATCAAGGCTTAGGTACAAACACTCTTGAGGAACAATATCGATCATGCCTTGATAACTGATGATGATTAGTTAACTGTTAGTTAGTTAGTTAAACTTCTGTTAGCTGTTAACAGAAGAATTAGTTAGCAGCTGATGTTGCCTATCCTAGTCAGCAAAAGTCAGTTATGAAATACAGTTAGCATGTTAAGAATCTTTAGTGGTTTATATGCTCATTGTAACTGAATATTGTAATCAACCGTTCATAGAAGCAATAACAGTTTTCTCTCTCTTTTGCATGTCCATCAATGGAGTTTTATCAAGTTCTTCAGTCACTGACCTGAGATTTTCTCTGTGAATTTTTGTCGAACACTTGAGTGTTCTTATCAAACTCCTTTATAATTGTTTTACACAGTTTTCTGATTTCACCTTGTGAGTTAAATGGAAAAAAAAATATATAAATAAATAAAGATTTAAACTTTGATCTGTTTTTCATTGCCGGGCTTATATAATATCTTGATCTTCAAAACTTCTCAAAAGTTTGTTTAACCTATTCCTTAAAACTGCAGAACTATTCGTCTATTGTTACCGTACATCCAGAGGTCATTGAAGGGAGACCAGGAACAATGGTTATTGAGTCTTTTGTGGTGGATGTGCCAGACGGGAATACCAAGGATGAAACATGCTATTTTGTCGAGGCTCTTATCAAGTGCAACCTCAAGTCACTATCTGATGTCTCGGAGCGTTTGGCTGTGCAGGACCGGACAGAGCCCATCGACAGAATCTAAGGATGTGGGGACTGGGGGGTCAGGTTAGTAGTACACCATAGAGGTTGTCATTGCTGTGGATGGAGAGTGTGAGCATGTGATGTCAAAAGTCCAGTAGAGTTTGGCATTGATAGTAACAGACGTGTTCAACTTTTCTACTACGTATACTTTGTGTTTTGATTTCCATCTTTCTAAATTTTTACATTGGGTATCTTGTGTGTTCATAGTAGCCGACATGACAATCAAAGCTCATCTATGACCTACAAGTTTCCTAAATCGAAAAACAAAGTAGATTTCTTTCTTTGTGTTTTTTCTACATTTAAATAATTGGGTTTTGTATCAATCTCAGATTGTACATATTTTTGCATTATGAATATATGTCGTGTTCATATAATTACTTTTGCTTGTTTTAGCTGTGCAAATGGTAGACTTGCATGTCCATGAACTGACTTGCATTTGCCAGTATATTTCTTATAAATCCTTCACACAATTTTGGGGAGAAATGAAAGTTTGTATTATTGGAGTTTTAGCTAATCTCTTACTCATCTAACCCATTTTATCACTCTCGGACTCTCCCAAGCGGAAACAGTTAACCGTTGTCTGTTTGTTTAGGGTTAGACTGTGGCTTCTAGCATTCACAATTGTGTGCACTTGCTTAACCTTCGCTACACATGACAGGTTACCGTTGGTCGATCTTTCCAAGTGAAGATCACATCAGTGCCATAAATTAGGTGGTCCTTATTTGAGTTCCCATATTTAAACATGCAATATGTAATGTGTTATGTGAGTGAACTGCTGGACCTCTGGTAAGTTAATAGTGATTAAGTACTTGTCATTCGTATGTTGCCTTCGCATTGATGTCAATAAAACAAGGACTGGTGTCTGGTGTGTGAGTTTTTGCTTTGCTCATTCTAGTCTCGCAATGTATCAGTTCTTTTTTTTGTGTTAGATAAGAAGAAAACTTGTTGGACTTGAATGATTTTGTTGAATGATTGGGTGGTTTTTAAGAGTGATTTGCTCAATGTGCCGGGCAAGTCTTGTGATTTTCTGTCACTACCAATTTATTTTCAAAATTTTCTTCTTTGGTATATGTAGTTTTTGAAAAAAGAAATGTAGACATGTGAGTCCCATGGAAGTCTGTCTTGCAAACCATACCATTAATTGCTGAAAGGACTCTAAATTATAAATGCTTTCCAACGGTTTATTCGGGATATAAATGCTTTACAACTCCTTTCCAGCTCTCGATTTTGTCCTATACCAAATATTCAAGAGGTTTTTTTTTTTAAATTTTTTTATTTTTTTTTTGAAATTACAACAATTGTCGGGACCCTACAAGAATTGGACTCTACTAGCACAGCTCGGACAACTGCTCCCACAAGGGGGAGAGGGCACCTACACATGAGGTGAGACAAGGAATGAAATTGTATATATACACATGCCGTGCGTTGAACTGTGGTGATGGAGTCTCCTATTGGAGAGTCACACTATATTGGCAAGAGGCCCTCTCCCACAAGGGGGAGAGGGCACCTACACATGAGGTGAGACAAGGAATGAAATTGTATATATACACATGCCGTGCGTTGAACTGTGGTGGTGGAGTCTCCCATTGGAGAGTCACACTATATTGGCAAGAGGCCATTGGCAGTATTGGGAGTATTGTCTATGTTTTGTGTTCTGAGGATATTGGTAATATTTTTTATATTTTAACTCTTGGTATTTTTACCGAATTCGGATTTTATTTATTTTTAGCTAAATCGAAATTTACTTCCTTGATCACATAGCATTCTATCTTTAGGTAGAGATTCGGTTGGTAAACAATTAGAGGTGATTAGAGATTTAGAGGTGTTGTCAAAAAAAAAAAAAAAGACGTGATTAGAGGAGGTTTTTTTTTTTTTGGTGAAATTCTTAAGTGGTCATCACTTGGCCCTGGATATAGTTGCCTTTTCACTTTATTCTCGGTGTCGGCTCAATTATTTAAGTGTGGTTTTTTTAATGTAAAAAAAAAAAAAAAAAATTATAATTCTTATTTGTATCTTTTAGTAAAAACTTTAAAATAAAAGGAGAAACTAATTCTAACCATACTTCCAATTAATGATCTAGTTGGAAAGAGTTAATTTAGGTAATGTACTAGCTACTCATATTAGTTAGTTTGTCTATAAATAAATCAAATATCTTGAACACATGTCTAAGTTTTTAAGTACTTAATTTAATGTAAGTATATTATTTAACTCCAATTTATTTTGAGTGTTTAATTATTTGATTGTTTTGTAACACAAGGTCCAAAATATTTAACCCATTTAGTAAAACTTATAATCAATGTGTGAATATATTTGTATCTATTTGATTTTGTCTATCTAAATTTAGAAATTTTATAGTCTTAACACGTGTAAAAATCCTATTGTTTCTATTTAAATTTTCATTTAAATTGCAAACCATGTTAAATCGTTTGGTAATGAAAGAGATTCTATCATACAATTCGATTAACACAAACCTCAAGATGTTGGATAAATTTTTAAATATAAAACTTCTTTTTATTTTTTCAAAAAATATAATAAAATAAAAAGAAAATCTAGAACACACCACACACGAAATATTAAACCCTCCAACAGCCCATCTGGCGCGTCGCCTACACTCGCTTTCACTTCACAGTTCACAGTACTCACAACACCAGCTCTTTCATCAACTGTCTTTTAAATTCAGCATCCATGGACTCTTCACACTCTCACTAAAACTCTCTTGTTCGTTGTTGAAGACAAATCACTTCCAGACAAAGACAAAAAATCTCTGTTCTTCATTACCAGCTCTCTCCTTTCGATTCCATTCACTTTTTCTCTAAATGCAGATCTCTTTCTATTCTCTCTAATTTTTTTATTTACTTTTTTCAAAAATCATCTCCAGATCTATTATAATCAATTCTCAGATATCTTTTGTAATTTTCCTTTTGTATCTGCCTCCATTAAAGCAGTTTCTGTATCTCTCTGTTTGTCACTCTTTTGTTATTTTTTTTTTAAAAAAAACCAGTTACCAGTGTCATTTTTTATTATTGCCCTTCAAAATCACCAAATTTTACGAAAATGCTTCGGTTCCTGGTCTCTCTCTCGGTTCTCTTATCATACATTCGTTGCTGCTTCTCGGCTGCCAGCGTGGTGACGTGTTCCGGTATAGTCCCGATGAGGTACCGGAACGACAAGATATCTATCGCCGATTTCGGGGGTGTCGGTGACGGGAGGACGTTGAACACAAAAGCGTTTCGGGAAGCGATATATCGGATCGAGCATTTGAAAAGGAGAGGTGGCACGCTCCTCTACATACCTCCTGGTGTGTACTTAACAGGAAGCTTCAATCTCACGAGTCACATGACACTTTATTTGGCTAGAGGTGCTGTTATCAAAGCCACTCAGGTAATTAACCCCACAGTTTAATTTAATTTAATTTTTTTAAGTCGACTTGATTTTAGTTACCAAGTATTAGCTGGTAAGATCATTTATCGTTAAGACATAGATCGATGACATTTATGATACTTGTGTAGTTGTGTTACAACCATTTAATTTAAAAGCTGAAGTTGATAGATAAGATATAGGTTGGTTGGGGAGGGGTTTGTTTGGTTTATATATATTTATTGGAAGTCACGAACTACTTGTATGCTTGATTAGTTAAGAGTTTAAATGTGAATTGCTAATCTATTAACAAGTTGATGATTCTATTAGATTTTTGACTGTGTTTTTTGGCAAAGTATTGTATTGATTATTATGTAGCGTCTGGACCGTTCATGGATGTCGGTCTTATACCATATAATCCTTGCTGGATTCGCGATTCTGATCCGGTCATTGTAGAAGATATATATGCTCTGTGTTAAGACTAAATTATTGAGTTTCTTTGATACATGGAATGGAACTCAAATATGCCACTGCTTGTTGGTTGTAGAGAATATTACACATTTGTGGATCTAGCTTTTATTATTATTATTATTATTATTATTATTATTTAAATAAAAAATAAGTTGGTTTTGGAATTTGGATTTGCTCTGTGTGGTGTGAGACTCTTTTGAGTGCTGTGATAGTGTGATATGGTTGAATTGTCTATTTGTTGGGACATTGTGTTGCTCATCCAGAAATGATTCATGTAAAAAAGCTAGGAATGTAGAGATCTCCATGAATAATGGTGGGTCTAGGTTGGAATGGCTGCATGTGCATTGCATTCAATAGGATTTTCAACTCAGCTTGTCATTTTTGTGCTGTCAGAATAAATTAGATTATATTTCCAGGTCCACTAGGTGCATGTAAAGATGTGGATACAACTCATCGTTTGATAACGACAATACAGTATTAAATGTAATGGATCATGCTATGCTATTAGTAAACAGTTTTTTATTTTTAAAAATATATATTTTTTTTAATAGTGAAAAGAGAAGTCAAAAGACATGAAATTTGTGCCCACATTGGAGCCTGAAACAATGTCAAAAGAACTGTAAATATCTGGGGACCGGACACCCTGCCTGGTGGGTTCATGCTTTAAAAATGTTTTGGTAGTTCATAACAAATAACTTTAAGCTGGGATCAAGATTTGTCAATAGTTCCTAGACAGTACATTATTTTGATAATTATTGGCTTTAATTCTATTGGTTAATCGGAGTTGCCTTCTTTAATTTCGATGACATCTTAATTACTAGTGCAATTATAAAAACATTGCCATCACAATGAATCCAACACACACACAACAACTTTACCTTTTCCTCATTATACTTGACATTGATGACAATAGATACATTTCTTACTGAATGTATTCAACTATGTTTCATATGGACTTCCTTGGGAAGACAGAGGTTAACGTTACACATTACGAGATTTTTTTTCATGTCATGAGGCCTTCGTACGATATTCAAATACCTCCTCTACTGCGAGTCTGTTCAAACACTAGGTTGTTTGTAGGTTCGGCATCTCTGAAAATTCTAATTGAGTTCTTTGATGTAGATGCAAAGTGTGGGTAGAGTGGTAGACTCTGAGCCTTTCAATTGTACAGTACATGGCCTTAGAAAGTAGAGAAAATTTTCAACTGAAACTCTTAAGATAAATTCTACTTTATTTCTTGTTTATTCTTGAACTTATTTTGCACTCTTTTTTTAACTTTCTTCCTTGCTTTGATGCTTCAGGATACCAATAATTGGCCTTTGATTCCTCCCTTGCCATCTTATGGAAGAGGGAGGGAGCGCCCAGGAGACAGGTATATGAGCTTTCTTCACGGTGATGGGCTCCATGATGTGGTGATCACTGGTGGGTTCCGACAAAGATTGTGGTTCATTTTTTGATTGCTTGCTTGCTTGCTTAATATATTATTCACTGAATCTCTGTTAAATTTTGTCAATGTTTGACGGTTTTACTTCATTATGTTAATGCTCACAGGTGAGAATGGGACAATTGATGGTCAAGGAGGTATCTGGTGGAACATGTGGAGGCAGAGAACTCTTCAATTTACAAGACCAAATCTCATCGAATTCTTGAATTCCAAAAACATAATCATCTCCAATGTGATCTTCCGTAATTCTCCCTTTTGGAATATTCACCCTGTTTATTGCAGGTAACAGTTGCAAGTGATATTTATGTTCGAAAACTTGATTTCTTAATATTTATATATATATTTGATGTTTATAGGATTGTCAAAAGGGTTGGCTCCCCTTCAAAAATGGCTTCAAGGTCGACTGTCAATTAATTAAGGAAGTCTGGTGTCCATTTATATATAGAAAATATGTTTATATTAAGAGGGCAATATAGATTTGATGTTCATATGGATAGTTAGGTTGAATTACTGTTATTTTGCTAATAAAATTTAAATTACGATATCATTAATTTGTTATCTTGACCGAGAGAGAAACTACATATTTTGCTCCCTTTTCAGTGTAGTCGAACTCAGTGTAGACTGTAGCGTGCTGATTGCCAGTAGCCTGATACGGCTGAAGTTAAATTTGATTTGATATTCTTTATTCTTTGCAGCCATGTTGTGATCCGATATGTTACCATCTTGGCTCCAGCTGACTCTCCCAATACTGATGGAATCGATCCAGGTACTTATTATAATGCAATATTATTTTGGTATCTATTTATCTCTTGTTCGAGCTTTTAATTTACATGCTTGCAAGAGTATACACAGCATAATGATATATATCGAACATGCCTTGATTGTTTTCTTAAGCGGATGAAATTTTAACTCGTATACTCTTTACAAATCAACGATACAGATTCAAGCTCTAATGTCTGCATAGAGGACTCCTACATTTCTGTTGGAGATGATCTTGTGGCCGTGAAGAGTGGTTGGGATGAGTATGGTATAGCTTATGGTCGTCCAAGCTCTGACATCACCATCCGGCGGGTGACAGGATCATCCCCATTTTCTGGAATCGCAGTTGGAAGCGAAACCTCTGGCGGGGTGGAAAACATCTTGGCGGAACACATTAACCTATTCAACATGGGGGTCGGTATCCATGTGAAGACGAACATTGGTCGGGGAGGATTTATAAGAAACATCACCGTTTCTGATGTGTACATGGAGAATGTCCGGAAAGGGATAAAGGTTGCAGGAGACGTGGGTGACCACCCGGACGACAAGTACAACCCGAATGCTCTCCCCGTCATGAAGGGTCTCACGATTAAGAATGTTTGGGGAGTGAAGGTCCAGCAAGCTGGGTCGATACAAGGCTTGAAGAATTCACCCTTCACCGGGATTTGTCTCTCGGACATCAACCTTCACGGTGTGACTGCACCGCTGTCTCCTCCATTGAAGTGCTCCGATATAATTGGAACTGCTTTTAAGGTAAATCCAGGGGCATGTTCTGAACTGACCAGCTCTCAACAGACTGGTTCATGTTCCAATTACTCCTGATCCGAGAGATACATGTAAGTTCTCATTATAATTCAAATCGGTAATAAAGATTTTATTAATATTACATCATTTGGAATGAAAATTATTGACTAGTCTCAGCCCATGTCCGTGAATCTTACAACATCCACCCCAACAACCGAAGCATGTTTCTCGCAAGAAATATCACCATCTTTAAAATTACTTAAACCTATCAATTCATATTTTCAGATATCTCATGTACAAAATATACACCATCACCAAGTTCTTCAATGGTTGGAATTGGATGCAATAACCAGAGTATAATTGACAAGATGAGATTTACTCAATTGTATGATCATCATGAAATCGTGGGTTCTGGGTTCGAGTCTAGGCAAGTAAATTCATCTATCGATAAATGACAAGAATATATATGAAAATCATACCATATAAATATTTATATAGAGTAGATCCATGCACATACATACTTCTACATCGCTCACGGATGCAAAATTATTTACATACAATCACATATCACAGAACAAGCAAGAACTCAAAAGAACCAAAAACAATAAAACTTATAGTACTGCTAGTATCTAAACTAAAAGTGAGTCAAAAACTTGCGAATCTTCTTCAAGAAACCACCCTTGTGTTCATGCTCCTCTCCCTCCTCCTCATCGTGGTGGTGGTGGTGGTGATGGTGGTGATGACCGTGGTCGTCATGACGTGGCCTCTTGAACTCATCATCCTCCGGCCTCTTCATCACACTCAGCTGGTCGTCTGCTTCGTGTCTGAAACCGAATTTGGGGACATCACCGTCGTGAAAGTTGACCCACCTCGCCGGAATCTGACGCACCTTCAACTTCCCATCGCCGCGGTACCATCTGAGACGCTCGGCCTTGTTGTCGCCGCTGCCGTCGGACGCAGTCGTCAACATGTCGTTTCCGTACGATACCTCGCGTCTTCCTTGACCCCATGGCTTACGCATAGCGTGGTGGCGGCAGGGGCGGCGGTGACGGAATAGGAACGACGGGCGTCGAGGGAACTGCCGGTTTATTGGACGGAAGTTGATCACCGTCACAGGTTCGAAGCTGGCGGTGGAGATCTTAGATTCCGATGAATCGGAATCCGGATCTGGCTCGTTGACGGCATGTTTTACTTCCACACCTGCGGGTTCGGACTCAGATTTATCACTTGGAAGAAAAATCATGTTGGTGGCTGTTTTCGGAACGGATTCTGTTAAATCTACCCAGAGATCATTCTTGGTGACATCATTTCCCGTTAGATCTGCCGGAATACGAGCATGCGAGAGAGCGATGACGAAGAAGAAAACGGTAACGGTAACAGTGACGGCAAGCCTAGCCATTTTTTTTTGGAGGTTGGTTGGCCTGAATGTGGAAGCTGTTTGAAATATATAAATCGAAAGAGAGAGAGAGAGAGAGATGGATTTCGGGCAACTCGGGCAGACAGTTTTTTTTTGTCAGTTAGTGAAGACTTTGACTTATGTGAGGATTGAAACACGGGCAGCGGGCAACAGGGGTTGCCTAACACGTGTCGGTATTATAGACTCATGTTGTAGGCCACGATAAGATGGACTTTTTGGTATCCTAGTACAGGTTGGGTTTGGTGACTAAGTATGAAAATACAACTTTGAGCTCCTGTGAGTAAATATTTACTTGTTTGCCATGAAGAAACTTGTGGTCTATCCGGGATAGTGTTGTAATTTCAAAGGAAAGAGAGAGATTGGAAGTGACGTCACTGGGGACGTGTAGAGAGAGGAGAGAGATAACGCGTTGGTTTGACTAAAGACCCTGAAGTTCGGCTTGAAAAACACGCTATTAGATTTTTATTGAATTTGGGTTTAATATTGAAAATATCCCGCACCTTGAATTATTATCGGATGTCTAAATAAAAATGCTTTTATTTCAAAAACAACCCTTATAAACTAACAAATAATGCTTTTATTTGGTAAGATCCAGAGTATATAATGTTCAATTCATATAATTGAAACTTAAATAGGGATATTTTAGACTTTTTAACATCAAAAATCAATCAATTGAACTATTGTCGTCCACAAAGGATATTTCTGAAATAAAAGTATTTTTACCAAGATAGCCAATAATAATTTAAAGCTGAGAGAAGGTCTTTAATATTAACCCTTGAATTTGAGGTAACTCAAATAATTTTGTTATATAATATAGTTTTTATTTGCTAATATTAAGTGAGATTAGAGACAAATAATGATCTTCCACGTCTTTTGTATCAATATTCAATAATGAAGACTTTCACGCATATCGTCTTTTAAGCTCATGAGTAATGCACCTCTCTTTCTTATTAGTCGTAGAAGTCAAGTTCAATCTAAGTATTTTTATTTTATAAACATGTATGAGGAGTTTTTTGTTCAATGTTGTGGGGGTCAATATCTATCTGTACCTAAATTGTTTGAAATCGTATACTAATATATACCCGTAATTCAATATGAGATCGAAGAGATAAACTTAAATATTGATTGCATATCTCTTCTTAGTTCATGCTGTGTGCACTCCCTATTTAGTGATGGGGGGTTCGAGTATCACCATACATATTTTATAAATATGTGTGTGAGTTCAAGTATTATTATGTACATTTTACAAGCACGTTCACGAAGTTTTCTCATTGGTGTTATGAGGATAAATATCTAGGTGACTAGCAGGGGTGAAGCTTCAGCCTAGGCAAATTTTTTTCCCAAAAAAATAAAAATAAAATAAAATAACAATTGCAAAAATATTCCAATAAATCATATTTAGTCCTTATTTTAAATTTATTAAGTTTTCTATATATAAGTGTATACTTTTCGATTAATAAAATTTTATTAAAAGGTTCACTTTAAAAATTGTATTTAATTTAGCCCGTCTTAAGATTATGTCCCGACTTCTCCCCCTGTGACTAGGTCGTACATGTGTTCTATATGATATCTACACAAAAAAATAAGGAGGAGGGATTTTCTTATTTCTTTGATTGGGCTTATCGATGGGCTCCTTTTTTCAGCCTAGAGTATCACTTTTGACACACAATTGTTTTGGGCTCCCTTTTTGAACCTAGAGTACCACTAAATGCACCGGTTCTGTTTATTGGCAGCCCACTTTTCATGAATATCTTACAACCTTGGAGTCCACAAAAATGTGTCGTGCACACGGCACAAAAAAGAATCTCACAAAGACAGAGTTCCTCTGGGCTCTGTCTCATACAAGATTCAAACAAAGAAACATTTTTGAATCTAACTAATTAATCTATGCCATGATTTTTTTTTTAATGGTGTCTATCTATACACACATATATAAACCAAGTATTTTTTTTTTTAAGCTTTTGCCATCAGTATAATTCGAATCGCTCACTTGAGAGTCATTTACCCAAACCCAAACTCATCCATCTACCAGTTGAGCTACACCCTAGGGGCTTCCTATGCCACGATTACCAATCAAAGTTGCAATCCAATTGGATTCAGTATAGAATTTCAATGGATTTCTTCTTTGGATCTTCTGTGAAAAAGATTCCAAAAACTCGATATATTCTATGAAAAAATAAAAAACACACGTCAAACCAATCAAAACATCCAAAATTTCATCAAAAGGACCACAACATAGAATCCACAAACACTCTCTCTCTCTCTCTCAAAAGTAGAAACCCCACCTGAAAAAACATGTTGTCAAGAGCCTTCACAAAGCCTAGAAGGAGCATCAAAGATGGAGGAGATCAACAAAGCAAATCAGGTGGTGGGTCCATCCACGAGTACGAGGACATGGTGGTGGGGTTCAGCGATGATCTACCTTTGATTTCATGCATCACAAATCACGATCCAGATCATGAGGTGACCGGGATCCAGATGATGATGACAATGAAAGAAGTGTTGAGATCATCAGTTGGGGTTATGGGAGAGAGCCGTTTGGGGATGACAGAGAAGGTTGTGTTGTTGAAAGGTCATGTGTTTGCTGTGAAGAGGTTTAGGAAAGTGATTGTTGGTAGAAGCGATTTTGGGAGGAAAGTTAAGAGATTGGCTCTTGTTAGTACCAAGTGTGAGTTTCTTGTGCCCATCATTGCTTACTTGTATACCAAGCGAATCAAGTTTGTTCTCTATCATTACTATCCTATGGGAAGCCTCGCTCAACTTCTCGAAGGTACGTACGTTCTATATATGCTTGAAAACCCTCATCACCTTCGAATCATGCAGAAATATGATCTATAGTTTTATACATATTAACCATTAAATGGTATATTATATATGATTTAAGTTTTGCTAGCTATTTTCTCGCGTTACGGTTCAATATAGGTTTGTCTTATTGAATGTTAAACTTGTGATACCGTGCATAAATAGCAATGATTAAACTATAAAATAGAATCCAATGTTAAATATTCATATTTAATGTGAAATGTGTGATCACATAATTATATCTTTATTTTTGGTTATACCACACATAATTATAACTTTATTTTTTGTCATGGTATAATAACAAATCCACTATATAGACAATATGAGTTATTTTCAAGTCTATTTGGATTTAATAACTTATTGTAATTGAATTAGAGATATTTGATGAGATTTGATTTACTTTTATGAAAATAAATATTAAAAAAAGGTAATATTTTGTATTGTTTATAGATTTTAGCAATGAGTAGGATATTTTTAAGAATTCAGATTCTAATGAGCATTAATTTCAGAGTTCTCAAATAAAATTTGTATTTATACATTACTTGTCACTGATTGATTAGGTGCAAGAAAAGACGGTCACACTGCCTTGAATTGGAATCAACGGCTGAAAATAATTCATCAAATTGCACAAGCAATCAGATTCATCCACTTAGAAAGTACACCTCCAAACGATAGAAGTAACATGCAAATGAACATTCATGGCAACATAAAATCCTCCAATGTCATGTTGAACGTGGACTTCTCCGTCCGTTTATCAGATTATGGATTCGCCCAACTGGCAGAGAACGTGGAGGTTTCCGATAAGCCTCCGTCCGATAAGCCTCCGCCGGCAGTGGCGGAAAACATCTTCATCTACCGTGAAGAGTTATGTCAAAAGTGTGACATATACAATTTTGGGATAATATTATTTGACATACTAGGAGGGTCAAATCTCAAAAGTGGTTTTAGAAAATGCATACTAGAAAATAAGGCAGAGATAAGAGAAGGGAAGATTGAATTTTTCGAATTTGCTGTGGAAGGAAAGGAGAGGAAGAGAGCATTGCACATTTTGGACATTGCTTTGGCTTGTACAACTAGGTTGGCTGAGTCCAGGCCTCCAATAGATAAGATTTTGTTATCATTTTAGATGTTATAATTAGTAATAGATAAAGGGTTTGCTTAATGTAACCGTAATATACAATATATATAAATTTATGTATTTTTCTTGGTTTGTAACATTACATAATTGATCTTGCATGAAAAATGTGTGGGATTGAAGTAGTTTTATGTGGACCACACTAATCTTAACCGGTCTCGACAAATCTTTAACCTTGATGCTTAATTATTGTCTATGATGTATTTTGTATGTAATTAAAATTATAAAATGTGGTCAATCTTCCATCTGCTTTTAGTGTAAATCGATATATTTTTTGTATATTACCTTTTTTCTGTTTTGAGAGACTCTCATGAGGAATCCCTTATTTTAATTTCGGTAAGGACCATCATGAAATCACATTGATTTAAATAATTTTTTATCTGAATTTTTTTGTGGATGATAAGTTCATTGAAATTTATATATGAATAAAATTTGAAAAATTTTCAAAAACTAGAACTATTTATCCCGATTTTTAAAAATATGAAGGCATCGGAAAAATGGGTGAAATATAAAAAAAATTCAAGAAAAATAGCTATAGTGTTTGAAAAATTCTCAAATTTTATTCATAGATATATTTCGATGAATTTGTCATCCACAAAAAAATTCAGATCAAAATTCATTCAAATCGATGTGATTTCGTGGTAGTCCTTACCGAAATTAAAATAAGGGATCCCTTATGAGAGACTCATTTATATATATATATATATATATATATATATATATATATACAGAAATTCTATTATCAGTTCGAACTGACAAAAGTTATATCAGTTCCTTGCATGTGGGCCACTGGATGTAAATACTTTGACTTGGTTGTATGCACTTGTCAGTCAAAGTATTTAAATTTAGTAGTCCACATACAAGGACTGATATAACTTCTGTCAGTTCGAACTGATAATAGAAAGACTGTATATATATATATATATATATATATAATTTTTCTATTATCAGTTTCTTGCATGTGGACCATTGGATTTAAATGTTTTGACTTGATTGTATGTACTTGTCAAAGCATTTTTTAAATCTAATAGCCCACATGCAAGATTCAAATTGATAAAAAAAAGACTATATATATATATATATATATATATATATATATATGTATATATATTGTTTACAAATATCTGGATATGCAAAAGCAGCAAAACAAGGATCAACTTTGGGATTTACAGTTGAATAAAGAGAATATATAATCACGAATCAATGAAAGATACAATCCATAGTATTTAACGAAGAATTTTTCAAAGATAACGGCAAATAAATACATATATAGATAAAGAGAAGTATTTATACATATGAGCTTCTATTCTTTGTCCACCTTGTGGGTGGTAGCTGTTCCTCTTTGTGAGGATTTTGTCCCTCTTTGTGAGGGTGTAATTCCCACCTGTTTGTGGGTGATCTCTCCCCGGTGTGGGAGTTGTAATCTAGGCTGTGCTTCGATGTAAATTCTCGATCGGTCCCAATAGTTGTACTTATCTGGATCAGATTTCCAGTTATTGTAACCTTGTTGTTGCTTCCTATATATATATAAAAAAAAAAAAAAAAAAAAAAAAGATAAACAGAAGTATAAAATAATTTTTTAGTCAAATCGGATCTGATTTTTTTCATACGAGTTCATTGATTATTGGTTATTATATATAGTGATAATCAATAAACCCGTATAACAAAAAAAGAAAAAAAAAAAAAAAAGTCAGGCTGGAATAGAGAAATACCCTATAATTACATTAGTTTTACGTACATTGCATCTAAATATTTGTCTCTTATAGTTTGGAAATGCTGAACGAGTATATATTATTTTTCTTATACGTACATTGAATCTAACTTTTTGTTGGAAAGCTCTAAATCTAATATATAAATCATTTTCTTGTCATTATGATGTGGTCGTTAAATGCAAAGAATTCTCTCGATTATGATATTAATTATGCAACTTTAATGGAACAAGTCAATAAGATCTCCAATGCATGCAGGGGCGAAGCCAGGACTTATGGTTTGGGTGGACTAGATTAACTATAGTTTATATATATATATATATATATATATCGTCTACAGTGCAGCGACTCGAATTGTAGGACATTATCATGCTAAATTAACGTAATTTTTTACCCAAACCACACTGAGCGGTAGTACCAAGTTTTTTTTTTTTAAAGCAAACCTAAAGGGAAAAAAAATAGCAAGCAAAATAAACTTAAATAGTTGTTCGGACAAGCAAACAAAGTAAGAAATTCAAAATTTGTTTCATTAATTTATCTAAGGAAGAACAGAAAATGGAGAGGAAAATGAAATTTTAATGTGTTTGAGTCTCAATAAAATATTGAATATATCACTTTAATGAATCTATTGAGATTATCTCAATTAAATTAAATTATAAACTATAATATTTTTATGAATTATCAAGCAATATTAATATTGTAATTGTCTTTTATTTGTATTATACCTATTATTAAAAACTAAAAAAACAAAATCATTATTTTTTTATTTTTTTTTCAAAAAAGCTAGCCTGGTCTGAAGCCCAGGCTAGATTGTATATACCTTCGCCCCTGAATGCATGTGTCAATGTTAATACCAAATTTTGGTACAAAAAAAAATAAAATGTCATAGTTGACACATCAATTTAGTAATTAGTATTGTGCTCCAATGCACAGTTCTATTTAAAATGCTATTTTTATTGTTTTATTAATTAAAATTTTAAAAGCCAATGCCAACAGGGATATAGCTCAGGCAGTAGATAGACGAACTTAAGGCTTGGACAAATGACTTCTAAGTCAGTGGCTTGAATCCTACCGATGGCGAATATGATTTTTGTACTTTATGCTCTAGCATTTTGCTCTTATAATTTAAGGACTGCCTTTTTTTATGGATTAATTATAATAATTCTTTTGATCACGAAGATTTTGATATATCATTTTAATTTTAAAATATATTATATAGCCGATTGTATAATATTATGAAGTAAAATTCAGAACTATCCTAACTAGAAAATCATCCTATATAGTTATAATACATACGATTTTCTGATTTTTCTTAATCACTTTATATAATTCACTACAAACTGTGAGTGTCAAATGAATTTTTGTACAGTATATGAAAATAATTTATTGCTACAAAGTACAAAGTACAAACACAGTAATAATTTCATACAGCCTATTATTTTGACGTGCTCTGACTTCTGAGTCTCTGACACGAGGAAGAAAATATCGAACCATATTATGTAAATCAGCCTTCATGTTGATGGAAATTAAACTCTAATAAATCATTTATATATCTTTTAATATAATAGTATCATCAGTCTTTTTATTATCAGTTCGAACAGACAAAAGTTATATCAGTTCCTTGTATGTGGGCCATTGGATTTAAATACTTTGACTGACAAGTGCATACAGCCAAGTCAAAGTATTTAAATCCAGTGGTCCACATGTCAATTCAAACTGATAATAGAATTTCTGATAGTATCATATATATATATATATATAATCGTATTATAAAATTATCGTTATTTAACAGTAAAAAATAAAAAAAAAATAAAAAAATCAGCATAACTATATTCTAAATTCGAGTAGCCGAAATAGTATCTTACATGTATTTAGTGGATTTGGAATTTGAATATATCTACAAAATATATACAAAAACAATTTTTATTAATAAGAAACATGGATTAAGACAATAAGACTAATTAAGTTAACAAGTATTTGTGTCACGTGTGGTTGAGTTGAAGAGAAAAGGACCCCCATGTGACTGACAACTGTCAATACAAAACACACGAGTACGATCACTCTCTGTCTCTGCCGATGATCGAGTAGTGTCTTCACACTCTTCACAGCACACAGCCACACACTCTTCTTTAATCGGGAATCTCAAGAGTCAAGACAGGACCCCCCCCCCTCCTTCTACGGTTCTATCTTCGACGCGTGGACTTCTCTGAATGGTGGTGGTAACCCACACGAACATTCGTCGTAAATGTAGTATTTCCGTCACATGAAACATGATCTTCTCGTGGTAATGTATTTTCATTTTGGTCATACAGATTCAAGTCTCACCTATGTATTTATAAGTATGTAACTGTATAAGATGTTTTCTTTCGTATGATATCGTAAGAAACAAAATATCTTATATTACGAGAGTAGATATCCGGATGATGAATATATTACTTGTTTCCGACCTATCCCCAATAGCCAAAGAACAGCTAAAAACAATGTGCAATAACGGTGGTCCATCCTCATAAAGATTCGATATACAAGAGGATTATGTGGAAACTCACATGGGTTACTCGATGATCTCTACTAAATTATATAGTTATGATAATCATGAGATGATCATCACAGACTGAAACTGAGAACTCGAAACTTCATCAAAAACAATGGCAGGCATTCATTACCGTATGATGATCCAGAGAGACAAGGTGGGGGACGTCCCATCAATATCTCAATCTTATTATCTACTTCACTTAAAAAACTCATGTGTAAGGGTATGTTTAGTAGGGAGGAAAAAAAAATAGAAAGGATGGAAAGATTTGGAGGAATAGAAAACATGAGGAAAGGAAATGAAAATGGTTTTCTCTCGTGTTGTTTGGTAAACAGAAAGGAATGAAAAGATCATTTTATCAATTTTATTATTTTACCCTTATATTATATTTTATATATTAAAAAAAATTGAATAAAATTGTAATTTTAAATTACCTAAAAGCTTTCCCCTTTCTTTTCCTCCTATTTTCTCCCACATTTGGGAGGAAAAAAAAAATGGTGAGTCCCACACATAAAATTTTCCTTCCACTTTTCCTTTCTCTCCATACCAAACACACACTTCTCCATTTTTTTTCTCCCTTTTCCCTCCACCCCTTTCTTTCCTCTCCCTTTTCCTCCCTACCAAACATACCCTTAAGTCCATGGTTTCATTTTGACTATTTTGTTGACTTTTCAAACCGACAAAACTATTTTGTTTTCTTAGTTTTTTTTTTTTTTTTGATAAAATTTTGTTTTCTTTGTTACCATCTTCATTTTGCTTGCATATATACATTCTCTCAAAGAAATCACATTACACATGTATATAATATACGGATCTACCTACGTATGTAAATCCGATAAACCGTAGAGTACTCTCTTTCATGAAGCATATTGGGTGCACGTGGCACTTTTGTTGGGTGCACTGAAGTTTTCTCGAGAGAGAGAGATGCTGTAAACGGTACAATATATTATCTTCATTGTTTCAGGAGCACGTACGTTGATCAGTTCATTGTCTCCACATTTTAGCTTCACCAAGTAAGTACGTACTGGTTACTTTTAATTCTGTTTCATAATTAAAGAGATAAAACCTGGTTGTATATACTTCAAATATGTAGTATTATAAATTTGACTATGAAACTTGACTTCGAAATTTTCAAATATTCCATTTTCCAACTTCATAGCTTCCAACTTTGTAGCTTGGCATTTTGTCTGATCAGCTGATGATGATGATGATGATCGATCTAGGCTTTTGAGTATATATACATTGCACAAGAATAGTACTAGTACTGGTAGAAAAATATTATTTGACTATATTAATTAATTTACTTATTTGACTATATTTTTTTTTTCTTTGATATAGCTTTTGATGCCTAGCTAAGCAGTAAATAACTGTTAATAATAATAAAAAATTCTCCTTACGATCTAATTTTATCTTTTTACACTCATTTACTAAATACACTAAATCCTAAAAACTTAAATATAATAAAATTCTTAAGACACTTCATTTTGTTTTAAAATTGGATTTGGATCCTCTGCTTATCTGATCTTTTTCCTGACCTTTTTTAAACTATGTGATTGGTTGTTGATGATGTGGTTATGAAAACCAATCACACCTTAACCATTCATTCATTGCAATGCTTATGTGTCATGAGATTATGTGAAGTCGGGAAAAAAATTAGATCAGTAGAGGATCCAAATTCTTTATAATTATCATTTTTATTTTTTCACACTACCACTCTAAATACATTCCATTTAAAAAAAACAAGTTAAATTAATTTTTAAATAAAATCCATTTTATTTAAATATTACATCTGTACGTGGATGACCATTTCGAAGAGTTTGAAGGTTTTTCCTATATATATATATATATATATATATATGAAACAAGCAAGTAGTAAATATTATTTACTTTTATTCTCTTGCTTTTATAAACTACTGATTTTTTTTTTTAGAAAAAGTCAAACATTATTTACTGCTTTCACCACTAAAAAATAAACTTAAGTTAACCTAATTTTCTTGCTTTTGCCTATGTGGAACTTAGGAAATTTCCCCAATGCTTTCAGGCGTTATAACATTCATAGCTTGTGTAAAATAATTAGAATAAAGTGGTAATTTGAATTTGATCAAGTTCCATATTATTCTCTATCACTTTTTCAAGTAAATAAAACTTTCAAATATTGAAAAAAAAAAAGATGCTTTAGGTTTGTAAGACACCAAAGAGGAAGAAAAATAATATTGGATTCTAAAAATTGGTTTATTGTGTCTTTATAATTCTTTTATACTTTTTTAGTAATTTTAATTCAGGTTAAAATTGTCATTAATAAAAAAAAAATTTAAATGGAGTTTATAACTTTATATAGATATTTGACATATTTTAAACACCATTACTCAATAATAAATTTTATGGATATCGGTGATTAATTATATATATATATATATATATATGTGTGTATTATATTATATTAACAATTAATAATTAAAGATATTAATATTCTACATGTGAACTTCATCTTTGACTTTAGACCGTTTAATTTAATCTCGTAAATTAACTAAAATTTTGAAAGAATGATTATAGAAAGACTAAAGTCGGTTTAATTGTTCTCTTTCTCGGCCCCAGCATCAAAATACATAATATATATATAGTAATATAATTATTTTATAATTGTATGTAATTTCTTCTCGATAATCACTACTCTTCTAGTCTTCTTTAGAATTTGTTGTATGTATGGTAGTGCTTTCTTCTGTTCACACAGGCCAAAACTAAAATGTCCTCGTCGCATGCTTCATGAGACACTTTTTTGAATCAAATTTTCAAATTGATTGAAGTTGACTTTTCTACCAATAGCATGAGAGATATTAATATATAATTTTTTAACTGTTAATTAGGAGAACCCTAAGTAAAGAAACTTTGAGTTTGGAGTTTTTTGGGGAAGGGGAAGTACTTGAACCCGCAAACTCGTTATGCAGGTGTGAGGGGTTTATCATCGGACCAATCTCATCTCATTGGTTAGAGTGTTTACTTTAGGAATCAAATTATGTGGATCTCATACGCAAATCATAAATTAAGTTCATGCTAAAAAGATATCGGGTTCGCTTTCTTGATTCCCTTTTCTATGGAACTTCATTCACTATATTTTATTCCCGATGAGTAAACGTGCATGCCCTAATACAACTTAGGTTTAAATGAAATTAAAATCAGGACATACCGACTGAATATGCCATAAATACAATAGATAGATCGAGCTGGAAATGCCATTTATTTTACATATCAGACTAATGGGGTGTCTCTTGTCAGGATGACTTCGGATAACACATTCACGTTCAATTATAAATACCTATTCCCTACCATATGTGGAGCTAAAGAGCCACTATATTGTACATTTGTACTTGGACAAACAGACACCCAAATTAGCGAAAAACGAACCAGAGAGCAACAACAATAATGGGAAGCTCCCCAAACACTGACTTATACTTCGTTTTCATGCACTACGATCCTGAATACCAGCGCCTTCAAGCCGGCCGGTTAGTTAATCAGTTCTCTACTTCTCTATATACATTGATAAAACATGATTTGTAATACATTGTTAATTTCTTTGTATATATATAAATAAATAGGACGAAGAGAGGAGCAAATGAGCTAGATTTGTATCTAAGCAAGAAACATGACGAGCTGTTGAAGAGCACACTTGAACCAGGCAGCTATAGGAAGACATTGTCATTGGTTATTGTTGATGGATTTGCTGTGGAGATCACAGCAGATCAGGTCTTGATGATCTTTTTTATTTATTTAAATATTTTATATAATGTCATGTTTGGTGTTCATGAAGTCATTAGTGTATATATATATATATGATTATGTTTTTGTACGTGCAGGCTAATGCGCTTAGATCTGCGAAAGGGGTGAGATTGGTGGAGAAGAACCAGGAGGTTGCTTGATTTTTCCGAGAGAAAAATTAAAGAGAAGTAAAGGAGGTTATTGTAGGACATTTTGTATATTATATGATTAGTAGTGTCTATTATGATTTATTATATGATTAGTACTGTCTAGTACTTCTTGGGACCTTATCTCTATGAGTCCCGAGATCATCATGTATGAGATTTATCGGTATCTGTCGAGATCAAGGATTGTTAATTCGATCGGAATAGATTTTCCTTTAGCCTATTCTGCAATAGTTTTTTTGCTTGATGAAACATTTTCATTGGTTAACAGCATACATGCTCGATATTAGAGGCCTAGCTAACCATCACACCTTTAATAGCTTATTAGGGAGGTTTTGGGAATCTATGGGCTGCTCCGGTGTAGACTAATTAAATAAAATCTACCACCTAAAATTGAAAAGAATTATATATTTAAATTCCAAATTAATGTGGTCGCATGTATAGAAGATTGGTGGTAACTAAACCTCTCAACAAATGTTGAGATTCCAAATTCAAATCCCCTTTCAACAAATGTCGAGGTTGAGAGTTCAAAATTCAAAGTTGGGTGAAGGGCCTGCCACAATAACATGGAGAAAAATTCTTTATTCATACTTGTAAGCACACGGTGGAAGTCAAGCCGGCCCTCACCACTTCATGGAAGGGAAGAGGTGATACAAAATCAATTGAGGATATAATTAAATGAATAATGTTTAGGTACTGACCGGTCAGTACACAAAATACTGACCTCACCAATGAGAGTGCAGCATGTGGACAATTTGTGCAATAAATGTAAAAAGTAAAAGAAAAAATACCATGTGCTACACTTTCATCGGTGGAGTCAGTATTTTAGTATTATTCTAATTAAATCATTAAGCTGGACCAACCTCACATAGAGAAACAAACAAGATGTGTGGTGGTGATCGAATGGTGATGACGAATAGAAAAGAGATTCCTCCATTTTAATGTTTTGAGTTTGGATATTTTGGTAAACGACAAGTGTTATCAGTTATCATACATGAACTGGCTCGTAGTTTATGTACCATGAAAGTCCAATTAACATCAGCAGTATCACCAGCTGGAAGAAAAAAGGTGTTTATTGGCAGAGGAGCGTTCGAATAACCTGAAATGGCTTGTATTTTTTCAATCAAAACTAAAGTTTGATTGATCGATGACCTGCATGATGCATGTGGGTCATCTACTAGTACTACAGTCATCACATGCTACATATGTACTTCTTATATCAATTCTTCAATATTACCCATTCACCCTCTTTGTCCCCACAAAACCCTTTAATATTTAATTGCATTTGACAATCAAAAAATATATTAAATCAAGTATAATTAAGTTATAATGCTAAATCATTTTTCTAGTGTTGCTCAATTTGGGACCACCATAATGTGGTTTCTATAGTTTACACCTCAACTCCCACTCATGATCTTTCTAGCCCTAGCCATGATCATCTAGGCTCCAACTCTCTAGGTGGAATCCAATTGGCCGTATTGATTATATATATATATATAATAATCCAATTATTCTTTGCTTCTTCTTTTTTGTTTTGAAATCAATTATTCTTTTCTTTATTTTGTTAATTAATTTGATAAAATGGCATTAACTACAACGTTGAAAGAAAAAGTTGTAGATAATATGTATAACAGATGCAAGAAAATCGTTTTCATAGTTTTTGATCAAGTTGCTAATTCAAACTTCAACTTTTCTTGTTCTTTATCCAAATTAATGCTACATTTTAAGGTATAGCCTTAATAGATCATAACTAGCTATAAAGTGCATGTAAAGAAAAATTTCATATATATTACCTCTCATCATCGTTAAATGAATGTTAGACCTCGAATCTAGTCGGAGTAATTAACGTGTCACGAGATATCCAAATGCTCGTTGATCAAACTTGTTCTCATCGAAGAGAATTGGACATGACAAGCATTATCCACTCTCCCCAAGAACCTCTGACTTGGCCTTTGGAACAGGCCAATTCAGAAGCCCTTGAGGGAGAGTGAGCAATGGCTGCCATTATATTGACCTGCATTGCTGATTATTGCTACTTATCATCACATATTATATCATCAAGACAACTTTTGTACACTCTCCCCCAAAAGGCCTCCAGCTAGCTAGCTAGGCAAACCATCTTGCCCATCATTGCCGGAAGCCCTTGAGGGAGAGTGAGCAACGAAAATGCCCTGGAAATTTTGGATAATCGATCGCAATTTAGTAACAAGACACGACTTGTTCGGTCTCCTCCAAGGTCTCCTGGCCATAACCCTAATAAAATGGTCGGAAGCTTCAAAATCTTCTTCCGATCATCCGGGCCAGGTTAGAAGCCCTTGAGGGAGAGTGAGCAAGCAATGCCTTGAAAGATTATTCACTTGTTTTTGTGATTGTTAATTCCTGAAGAGAGTATGATTGAGTTGGAACCCTTTTTATAGCCCTCCAAAAAGAAAAGAATATGTGAAGAAAAACAAGTATAGATAGATAGATAGATGTAGCTCAATTGGATACGGGGTCCCTGATCATATCTTGGCACTTGACATTTGTGACCAAGTTTACATTACCAGATCCCACCGTGCGTATCCAAAACAGGTTCCTCTCTCGAATCAGTATAAAATTATTCATTATTTTTTGAAAGTGGTATAAAATCTTTCATGATATAAAGTCTTACTCAAATTAAAAAAAAAACGATCAAATTCAAGATAAAATTTATGCTTTCAATTATGCAAATCTTGGGACCATTTTCACGTGGCTACTCGTATGGAAAAGAGTTTGGCCCTTAACAACCTTCATAGGGCAAAAAGAAATTAAACAGTAATCCTCTTTTTCTGAAATAGTGATATAAAGAACAGATCATCCTGTCGAGAACTATCAAGACTAGGTAATACTAAACACATGCGGCTACCAATTAAGATAAGTATTACCATGAAACAAAAGAAAAGTTTTCATACACTTAGACTCGAATCTTTATCACAAATACAATTGAGACGTGCACAATTCAACCACGTACTCGATCGATAGTGTATATAAAACTAATCCATTTTAAACATAAAGAATAATATTATGAGGTTCTAGGGCATCTCAACCTTATCAAAGATTAGTTGTAACTTGTTGTAAGTCAACGGTAAGATAGTTCTGTTTAGAAATTCCCGAAAATGGCACTTGATCTACAAAGTGTGGGGCATATTTTTATACAGAGACTAGATCGAACATCAAGCCAGCCGCCACATATATATATATATATATATATATATATATATGTTTTTCAACACGTAAGTTGTGAATAACTTTTCCATTGTCAACGAGAGTTGCAGTTGAAAGCATAAATAATCTTCACAACTCACAAGCTAGAAAGAAGAATTGCAGGATGCTGCAATAATGCAATTTGAATGAGAGAGTACTACGTTGCAAGTTGGTTATATAATTTGTCAACTCTCCATGCTACAATGCCAAAGTCAATGAACTTTGGGCTCGATTGTGTAACCCTAATTTTGACCTTTTGGGAAATTGGGCCATGTTAGTGGCAGATGGCACCAACCCATACTATTTGGATACCCTTTTCATATTTAGATTTGGCTACTGTATTGAATATGTATAGTTTATTTATTTATTTATTTATTATTATTTATTATTATTATTATTATTGGAATACAACAACCGGAAATGATTATAACAACTGGGACCCTGCGAGGATAAGACACAACTACAAGCACATCCCAGACAGATGCTCCCACAAACGGGGAAAGAGCACCCACACTAATGGTGGGACAACATCCACACTAGGAGGACCAAAGAAAAATTGCATATATCCATGCATGCCTTGGCATTTGAAAATGAACCGTTTTTGGAAAGATCGGGTTTTTTTTAGACCTTTGTATTGAAATCTAATGATTGGTAACTACTCTCGTAATTATACATATCCTGTATATTAGTACGACATTTTATAATTACGGTAAATAATTGGTGAACAAAAAATTTCAAATAAGAGGGGTGCCAAAAGGGTGGCTCCAAATATTGCCACCCAAAATAGTTCTTCCCACACCCATTTACTCTTAACACCCACCGTAAAAATTTTAAAATTTTAAAATTTATTATTTACGATCACTAAAATATCAAACTTAACCTTAGTTATTAATATCCATTCTAATTAAATTGTTTATCTTCGACCCACACAAAATCAAATTTGGGTGAAAATCCCTAAATCAAACAAATTAATTGTGGACATTTTTTTTTTTCTCTCTACTCATTACATGCAAAAATTTGATTGGATAATAGTTGTGATAATAAACTTGTAATCGTTTTCTAGCGTTACAGTAACCTTTCCATATAATTCCAATATACATAATTCCAGTTTAGTTTAATTTAGCTTTATCAGGTTTTTTAGAGTTTTTCATCAGAAACCGTCTTAGAACCAAACAATTTCAACTCTAGACACAAGACTATTCCACACACACTATATACATATATATATATATATATATATATATATATATATATATATATAAATTTTCAAGTCAGTGCATCATGATATAACTTCACGAGGATATTGAATGTGAGCCATTAGTTTTACATGTTTTGACTCAAGTGTGTATGCACTTGTCAAACCTTCTCTATAATGAGTGGCTCATATTCAATATCTTGATAAAGTTATATTATGACGTCCTGACTAGATCGGGATTCGGGACTGTATATATATATATATAGTTTTTCTATTGTTAGTTTGAATTGATATAAAATATATCAGTTTCTTGCATGTGGGCCATTGGATTTAAAAGATTATTTAACTTGGCTGCATGCACTTATCAAAGCATCTTTTAAATTCAATAGCCCACATGCAAGGAACTGATATATTTGTTTGAACTGAAAATAGGAAGACTCTCTCTCTTTATATATATATATATATATATATATATATATATGTTTTATTTTTCCTTGAGGCGTGATATTAATTGAGCACAAGAAAAACAATGGAATTCATCATTATCTGGATTAAACTAGAGCTTGCATGACAAAGATAAAAAAAATGTCAATCTTTGTTTGATTTAGGGTTCTTCAACCAAAATTGATTTTGTGGGTTTATGATGTAGGACAGTTGGCTTTAGAGTTTGAAGAAGAGATGGACAGGAAATTGTCCAAAAGAGGTGCTCCAAAGAAACGGGCGTAACTTTTGACTCGGTTGTCAGATTTCCTATTATAATATGTTTTCGGAAAGGGTTTTCAGAGATCTAGAGCGTGGCAACCCGGGTTCCCCCGGTTGACGTCATTTGCGTCCTCATCGGAGCAGTTTAAGTTAGGCTGTCGGGCAACCGAAGATTTTTGTGTTTTTTTTCTTATTTTCCGTTTTTAGTTGTTTTTATTTAGTTGGAGGATATTTTAGTCTTTTACTTATTTTAGGGTTTCGAGAGGCTATTTAAGGCCCTTTGTTATCAGTTTCAGATTCATTCAATAAAATTATCAATTTTCAGTTACATACATTCGTTCTTTGCTGGTGGATTCCAGTTTTGTTACTTTGGGGATTACGCTGGTAAACCCTAGAACTTCCGTTCTGCGTCAGTTTAAAGAGAAACAATTTAATTAGAATGATTATTAATAATTAAGGTTGTCAAAATAACATGGATCAGGATTCTTTACGTGCTGATCTTTTTCCTGATCTAAAGCATCTGAGAATAAGACTTGTATTTAAAAATAATGAAAATGAAATAAATAAAAGAAATAAATTACAGTTATTGATTACACATATCAACATATCTATATAAGCAGTCTTTCTATTATCAGTTCGAACTGACAAAGGTTATATCAGTTCCTTGTATGTGGGCCACTGGATTTAAATACTTTGACTGACAAGTGCATACAGCCAAGTCAAAGTATTTAAATCCAGTGGCCCACATGTAAGAAACTGATATAACTTTTATCAGTTCGAACTGATAATAGAATCTCTGTCTGTATAGGTTAGGACAAAGATCAACCATCGGAGAATCAAATTCGATAGGACCTTTTTATAAGTACCCAATTTTCTACATAGAAAATATGGGGTTTCCTAAGAAATTAGGTGGGCTTCATTTAGCATAATTCTTTCAATTATTTTTCCTGCACGAAGTTCAATGTTTGATAACCTCTGGCGCCAAAACTATTTACTGGGTTTTATTTATTTATTTTTATCTCTTTTTTTGTTTTCAGTCAATAAAATAATAATAATAATAATTAATAAGTTTCTAAGCTGACATTTTTGGTAGAAATCGAAATGGCTTCTTCTTCACCACCACCTCCTTCAAAGAGAAGACGAAAGGATCAAACCGTTGATGATGACACGTCATCACCGGTGGTGGTCTTCGCTCATGGTGCCGGTGCTCCTTCCTCTTCTGATTGGATGATCAAGTCAGTCAAGTCTCTCTCCTTTTTCTCTATTAATTTCTCTTCACATCTTTTTTATATCATTTATTTATTTTTAATGCTTGTATTGTGTGTAAACAACTACTGTTTTTGATGTGTCAAAAAGGGTTCTCAGATTACTTATATTTAATTGCATTGACCCCCAAATTTTTTTGTTTTTTTTGGGTGCTTTTTTGACAGTTTCTGGATATAATTAAATTGTCTAAATTGTATGCAGATGGAAGGATATGTTGAAAAAAGCTTTGAATGCTGTTGAAGTAGTCACATTTGACTACCCTTGTAAGTTTATGCTGCTGCTTTGGCGGTGGATGAGAATGTTAATTAGTTTATGCTGAATTCATTGATTTGAGTGATAAATTGAGTCATTTGATACTCTTGACAGATATTTCTGGTGGTGGAAAACGAAAGCCGCCTCCCAAGGCGGAGAAATTGGTCGAATTTCACACAGATGTTGTCAAGAACACTGTTGCTAAGTTCCCTGGCCATCCTCTGATTTTGGCAGGGAAATCCATGGGTTCAAGGTACATTCATCAAACACTTTTCAGTGCTGAAGTATGCAGATTCTGTAATGTTTAAACACCTCGGCGAGTTTATTAGTTGTGTACTTTGCGTTTATTAGTGTAACCGTACAAGTTAATGAATTGATTGTATGTGTGCAATATGGATTCAATCAGATGGGGTTGCTTATGTGGTACAAGTATTTCGGTAAAATTCACCATTATAGAATAAAATGTATGCTGTTGTGTACTTGTGTTCCGTACTACTCTATCAATTTTAAATGCCTATTGAGATGCAATTGCCATACTCGTAAAAATTGATGTGATTGTAACTTATGAAATCTTGTCATACTTGATTCCTGTGTTGTGATTTTTATTCTTATCCCTTCACATTTGAGATAGGGTTGTGTTTGAATTGTTTATGGTTCACCAGCCAAAGATGAATTGGTTGTAATTTTCACGAATGTGTTGCGTTTCTTGTCTTTATGAGGAAATTCTGCTGGAAAATGTCAATAAGTCTATACAGAATGAACTGTGTAGCACTTATTTTGGAGCTTACGGTTTATGATATTTAAATCATCTGTCTGTAGAGTGAGCTGCATGGTCGCTGGCAAGGAAGACATTGCTGTTTCAGCTGTAATTTGCTTGGGATACCCACTAAAGGTTTGCTAATATTCTTACATCTCAATCTGTGCCTTGTTGCACATAAGATGCCTGAAAACGTTGCTATTTGTTGCGTCTCAAAAACGCCTTCTTCGGAAATGAATTTGTCTTCCAACCCTGTAATTACTAGATTGTGCACTTGTAATCTTTTATATATAGATCATAAGAAAATGCAAAGATTTAAGTAAATCTTCACATACCGTTTCCAGAAGGCTTACAGAAGGGCATGCGTCATGAAGAGTTTACTTTATAATTGTGTTATAACTCAAAAAAGGAATAGAGAAATTGTGTTAAATTCGGTCGTCTATTATTTCAGGGCATGAAAGGAGCAGTGCGAGATGAGACATTGTTGCAACTTACTGTCCCTGTAATGTTTGTACAGGTACCCTTTTTGGCCTTCACTGTGTATAAAATAGTACTGTCAAAGAAAGTTTATAATCCATGTACCTGTGATCTTGAAAGAATTTGTGATTGGTTTTGAAACTATCAATCCTTAGCTTCCTTGTTCAATAAATTTTTTTTAGTGATCATACAATGTTTCTGCTTGGTATTGTGATTCAATCTCCGGTCTCTTGAGTGAAGGGTAGCAAAGATGGGCTCTGTCCACTAGAGAAGCTGGAAGCAGTTTGCGAAAAGATGAAGCCTATGAATAAGCTGCATGTGATTGATGGTGGAGATCACTCCTTCAAGATTGCTAAGAAGCATCTGCAAATAAACGGATCAACACAAGATGAAGTTGAAGATCTCGCTGTTCAGTCCATTGCAGAGTTTATTTCCACCTCCCTTGGAGAAGAAAGGTGACACCTTTTTCTTCATGGATTTTTTTTTTAATGTACTATCGGGCGGGATGTAACATTTTGTTCAATTAGCACCGGTCTTGTTGTGTTGCATTTAGGCCACGATGTAACATTTTGTTTAGTTAGCACTTGTCGACTTGTCGTATTGTGTTCCTTTTAGGCCACGGTGATTGAGGAAAGGGGATTCGTATAGGAATTCTCTTAGGCTCCTTTTTGTGGCTCAGTTACTTAGAGGCCGTTTTTGTACCAAAAATATCTCGTTAGTCTATATGTTCATATACAATATGATTATCACTCGTTCTCCTTCGATCTGTTTTTGCATGATCAGACCGGTCTCTATAAGGCAGAATTTGGTTGCCCTCTTTAATCCAATTTCCTTCTACTTTGTATTGTTATGCCTGAGAAAATATTGTAATTGCATGTAAACAGACTGCACTGCACAACTTTTTCTGTAACGAAACATAAATATTTATTCGATAATTCGAACTTTTATTTAGCACAGAGCACACTCATTATTTCAATGCTGTCATGACTTGGGTACATTTATTTGTTCATATATATACTTATTTTATATGCTCTTGTTTAAGGCCGGCCCTAACGTTTTTGGAGCCTAGGGCGAAAATGTAAAAAATGGAAAAATGGACCCCATGATATGTCAAATGAGGAATAGGGTATTGTCATATAATGGGTTCCATAATTTTTACACACTTCTAAAACTGTATGTACATCCCAAATTTATATATTTTTAAAATTCCAACATTACCTTAAAATTAAATTAAATATTTTAATTTTAAAATATAATAAATTTTATAACTATTTACTTTTTCAATTTTTTTTTTATTTTTTTTGGTACAAGAAAAACAACCGAGAGAGAGGGGTGATTAGGCCGTCCCTGAAACAAGAAAGACCATTGGCGTTGACCTCTATAGATAACCAATAACTATTTACTTTTAAAAAAAAAATTAACTAAGTAAATCTTTTATTTAATAAAAAAAATTTAAATCAAATTAAAAATGATATAGAAAAACAAAAATCCAAGTCAAAAAGTGAGGAAATCATTATCATTCTACCAGAAAGATGGAGGGCGGTGCTGCCTCCCCCATCATTAGATTAAGTAAAGATGGCCCTCCAAAATTTAAGAGTATAACTCCTTTCACTCTTTTAATTTTGTATTTTACATTTAAAAAAAAAAAATACATAATATTCTCTCTGGAAAGATAAAGACGTAGGACAGAAGATGTCTCCATTTTTTTTTTATGCGTATGTAAAATAAATAAATAAATAAATAAATTTAAAATAAAAATAAAAATCTAACAGACATTAGAAGGTGCAAAACAGAAAACTTATATTTTAGATATATTTTATAATTTTTTATTTATAATATTTTATAATTTTTTTAAAAAAAAGGACATATTTGGTAATGTATAGGGTGTTATTATAAGATTTCATATTTTAAAAATTGCGATAGGGTGTACCTATAAAAAAGGGTGCACATATAGTTTTTGAGGGATGCAAATATGTCACTTTTAATATATTTTATACATATAATTAACAAAAAAAATGAATTGGGCCCTTCAGAATCAATTCTTTTTTCTATGGATTATAACAACTCGCAATAGACTCAAACGTATATACCAAAAACCCAATATTACATATTAGCTTAAATAATAAAAAAAGAAAAAAATTGGGGCATAGGACAGTTGCACTTGGTGCACCACCCAGGGCCGGCCCTGCTCTTGCTCCTCTTAACGGTTCTGCAATAACAAAAGATAATTAAAATCAGAACAAAATAAAATAAAATAAAATGAAAATGGTAAGAGCAAGACTTGATGAATAAAGAATTGTTAAAAAAGCACTTGCCTAGTTGCCTTCAAAGTCCTAGTCCTTCCACTGTGCTCATTGTGGCTGTCGCTGTCGCTGCTAATATGAACATGTGATTCATAGAATTATGACATGTATATAAAATAAGTATATATTCCTATAAATTGAAAAAAGGTTTAGTTATATGAAGAATTGATATCAAATATTAGTAGGATTGTCCAAATAGTTACTCTCACAACAAGACAAGTATCCCGAATAGTGTCCCAATAGATAATCTCACTACAAGTCCAAATAGACTCTCACTACACAAGTTGATGCAAGTTGATGGGCATCGGACAAATAGGGATAGACATATAGGTCTCCTCATCCCATCCCTATCCCCCCAAATTTCCCATTTAGGGTAAATAGGGATGGGGGAGTTTGGAGGGAGGTATACCTATTTCTTTGTTTTTTCCTACTTTCCTGTTTTTTCGGTTCTCTTATTCCCCCGTTTTCCTTGTTTTATTAAAAATTACATATTAAAAAGAAAAAACCAACAATCCATTATAAATTCAAATACAAATACAAAATAAAATCCATTACAAATTCAAATGAAATATAATATTGTTATTTCATAATATTAATAATATATATTTTATTATATTATATTATATAAGATTTGGGGAAATTGGGGAAATGCCCCATCCCCATCCCAATTTCAATAAATTTATGGGGAAAAATCATCCTCATCTCTCCTCATTTCCCCATTTTCACCAAAAAAATTTCCCCAAATAAGGATGGGGAAGTGGGGATTTAAGTATCCGAAGATAAATGCCCTCCCTAGTCAAGACTAAAAGGGACTAGTAAAGATAAGGATAACAACAAATAAGTACATATAATATTTTGTGAAGCAATTGCCAATTAGGTCTTGAACTTTTTTTTTAAATTTCAAGTTGTTTGCGACTTTTATAAAAATGACCAAATTGGTCCTCACATTTTTTTCAAGTGCCAAATTAGTCCCTCTCTTTATAAAACCGACCAAATTGGTCCATATAACAGTTTAATGGTGTTAAATATAACAGTACTAAAACAAAATTATTTTGTTAAAGTACGTAAATACCCTTTATTTGTCGTACTAAAACAAAATTATTTTCTTTTTTGTGCATTAAATTCACCATTATAATTACAACAAAATCCAACAATATTATTATTGAAACACATCCATTTGTACCTTTTTTAATTAAAATTTTCTAAAAAAAATCTAAAAATATTTTAATAAAACAATGTCAATTATACCCTTATTTTATAAACAAAGTTATCATTCATTCCCACTTTAGTCTCTTACCACTTTTATATAATTGTTTTTTTGTTAATATTATACAAGCACCGTTGTCAAAATTATTCAAAAATCAAAACCCACAAATAAAATAAACAAAAATATACATGTGTTAAAAAAAAAAATGCATGTGTCATAATTATATTGTTTAGGAGTAAAGTACAATTTTACCCATACACAGTTAAAGTTAACTAATGAAACTCAGTTAGAGGGACTAATTTGACACTTGGAAAAAATGTAAAGACCAATTTGGTCACCTTTGTAAAAGTCGCAAACAACTTAGAATTTTAAAAAAGGTCTAGGATCTAATTGATAATTGTCCTTATTCTGTGGCTTAAATTTTCTACGGAAAAAAAATAGTGGAAAGAAACTGAAACAATAACTACAAGTCAACTAATTAATGTTAAGTGCACCAGTCATTCCAATATATATTTTCAATGAATTAAAACCTCTCCCAAACTTTATTCTTCTTCTTTCACCATCTCTCTATATATTAACAATCTCATGTAAGTCTCCATTCCTGTACGGACCCTTCTACTGTATCCATCTTTTTTAATCACAATTATTGCTCAATATTTCTCTCTCTCTCATATAATATATATATATATTAATGGTGGCTGTTTGATGTATTGAGCTTCTTTGAATTCTCTCTATATATAATCACTAAAATTAAGTTAGAAACTGGGTTTCTCATTCTCTGATTATCTCTTCTGAGACAACATCAATCCCAGGATCATGAGTGATCACGACAACTCTCAAGGTTTTGCATTGTCTAAAATATTCATTTGCTGTTTGGTTGCTAATTAGAAAATTATTTTAAATTATATGTTATATATATACATATATATATATATATATATCATAGATGTACTGTTTTAATATTTTAATTTATTTTTCTTTAATTAATTATATGGGGTTTGTTTGTTTTGTTATTGTAGATGCAGAAGTTAGCAGTACCAAGTGGGAATTCGTAACGATGACTGAACAAGAAGAAGACCTCATTTACAGGATGTATAGGCTGGTTGGAGACAGGTAATTATTCTAAAATTAATAAAATTGTTGAAACTTTTATTAAATTTCCTCTCATCATGATTATATATATATATATTTGCAATTGCATGTAAAACACTGGCTTATATCTATATAATCATGTTTAAAAACCATGCATGGCATGAATTAAAAAAAACTCTCGGCGTGTATTTGCAATAATCGCATGATATGTTCTTATTTGCAGTTTATTTCTTTCTTTATAAATAAATCAAATCATCAATCTTTCCGGGTGTAATTAGATTTCCCAAATAGTAACTTCAAAATATCACTATATATTAAATAATTTATACGGCTGCATTAATTAATTAATTAATTGAGTCTGATAAAATTATAATCAATAATGTTATTTTGTCTAAATTTAGTATTTAAATGATGTAGCAACACTATAATCCATTCATTTAAATTGTATTACACGGTTACATAGATTCGGGGTTTTTTTTGTAGAGGGGGGAGAACTCGAACCCATAACCTCGTGGTACAGGTGTGAGAGGTTTATCATCGGACCAACATCATCTCGTCTGATAAGATTATAATATAAAATAAAAAATTCCATGAGCATATTTTCTTAAGGTAGATGTAAAAAGATTCTCTCATAGTGTGTTAGCTAGAGATGTGTCCAATAACTGAGATGTGACCCCCGAATTTTAACCCAAAAAAAAAAAAAAAAAAAACTGAACTAGAGAGAGATTATAAAAGGGTTTATCGTCCCTCAAGAATTTCTGAGTTTGTCTGAAAAATTTGGCATATGTTATTTGAACAAGCTAAGGTAGTGGCCAATTTATAAAACTATAACAATGAATGATTTGATTTAATTTGCAGGTGGGATTTGATTGCCGGGCGGTTACCGGGACGTAATGCCGATGAGATAGAGAGGTTTTGGATAATGAAACACAGTCAAGTTTTTTCTGAGAAAAGAAACCAGACCAAAAACTCATAAGAAATTAACTTCACAGATTATAAAATTTTCACCATATCATCAATTTTTGCACACCAACTTCATCGATTTTGCTTTTGAAATTATTCTAATTGTACATAGATTTCATATCGTCTTCCTCCTTGTGCTACTTAATTATCGTTTCATATATGTACGTGAACAATAAATGTTATAATTTCTTGAGTGATCATCGTCAAATATTTAAGATGTGAAAATAATCTCTCTCTCTTGCTCTATGCTGTCTTTTTGTTGGTTAGTTGCAATTCTAGCTCTACTTTTTTATATTATATATGGTCCCAAGTCTCCCATGGATGATGGATCCCATTACATGGGTTTGTTATTTAATTTGTGGATATTTGTTACAGTGTATTAATTAAGATTTCAGACTTTAAATTCTAATAAAAAATTATATATCTATATATGGGCTCTTTCTATTAATCTATCCAAAAACAATATATCAACTACAGACGTCTGATCATATGTTGCTGAAATAGCCTTTACAAGCAGTAACGATGATGACAGATTTGTCCTACTGTATCATCACATATATTATTATTTTTGAAATAAAATAGTAATAAATTTGATAAAATGACATGTCATTATCGTCACCAGTAGCTTTATGGTTTGGTGATATCTAGCATTGCTGGTATGATTTGATGTTAGGTGATGGTATGATATGGTGGCATTACAAGGCTACAAGCTAGCTTGTTAGGTGGTAATAAAAATAACAAATATAAAAAATATAAAAATATAAATATAAAATAAATCATTAACCTCAATTCTAGGCTTGCTTGAGGGATGGAGGAGCCGATCGAACTGCTCGTCGCGTAGAGGAGTGGAGGAGTTAGTAAAATTCCTATCATAGACCATCTGTGATGGATGAATTCAACGATGAAAGAAGGAGAGAGAGAGAGAGAAATTAAAGGAGAGATTATTATTTTTTAAATAGGAAAATATATTAATTTATAAATTACTATTATACCCTTTGGTTATATAAGATTCTAGAACATATAATGTTATTTTACCTTTTTACCCTCATTGACTCTTGTTGGCTTGATGGAACCATAACATAATTGGATGATAGGGACTAAAATACGTATTGTCAGAGAAAGGATGGACTTAAAATTATAATACTAAACCGTGGACTAAACGTAGATTAAGATAAACTACAGGGAATAAAATGTGATTTTCCCTAAAAATAACAAATATAAAAATATAAATAAAAAATAAATCATTATGACAACAAGGCTTCTAGCTAGTTGCAACTTGCAACTTGCATGGTGGGTCTTGGTGGTGGAATTAGAAAAGTATTGATCAAATTTATTGTCCCATTCATCATAGGTCTAGACATAGCTCGCACTTATAATCTTCAACATATTTGAAATGGTTAAAAAAAATGTCATTAAATTACATTGATTTTTTTTTTTAAACAGTTTTATTTTTGAAATGCTACAATAATTTGGGGTTTGGGAGGAAAAAGACTCAAACACATAACTTTATGGTGTAGGTGTGAGAGACATACCACTGTACTAATCTCTTTTGGTATGTTTGTTAAACACTTTTTTTTAAATATTGATTAAACACTTTAGGTGCGTTTACTAATCGGGAATGAGCGGAATCGGAATCAAATTCCACTGGAAAATGAATGGAAGGGAATCAGAATTAAGTTATTAAATTCCATTACTATGTTTACTAACTTTTTAAGAATTAAAAATTGAATTCAATTTATACAAAGTTGATTACAAAAATACCTTTATATATAAAAATAACCGCATATGTAAATATGGAAGATGTATGAGTATAGCTAATTTATAGCTAATATATAAAAAAAATTAAAGAAATAAAAAATCAAATCAAAAGCAGCATGACTTCGTGCAGTTCACAATTTTTTTTTGGCCGTTGTAAAGTGTATAGTTTATTTTTTAAGTATTCTTTTATCAAACTTTTTTTTTAAGGAAAATTGCACAAACTTACCCTAACGTTTCCCATTATAACATAATTTTCAACTAATGCCTTTAATTGCACAAACAACCCCTCATGTTAATCAACTTTGGTTAAAAATAGCCATTGACCATGATTTTTTTTTTTGAAAGCCCAAAATTACCCCCGCACTTTATTACAAAAAAAATCTTAATTGCCGTTTATTTAAAATATTATCTACTTTAAATTATTATAATATAAAAAATAAATACTAAACATAATCCTTTTTAAATAAAAAAATTTTTCAAAAATAATATATTAAAAACAAAACAATTTAAGAAAACATTATTTTGAGAAAATACAATTTAATAATATATTAAAAACAAAAAAAAACGTTATTTTGAGAAAATATAATTTAAAATTATGCAAGTCCAATATGAATAGTGGTAATGTGTTACATATTTTTGAATTTTTTTTGTTTTTATTATATTATTTTTGAATTTTTTTTTATTTAAAAAGGATTATGTTTAGTATTCTAAACACAAATATAAATAAAATCATCAAGAGTTTGAAATAAAAATATAATCATTTGTCATAATAAAATACAGTAGCACTGAAAATTTATTAAATGTTCATCTCTATAAGACAAAATAATTTGACTCAATATAAATTACGCATTATATTTTGGTTCAAAAATTTTAAAAATATATACTAAACATAATCCCTTTTAAATAAATAACATTTTTTTAAAATTTTAAAAATATGTAGCACATTACCACTATTCATATTGGACTTGCATAATTTTAAATTATATTTTCTCAAAATAACGTTTTTTTTGTTTTTTTTGTTTTTAATATATTATTAAATTATATTTTCTCAAAATAACGTTTTCTTAAATTGTTTTGTTTTTAATATATTATTTTTGATTTTTTTTTAATTTAAAAAGGATTATGTTTAGTATTTATTTTTTATATTCTAATAATTTAAAGTAGATAATGTTTTAAATAAAGGGCAATTAAGATTTTTTTTGTGATAAAGTGCAAGGGCAATTTTGGGCTTTCAAAAAAAAATCATGGTCAATGGCTATTTTTAACTGAAGTTGACTAAAAGGAGGGGTTGTTTATACAATTAAAGGCATTAGTTGAATATTATGCCATAATGGGAAACGTTAGGGTAAGTTTGTGCAATTTTCCCTTTTTTTTATGTATATAATTGACAATTCATATATACAGTCTTTCTATTATCAGTTTAAATTGACAAAAGTTATATCAGTTTCTTGTATGTGGGCCACTGGATTTAAATACTTTGACTGACAAGTATATACAGCCAAGTCAAAGTATTTAAATCTAGTGGCCCACATGCAAGGAACTGATATAACTTTTGTCAATTCGAACTGATAATGGAATTTCTGTTCATATATATATATATATATATATATATATATATTTGTATGTATATATATATATATGTATGTATGTATGTATGTATTAAGTGGGCATATTTTAGTAAAGAGATATGAATTCCCCTTTTCAATTAGAAAAGGAAACTTGATTCCTAAGGTGGGTGGGGGGAATCAAGTTCCCTTTTATTCCGGAACTTAATTTCTGATATGTGTGCGGGGTCTACGGAACTTAATTCCTCATAAACTTAGGGGTCGTTTGTTTTTTCACTTAAAACTTAATGGGTCTGAATCATAATTATTAAGTTGTTTTTTTTTTTTTTTTTTTTTTTTTTTTTTTTTAAGTGGTCAAAAAACTTAAAAATACTAAAAAAATAACTTAAAATAAAAAGTAAAAAATCCTGACTTTTCACTTAATTGCATTAAATGCAATCCAAAATCTTTTCTTCCGATACTATCCTCCATATATAACATATTTCCAATTTCATCATAATTATATAATGTATAGAAATCTTTATTTTAATATATTCCTTATTTTAAATAGCTTAAAAAATAAAAAAGAACCCTAATCACTTCTCATATTGGTGTTTAATATAAATACTTTATTATGATATTAGGGTGATGTATTTATATATTATTATTTTTAGAGTGTTTTGTATGAGTTTTTTTTGCTACCTCTTTTATTTTTTGAAAAAAAAAAAAAAAAAAACCTTTTCTTTTCTTAGTAAAAATAAAGTTTGTTTGTAATGGAAGAAGAAGATCATGATCATATGTGCTCATATATAATTATTATTTTTGGATTGTTTTTATTCCATATTATATGTATAATTATTTAACATGGGTATAAATGTAAATTTGCTTATTTTCAGACAATTTTACTTTTAAAAAATAAACGTGTTGACAATACATTCATATGTGAGGAAAAAAACAAACAAACATGTCATTCAAGTTCAGATTTCAGTCCCTATTCAGTCTTCAAAAAATTCAGGATTATTCAATCTTCAGACAAAAAAAAAAAGAAAAAAAAAAAAAAAAAAAAAAAAACGATCCCTTAGTAAACATAGGAATTCAAAAATCAGAAATTTAATTCCCTTTCCCGAGAAGAATTCCTAATTAGTAAACACATCATTTGTTTAAATATTGTGAGTATTAGAGCTTAATTATTGAAAGATATTGCTAACAACAATAGCATAATTACTTATCAATGTCAACTTATCACAACATCATAGTTGCTTAATTACGGAAATAATTTCTTAACAACTTTTTTTCCACAGCTAATTCTAACACAATTAATTGGCTCAACTACTTAACTACCGTGTGTAAAAAGGTTATACTTTTTCATTAACCGTGGTTTATGAAGATCAAATTTTTTAATTTTTTATTTTTTTCCACAAAAACGCGGTTTCATACTTGCATGAATTATTGTCGAGGAAAATCCAATTGATTTGACATGTGATTGTGATGAAGTTTTGATAAAATTAATTTGTGCAATTAAGGTTAGATTTTGAATATTTGACCCCTTACAGTCACTTTCGTTTGCATGATCTTGTCTGATTAGTAATTGGTATAGACTTTATTTTATTTTATAATAAATTGTTTTATTCTTGTTTGAATGAGTCTTTGAACAATTTTATATGGTGACTAAAAATAGTCTATCAAAGCGGATTATTGGTGATGCTGTTTTCTGTCAGTTAAGTGGTCCAAGGTTTTATATGGTGTAGCCCAAATGAATTCCCAATTATTATTATTATTATTTGATGTATAACCACTACCGGGACCTGGCGAGAATAGATTTTACAAGTACAACCCGTAATACTACTCCCACTATCGGGGAAAGGATACAGGTGGAATACAGCTTTTCTCACAATTGGGATTTAAAGGCCGAGGTGGGACAAAGAATATATATACAAATATATGCACACACATGGCTTTGAACCGTGGTGGTGGAGGCTCCCAGAGAGTGTCCAGCCATATTGGCAAGAGCCCAAGCGTCTCAATTATATATATATATATTTAAATAAAAATTTAGTCAAATTGTTTTAATTGGTTCTAGAATTAAAGGATTGGTATATTCAATCACTTCCAGAAGCAACTTAAATTGAAAGCTAAAACAAAAAGCACTTATTGACCAAGTCCAATATTAGGAAAATAAAACTTAAAATCCTCATGTGGGATCTATGCGGATTAGCTTAATTGCTCTGACGTCACTTGTATATAGCAAAAAGTGCAAAGCAACAAACGCGGTGTAAGGTTTGAAATTTCTTGGTCAAATTGTTTCTATGACTTTATACCTTATAGTTTTTAGTTTCCTATTCTTTGTTAACAATCATTGGAAAAAAAGAAGAAAAAAATTGAGGTATTGTCTGTTACACATTGGATCTCACAATTTTGTTCGTAAAAGGATCATCGTTTATAGTTGGACTAATTGCACAAACGTCCCCTAAGTTTAGGTATAATTGTATGTATATGGAATTTTTACCTATAATTGCACAAACATCCCCTGTAATTAGTTGATTTTGTTAAATCTAACCATTGACCATAATTTTAACCAAAAATGACTAAAGTGCCCCTAGTTACCTATTTTATAATTAATTATATATATACTTTTTTTTGACAATTTATATATATACTTAAAAAAATAATTATATATATACTTAAAAAAATAATTACATATATACTTAAAAATAATAATTATATATAATACTTAATTTATTTATTTAAAAAAATGGATTATAAAAATGTAAAAAATGGATTATAAAAATTGTTAAATAAATAAATTAAGTATTGTATATAATTATTATTTTAAGTATATATATAAATTGTCAAAAAAAATAAATAAAGTATATATATAATTAATAATAAAATAGGTAACTAGGGGCACTTTGGTCATTTTTTGGTTAAAATTGTGGTCAATGGTTAGATTTAACGAAGTCAACTAATTACAGGGGATATTTGTGCAATTATGGATAAAAATTTCATATACATGCAATTATGCCTAAACTCAAGGGACGTTTGTGCAATTAGTCCTTTATAGTTTCCTGTTCTTTGTTCACAATCATAAGAAAAAATTAAGGTATTGTCCGTTTTAGCATATTGGGTCTCACGATTTTATTCTCAAAAGAGTAATCGCAAGATTGAGGGTAGCATTTGTTTATTTACAACGTAGATTGGTTTTGACTTCAACTGGTGTGAGAGAAAACCCGTAACACATTTAAAACTTTAATTTATGCATGAGTTAAAAGTAGTTTGTGGTTTTTATAAAAAGAAATAGACACGTATAACAAAACATACTCACACCCACATCATGATATTACGGGTTTAAAATAATATCTTACTTTCGGATCGAGACAGAGAGAAGAGGGTCGAGGGGGATATGTCCCCAGTTTCCTTCGATTTTTTTTTTTATAAAAAAAAGTTATATATTTACCTGTAAAATTTTAGTATTTTTTTTTTTTCAGAAGTATTATAAGAACTATTATAATAGAACTACTGGGACCTACCCGGATATCTACTTCCATAATGGAAGATGGCTATTCCCACAATCTGAAAAGAAAACTCCTCACACATGATTATAAAATGTGCATGGTGAGATTTGAACCCCTCACCACGTATGTTTAAGGAATGCGCACTATCAGCTCTACTAAGAAGTGATGTTCAATTTATAGTAATTTCTTAAAAAAAAATTAAAAAAAATGATACATATATGATAGACCCCTTAAGATTTTATTAAGCATATGTACGGACTACAACGGAGATTACAACGTATTATAGATGTTAATATAAAGGAAGAATTGGTCAAAGTTTGGACCTCCTCACTTACTCTAAGTCTCAACTCTCAACTCTCAACAGGCACTAGATTGTCTCTTTCCTTCAAGTATGACCAAAGACTAGTCTAAGCTGAAAAACTCGGTTTCTCCGGTCAAACTTCAAATTTTCCACATTCTCCTTTTCTTGCTCTATCGACGAACAAGCCCTTCCTATATAAGCCAAACCTTTACTTTTCTTCTTTAAACCCATCCAACAACACCCTTCACTTCAATTCTCTCATTTAACTATAAACAATAAACAACCCCATTTCTAAAATTCCCACTTAAAAAAATTCACGCTTTATGCTTCTAACTTCCAACTCTTCACTGTTGACGAACAAGTGAAAAGGGTAGCTTCTTTGTTTTGTTGCTGTTGAGAGAGCTACTGAAAATGGAGTATGGGTGGAGCTGGGAGCAGAAGACACTGATGAATGAACTGATTGAAGGTATGGAGTTTGCAAAACAGTTGAGAGTTCATTTGGGTTCAAAATCTTCAGTGGAGACAAGTGATGTGTTGGTGCAGAGGATCTTATCTTCATATGAGAAGGCTCTTTTGATTCTCAAAGGGCCTGGTTCTGGCTCCACAACAGTGCAAGCTCAAGCTAATATCGGAGCAGCAGCAGCAGCAAATTGGGGTGTGCCAGAGTCTCCAATATCCATCAATGGAAGTCCAACAAGTGATGATTTTGATGGGGTTTTTAAGGACAATATTCTAGACCACCAAGAAAACTCAAAGAAGAGGTGAGTTCTTTTATATATATATATATATAATAATCTGATGTAATGATTGTTTTCATGTATGTCAGCTGTCAAATTATGGTCTAAAATTTTGTTCCTGAAATTGGTTGGTGCAGAAAAACACAGCCTAGGTGGACAGATAAAGTGAGAGTCAACTTTGACAGTGGGCTCGAAGGACCACAAGAAGATGGCTTCAGTTGGAGAAAATATGGACAGAAAGATATTCTGGCAGCCAAATATCCCAGGTCGAGAGTCAAACAAATCTTTTCAGACACACTAAAAAGTTTCCAATCATTGTTGGAATTTTAAATAAGTCTGATTCTGATTCTGTTTTTCGTAATTTGCAGAAGCTATTACAGGTGCACATACAGAAATACACAAAACTGTTGCGCTACAAAGCAAGTGCAAAGATCTGATGAAGACCCCACCATATTCGAGGTCACATACAGAGGAACACACACTTGTTCACATGGCCAATCTGTCCAATCAGTTCCACAGCCACCATCACCAGAAAAACAAGAAAAAAGACTAAACTACCAACAACAACAGCAATCTCAAGATATCCTCTCAAACCTGAGGAAAGGTCTGAGTGTCAATACTAATGGCTTGGACAACAGAGAGATGGAACCTCCTTTCACTTTTCAGTCAACTTCATTCGGATACATGAGGACCGGCGATCATTGCTTTTCGCCTTCAATGCTTGACGAAAACACGTTTTTAGGCTTCTCTTCGACTTATACATCTCCGTCCACACCCGAATCCAATTACTTTTTATGTCAGATGAACAGCTTCGGAGACGCGCAGGGCTTCGAAGCTAGCCTCCCCGAGCTGTTGACAGCCAACAATTCGTCTGCCAATTCTCCAATTTTGAACATGGATTTCTCGCTTGATCCTGCCGAAATTGATCCAAACTTCTTACTCTGATACCCCCAGGACCAGGACTTTCCCTTTCAATTCTGTTTCTGTGTACAACAAGTAGAATAAAGATTATAAGAGCTGAATTTTGATAGTAACTTTCAATAGCAGATCGTCCTGTTGCTAGCTTGTATTTCAATAGCGTAGGGGTCGGTTTAAGAGACATGAGAGACTTCTTCTTTCATTGTAGAAGAGAGGCAGGAACTAGTCGTAGTACTATTTGTAAGTTAGACAGTTTATTAATGAATTGCAGTTTCGATATAGAAATGCTCTTAAATTGTCCTACATCAATGCCTGCGTAACTTCGAATAATCAGCGGTAGATGTACTAAGAACAGGGGTGATGCAGTGATGGGTTTATACAGAATAGATCATAATCATTTGAGAGACGAAAGAAAACACACGAGAGGTTTCAAAACATCGGCCGCAAGTAACTAAGTGCATTCAAGAAGAAGCAGAGCAAAATTGAATTCATCAATGTGTTCAATTGTTACACTTCACATGAAAGTTAAAACATACACGTCTTGTTCACAGGAAATCTTGGAGAGGTTCTACAACTGCTCTCACAAAATTGAAGAAATCAAAAAAATTGGGAATCATAACAGAGTTCGTATAAAGTTGTTAAAAGGAATTATACATATACTTCTTCAATGGAAACAATATGCTAGAAGGTGAGCTGAGGGTGACAATTGCCAGAAACAGAGCATAAGCAAGAGCGACTGGCACGCATGTCAGATTGTCAGGCATCCGAAACTCCATTTGAAATAAGAAAAGAGAACATGAAATGAACGAATTCTGTTGAATAGAGAAGCACGTATAGTATTAATATACGGTGATGAATACTTTAACATTAAGAAAAATGTAAAACCTGTCCAGTAGGATTTTACCTGTCCAGTAGGATTTTTACCTAAATGGAGGATTTCTCCTCTTTGATCCCATGAACAGCATTTGGTGTGCCTTGCTTTGCATCTTTGGCTCTCTGAAGAGCTTGTCTCAACCCCAACACGATGAATAAATTGGTCAGACTGAGAAGTGACTCCGCCCCACCATGTAACCAGTCAACGTTAGACAAGGAGGTACCGTAATGCACCTTAGCTGTACAGTTACATATATACTAGTCATGGTCTGCATTGGGCATATCCCTATAAACCGATGAATACAAGTGTTGAGAACTTACCATAAAGACCAGCTGAGACTGCTCGGCAAAGATGAAGGCATCGGAAACCCAAATTAAGAAATTAGTAGAGTTGAACCAAAGATTTTGACAACAGTAAACAATTGAGAATAGTAGGATAAATTTTATTGGAATTACATAGTGACCAAAATATCACACATACAAGAAGCCTATGTTAGTCATTGAAAACAACGCTGCATGTGTTAGTTACTTAAAACAATACATCAATTCCTTAGTTTGTCCCACTCTAATCAACAAAAGGTTTGAAGCTAAATCTTATTGACTCTCTCTTAAAGTGTGATACTCATCAATGTTACCCTCAAAACAAAGTTGTGGCACTCATCTAACTAAGAGGTACTTATCAATCAATAACGGATCCTCACACGGAGTACTTGTATATCCTACAAGCCATTGGAGCAGCAGCAATGTTAGTAACGTTCAAAGACACGGGATCTGCAGTTGCAGCAAGATCCGTGAGGACATTTTTCATTATGATATCTTCAAAAGTGTATGAAGCGTCAACAAGACTAAGTTCAAATATTTGACACCTGATAGATAGAGAGGGTGAGAAAATCATTAGCAACTTTGCTGAAACAACACCACTATAACATGAAAACTTTTCACATTCTAGACACTAATCACAAACCCCATATCAAACACAAATGCCTACAGGTCAGATTTTGTTCGATAGCGATTCTTTCACCCATCAATCATATGGAAGCTACTACTAGTGTCTACAGCTACTCAACAGCTTCATTTCGAACAAATGGTCCCTACCCAATTAAATTCCTAATCTTTCTTATTTATTTGCAATATATAAAGTTAGAGATGATTCTAACAAAAAAATAAATTGATCAAAAGGGCACCAAAGAAATATTCAACTTCTGTGGAACTATAATAATGAGAACCATGAACAATTTTGACTTCCATAGAAGAGCTAATAAAAAAAATAAAATAAAGTCTTGTATGAACACAACCATACTTCAGTTTCTGAACCATCTCAATCTACTTGTCCAAAAAGCTCTTAAAAACCAGAAATGCAAGCATAGAAACAAAAATCAAACCTGTGCTTACATTACCTATTAAGAAAATCCAAACTTGACTTTCTCCAAATCTTTCTCACAACACATGGCACAATTAAACCAAAACATTTCAAAAAAAAAAAAAAAAATCAAGCACAACCCAACAAACAGCATAAAAATAAAAATTAAACTGAAAAAAGAAAGTAAATGTAGAGTGCCGAAAAAAAAAATGGTGAAGAAACTCACCAGCGGCTCCAACAAAAACGAGCAAGAAGTAGAAACCAAAAAGAGTGAGCTTTGGAGTAGACTTTGATCTACTTATAAAGTACAAAAACCCCATGTAAGGAAACAAAGAGAGAAAGCTGAGGAGCTGTGAAACTATGTTGTTCTCTGAGTCAATGTTGAGTGTCCATGGACATGTATCCACTGGTAGCACTAGCAACCAACCACGCACAATTATATTTTCTCTGCTAACGAGTCTTCTCTCTCTGTAGCTCTTGAAAAATCTGGTTGGTTTAAATGGGTTGGTCTTTGGATTTTGAAAGAAAGAAGAAGCACCCAGAAAACTTGAAGACATAAGAGAAGTGGAGGCTTTCAGCCGAGGTTGCATGAAACCGATCTCCATGGCTTGTTTGTGGATTCTGCAACCATATCTGTTTTGATTTTAAAGAAAAACGAACCAGAGGTCGGATAATAACCGACCCGAGTTTCAGTTAGTGAAACATGTCATTAACTGTGGATTGGCCCGAATAAAGCCCAACTGTTGATTGCAGGCACGTCATTGGAAAGTTGAAGACGTGTCACGTCAATAAAAAGGTCAATGATGTGTCTGAACACGTCATCCAATGTTTGATGAAGTGTCAGGCATGTCAACCCATGGTTGATGACATGCACTGGCACGTCATCCAAATAGCTGATTATGGGTGACGTACCCACACACGTTTTCGAAGTATTTTCTCATCCCTTCTCTTTCTATTGTTCTCTCCAATCACCCAAATTTTCTTTCAATATAAGCAGACCCATTAAAATCCAAATTTCGATTTTTGAAGGTTAGCAAATGTTAAATCTGCAAGTAGAAGAACAGAAAGACGAAATTCATCTATTGTTTGGATATATTAATTTGTAATAGAAATATTTAATGAAGATTAAAATATTTCAGCTGTAAATTAAACGAATTTGCTTGTTCTATACAAGAAAACATTGCATCAATATTTGCACAATCACTGGCAGATTTGCATGGTTCTCTTGGTCTGAACATTTTGTCACTCACTGTCAAAAGTAGTAATTGAAAAATAAGAGATTATCATCTTCAACAATAGAAATAAGAGTAATGCTAGAGAACCCAAAAAATTGACCCAAATTTTGGACTCAAACCTATGTGGCAACATCACATGGGATCTTTGGGAAGAGTGACGTGGGCCCATGTTGTGTGTGATGTTGACACATAGGTTTGGGTCCAAAATTTGGATTACTTTTTTGGGTCCTCTAGCATTATTGTAGAAATAATGAAGAATTATGATACAAATTAAATCCTATATAGAATAAAGAGAATCGCCAAATCTTCAATTCTAAGCAAATTTCTTAGTTGATGCTCAATCCAGACGAGCAATTATCGGAAGGAATGGAGAAGAAATTGCAAAAGAAACTTATGTTTTCTTACAAAATTAAACACTTGAATTGGCTCCTAATAGCAGCCGATAAGAAATGCTACAGGGAGCTAAGAAGTGGGTTCAAATGCTGCCTGTTCGTGCCAAATGCCGTTCAAGTTTGCCTGCCACAACCTTACCATCCCATCACTTCCGGTGGTAGCCAAGGTCATTCCACTCATATCCCATTCCATCTGCCACGCCTAATCACATTTGAACATGACATTCATTTAATTCCCAACAAAAATAAAGACAAACAAATGCATCTGTGCATCGAAATGATGCATATTTGTGCAACAAAAGAAAATAAAAGTCATATACAAGATAATGATGTTGATACCTCGCCTCCATGGCCAGAAAGCAAGGCAACATTCTCCACCAAGAGTCTTCCATCCAAATCGGGGTTTGATCCAACATGCCATATCGCAATGCCCTTATTAGTTGAAACAGCTATTACCTCATATGACCTATAAGAAAATTAGAAACCATTGTTAATCAAATGGCATCATTCATATTTCCTTCGGTTACTAACAAAATGAAACCCAAGGCAAACGAAGCTATTTGCTTTAGATTTTATCTAAGAAGTCATTATCCAACACCAATTGGCTCCGACAGATGTGGGGTTCAACCATTTTATTTGCAGGCTATCCTGCATAAGAAGGTTTTCTTTCCAACAAGTTGCTTGTGTACTATTCATAAGCATTATGTAAAAGTGCCTCCCTTACCGGCCAATGTTTGGTGCCCATGCAACAGAATAAACTTGATCACCCTTGTCCGCAGGCAAAGCCAACTCTGCAACCGGTACCCATCTATTATGAGCCTGATCAAATTCCCACACCTGTAAATATCTATCATGAGTTAGCCCATCACATATATCTTTATCATTCTAGAGGTCACTCACAGCAATGCAGCATGAAAGAAAGGAAAAGGAAACTTGTAAAGATTAAAGAAGATACTTATTATAACGCAGGTTCCAAGAATTATGAGAAACGAAGATATATACCATGATATAATTCAGGAAAGAATTGTTACCATTCAACACCCAAACCATTATCAACAATGAAAGATCAGCTGCAAGACATGCATAATCCATCATACCTTGGAGGAATTGAGTTGATGCGTGTTTGAATTAAAACCTAAAACAAAGCTTGCTTCTTGGCTTTCACCCTTTTGCGGGTTCCAGGAAATAGATGCCGATAAGCATGATGCCTTTGCAAATGTAGATACAGAATCAATGACATTCTGAAATTCAGCCTGGAAAAAATAATTAAACAAGACGGGATAGAATAAGTAGATGTAGATGATGAATGAAAAGCGTCCACAAAAAGTTAGGAAAAGTTAAACAAGCTAACAGGACAAGAGAAAAAATATGTTATTTCACCATTCTAGACCAAAATGCTCACAAATAAGATGGCTTATAATTATCATGAATGAACATTCTACAGTTATGCATACAGCAAAGCAAAACGTGTATGCAGCATACGATGATTTATCATCAATTTCTTTATTGACACTCAAATCAATTAAATAATTTTTTTTTTTTTTTTTATAGGAAAGAACAAATCAATTAAATTAATTTAACAATCTCGAAAGTTAAATGTTGTTCGAAATAGATATCAATTGATCAAGCAACTCCAATTCTCATTGCACTTAAAGAAGGTCAGATTTGGATTTACATAAATCACGCATATAAGGAAAAATGAAAGTGGCAACCAGACATGTTAGAAAAGAACAGGGTAGATAGACGCAGAATGAGAAATATATATATATATATATATATATATATATAGAGAGAGAGAGAGAGAGAAGGAAAAAATAGATTTGACAGAAAAAAAGTTTACTTATTCATTGCATATTCAGATGAATGACAAACATAATTTTAGAATAATAACGATTACATAGAATATAGACACCGAACTAAATATTATAAAACAAAATATTTTTTTACAATTTATAAATATCCAGTTTTCTTCTAAGGCAGCAAGTGGCATCATCGGCTTTTCAGGAAATGCAGAATCATACAATAATGAAATTAAATCAAACATCATTGATCACCTGCAGTTGCCAATTTTTCAGTTCCAAGGGATCTAACAGCTCATAGACTTTAACAAGACCATCTGAGCAGGCAGCAACCTGCAAAATTAAACAGTAAATTATGTAAATCTAGATTTATTTTATAATTGTAAAGTTTACGTGTTCATGTTTTAGCGACTTTACATTTATAAACACAAATCTTCATCCAAGCCAAAATATGAGATGATAGTAGCAAATACAAAGTCTATCATAAACTATGGATTTATTCTTCTAGTCCTTCAATAAAAAAACTTAGAAGTTACAAAGACCGTGATCATTCACAATTCATAAGGTGATTAATTTCCCGTCAATTACATTACATCAAATCAATTGAAAATCACAATCCTGCTATTTCAGGTAAGAAATGACGTGTTTTATAAAGCCGTGCAACTTGAAAATTTTCGTTTGTAGCAAGGAAACAAAAATAAATAAATAATGAAAGACAGATATATAGCAGCAAAGAACTAAAATAAATAAATTCAATAATATTTGAGAAAGATGTAGGAGCATGAAAAACGCTTCAGGAATTTGGGTTTCTAGCTTGTGTAACTTGTCCAGGCCTAAGTTAGATGCCTTAAATCCAAGTTACTTCATTGATACTGGTGTAGAGATTAGATTGGGTTTTGGGGATGTTTGAAGACCAAAATCTGAAGCTAAACAGTGTGGTCTTGAATTCATTATCCGTTCAAGTTTACCCAGATGGTTGAGTCTAATTTTGCAGCTACCGAGTATTACTGCCAAATATATCATCTCTAAGGTTCAAATATCAAATAGAAAGGTCGAACCAAATCCTATAAACATCATACATAACATTTATAAACTTCAAAGCTACCCAATAACTTATACTCACATTAGAACACATATATATCTTATTCGAACTAAAAACAATAAAAAATAAAGAAGAAATCAAAGCTCACCATTTTTAAACTAGTCGAACAGGCTCCAAACTGAACATCCAACACTTGAGTCGACTTGTTTTTAAAGCTCTTGCACAGCTTCCACTGAAGAGGCTGCGCATCTTAATATTAACAAAAATCCAATCAACACCAAAAAAAAATAATAAAAATAAAAATAAAAAACCAAACACATTTCGAATTTCCATCAAACAGCTAAATTACACGATAAAACAAAAACAATTATACAATCTCAACAAAAATTCACCTTCTACAACCTCCTCCCAGAGAGACAAGCTTCCGTCCTTGCAAACGCACGCGACGGCGTCACCGTATTCCGGTGGAACCCAAACGACCTTTAAAACGACATCGTCGTGTACCTGACATAAAAAAAAATAAATAAATAAATAAATAATTGAAATCGACTCTCGAAATCACCAATAAATTATTAAAAAAAAAAAAAATAGACAAAGCACGAACCCTAGTTTTAGAGGTGGAGGAGAAGGAGGAGGAAGCAGGGTCAGGTGAGTCGAATACGGCGAGGATTCCGTGAAGTGATCCGGTGGCGAGTCTCTGGCCAGAGTAGTTCCACGACGAGCAGGTCGTATCTTTGTCGAGCGTCGCTATCGGTTTCTCCATGTCCGTACACTCTCTCCAGAAATTCAAACTCAAAGAGGAACATGAAGCGAAGAATGAAGAGTAAGAAGTAAGAACACAGAAAGCTAAACCCTCTCCCTCTCAATTCTCGGAGATTCTGTAGAGCGCGAAACCCAAAGATTTTGGGTTGGGCTTTTGGGATCAATTGGGTCCGGGTCTACGAGTTGAAGCCTTTTTAAAAAAAAATATATTAATTAAGATTTATCCTGCTACGTTTGTTATTTGCATTTAATTATTAAACATGTCAAAACTTTTCAAATTGGCCCCTCATATTGATAGAGCTGGCTTCACCTCTTAAAAATGGCCTATTGCTTTGTTTTGGCTCATCGGAGTTAGAATTGCTGTTAGCTAGGATCCCACTGTTGAACACAAAACAGTATTAATGTATCTCATTTAGCAGATAAATTACTATGCATCAGATACATGGTGCATCTCTCATTCGTATTTCACCATATGATAAATTCTCACAATATGTCGAAGTCCGAACAAAGATATGCACATGCATGCATGTTGACGTGCTCAAGTTTTTTCCTTTTTTGTTGCAAACAACTCGTCAAAGATGTTCACTATTGAAAGCTTTTTATCTACCAAGTAATTATAACCAGAGAAACAAAACAGGAAAAAAAATAAGACAGGACAATATATATATAGATGCAAAATGACAATAGAAGACAATGCAAATACTATCGAGACTTTACAAGCCAAAAGCATGCAGAAGCATCCTAATCAAGCACTACAAGAACAACACAAGATTAATAATTATTAGACTAAACAAAGGTTTAATTTAAAAAACAACATTAATTTTCTACTTTTTCTTGATTCTTCCAAATTCCTGCAACTTCAGCAAGTGATTTGGTAGACGACCCGTCTTGGCTCAACACAATTGCAGCAGCATCCTTCAGTTTCTTCATATTGTTTCTCAACAATTTCCCTTCTTCTCCTTTAATCAATCCTCTAGCATATTTTGCAATATCATCTCTGCCCACCAAGCCATTTTCGTCCACTTGATCAACTCTCAATGCGACGTTCAAATCATCAGTCAAAATCACAGCATTCATCTTCTGCTCTGCATAGAGTGGCCACGCAATCAAAGGCACACCATGCACAATGCTCTCTAGGGTCGAATTCCATCCGCAATGAGTCAAGAACCCACCGGTCGAGCCGTGGCTCAGTACTTGAATCTGAGGGGCCCAAGATGGCACCAATAGACCCACACCGTTGGATTTGATTCTCTCTAAGAACCCTTTTGGTAGAAAATCAAAAGGGTCATCGATGCTTTGTACACCAAAATAAGTTGCATTTGAAACTCTCTCATGTGGGCTCTTAGCAACCCACATAAATTTTTGCCCACTCATTTCAAGTCCAAAAGCCAATTCATTTAACTGCTCCTGTGACAAAGTCCCACCACTTCCAAATGATACAAAGAGAACCGATCCACTCGGTTGCTGGTCTAGCCACTTCAAGCACTCAAAATGATCATCAATATTATCAATAATGTTCGAACCGGTCTGTACAAGCGGTCCAACCGGATAAATCGGAACCCCGAAACCCGACTCACCTTCCATCAAAGCCTTAAAAGCTCCCGGTTCCAATTCTATGAAGCTGTTTACTAAAAACCCAGCAACCGATGGGTAGTGTTTAGCCAAGTAAAGAACCCAGTTGTAGACATTATCATTCTTGTCCTGAACCGGGTCCATCAGATCACTTCCATAAATCGGAACACACCCAGGTAATTTTACCGGTTCAGGCAAGTCCTTGTATTCACAAGCGAATTTCTCATCAAGTTCAGGCATGAGAAAAATAAACAACAATTCCATAGCGGTTGAAGTGAAGAAAATGTACGGTGGCACACCGAATTCTCTCGCAACGTCGAACGTAGCCACCCCGAAAAGATCAACAACCAGAGCAACCAGCCGGCCGGTCGTCAACTCTGACTGGACCAAGACCTTGAGACTGTCTCGAAAGGCAGGCAGGGACCGTGTCATGCTGAGTTCGATACGGGTCTCCATCTTGACATTGTCAGGAAGGTCTTCGAAGTTGACAGGAGGAAGAAACACGGTGGAGATCATTTCTGGTAAGGATTCGAGTAGTTTCTTCTGGGGTTTCATGGAGGAGCCGTCATCGGGGACGATGAAGGTGACTCGAATGTTGTGTTGAAGAACGAGACGGTTGGCTAGCTCGACGAGAGGGATCAAGTGTCCCATCCCTGGACTAGGCACCATTGCTACATGAGCTTGAACTGGTACTGTTTCTTGCTTGTGTTGCATTGTGAGGTTTTTTTTTTTTTTTTTAAGAATGTTAGATATTACATAAATGATTTATAGAAAATGATTTGATTAATTATGATATATATATATATATAGTAGGATAAAAACAACTATATTTAATATGTGGAATCTGAAAAATCAATGCAATTTTATTTTTATACTAATTATTGGTATGAATAATTAATTAAATTTAGGATAAAAAACAAATATCTATTTAATATGGGTAAGTTTGAAAATGTATGCAATTTTTTTATGCTATTTTTAGTATAAATAATTAATTGAAGAGGAATTGAATTTAATGTTTTTAAGGGCACTGATTATGATCTAGATTCTGTAGAAATTAATGAAAGGGGATTTAGTTGATAAAATCATTAATGTGCGGATCTCAGTATTTAAAATCATATCATGCTTTGGTTAATTCATAATTGTAAATTTGTAATACCTATAATTAGATAAAACACAAAAATCTATAATATGTGTAAGTTTGAAAATTTAAGTGATTTTAATTTTATAATAATTAGAGATAGAGGTAGCAGAGTTCATGAAACATGTGATGTCAATGCAACATAGGCAGTGTGTGATCGGAGGCAAAACCAGCTTCAGAATTTAGAGGTAATTTGAAAAAACTATTAAAATGTTAACTGAAAAATGTAAATAGCAAAAAATGTTTTGGATTATAAAATGTTAATAACATTTTAATAAAATTGTGGGATTTGGGGCCATGACCCCCGCACAATAACGTTGCTTCACCTCTTTGTGATCATATTCATGTCAATAATCAGAGAATGTTTGTCTACTATATAATATACCGTGTATTTTCATTCGATTTGTATCATGTTATATAATTAATCAATTACGTGACATTTGATTAAATCATGGAAGATACGTGTAGGTGGACGATCGAACTTGTATGTCGAATGGGTCGGGTAGAATCAGGCCCAAAGCAACTGAGCTGGAAGTTGGATGAATGACGTCGGCTGTTGTCTGCGGATGGTTGTCTGGACTTAGCTGAACCTGCAAAAGAACTTGAAACAGTAATATAATATAGAGAAATAAGAAAGGTGGGGGGCTTGATGATAGCCTTAGGTATGCTTGGGCTGAGCAAAGCAGTCAGGTGACTGAAGAATGAGTTCCGGTGATCGGAATTATGATCAAGACTCTAGTATCTATTTTATCGGGAGAATTCAGAGAGCTTTTTTAGTGGAGGAGCCTTCTTATTTATAGTGGTGGAAGTGACTCCAACGTTCACTGATCATGTTGTGATCGTGTGCGAGATTTAGGGGGGATACTGGGAGAGATTCTCTCTTTCAGTTACCTACCAAAGCCAACGGAAGACTTGACTTGGTCATTCAAAGACCAAGTCATGCTGCTGACACTTGTTGGATCGACCAACCCAATCGGGCCTGGGTTAGGTCTTTTTGATATGAGGTCTGGGCTTTGTCACATTGGGCCTATGGACCATTTCTGGCTACCACAGTTTGTCCCCCACTCTCTAAAGAAGAAACCTATTGATTTAGAGAGTGACTTGCGCTGGATGGATTACTTTGTCGGTCGACTCCTTTCATTGAGTCGAGTAGATGTTCTTGGAACCCTATTCGACGCATCCGTATGGGGATTAATGCTATGAAGGAAGGACTTGTCGTTCGACAATCATCGAGGACTTGTCGTTCGACTATCATCTCGAAGTACAGCAGATGGTCTCGAAATGTAGCAAATGGGTCGTTTTGGTGGGAACGTTTAGGTTTCCCACGATGACGTCAGATGCTTTTAAACCCATGCGCAGTTCTCGATAAAGGCGTTTAAAATTTAAAACTGGTAACTTCACCTGGGTTAATTGACAACTTCACCTTGGTCAAAAAACTGACGGGGAGTTGACACGTCGGTTATGTTGGGTTAAATAGCAGTTGAAAAGGCGCTGACGTTTTAACTAGGGTTTATAGGGAGAGTTGGTTTTATAAATAAACCTCTCTACTTCAAAAAGACCCTACTTTGTACGTTTCTAGTTTTTTTTTTTTTTTTTTTTTTGAAATTTGTTGATGATTCGGTCATCCTCCACCCATATTTTGTATTTGTAGTGAATGTTTATAGTCGACTTCGACCATTGAAGAAAAAATTTCTATCCTTCTCCTTAATTGAAGTTTTCGCTTTTGTTTCGACTCTTCTATGCAGTGATAGTTTTGGACTTGTATGATATAAGTTTGTATACCCACGCCCATGAATGAGTCGATCGACTTATAGAAAATTTGTTTGAGATAAGCCTGTAAACTTACGCCTATAGATGAGTCGATTAACTTGGGTAAAAAATGCATAAGCCTATAAACTTACATATAAATGAGTCGATCGACTTGGGTAAAAAATGTATAAGCCTGTAAACTTACATATAAATGAGTCGATTGACTTGTGTAAAAATTGTATGAGATAAGCCTGTAAACTTACGCCCATAAATGAGTCGATCGACTTTTATGATAAAAAGTTACAGTATGATCTCATTATCGATGACTGTAATTCATAATTCGATTTCACGCGTATATGGTCGACAAGACCTTTTATAGATAGTATCGTGTACATGTGTTTCGTGGTCGACAAGACCTTGTTACGAATAATATCGCGTACATGCGTTTGTTGGTCGACAAGACCTTGTTACAGACAGTATCGCGTACATGCGTTTGTTGGTTGACAAGACCTTGTTACAGACAATATCGCGTACATGCGTTTTTTGGTCGACATATTTGCAATCGTCATTTATCCTGTCCCCAGTGCTATTCCCCCAACTCTTAACATGTGTTTGTCATAAAAGTTTGTTGAGAGTTTGACGCCGGGTTGAAGGTTGCGAGCGTCGTACCTGAACTAAGACAGTGGTTGCTTGTTGATGTCGACAGTTAAATTATATAGTTTTGTGAGCTCAGGTTTGCACTTAGTTGCACTAAGTCGTCATCATTGCTCCTTGGGGGTCGATTTCGTTAATAGAGAATTGTCGATGGAACAAAATAATATTTAAAAAATTGAAATAACTAGTTTAGAAATGGTATTGTTTTAGATGTAGTGCATTCCAGCTGTTGTGTCGCTCTCGACCGTCGAGGCCGCATATTTTGTATGCTCCCCGCCCGACAACATCTGTTATTTGATAAGGTCCTTCCCATGTTGGCCCTAATTTTCCGGCGCCTTCCCCCCTTGTATTTTGGAACACTCGTCGTAGTACCCAGTCGTGGAGTTTGAAGACTCGGACACTAACCTTCTTATTGTAGTGTCGAGTGACTTGTTGTTGGTACGATTGAGTTCTTAGGGCTGCACGATCTCGTCGTTCGTCGAGGTGGTCAAGTTCGAAACTGAGCTCCAAGTTGTTCTGTTCTTCATCAGGATTCTCGCTGCGTGCGGTCGACAACCTGGTTTCTATTGGGATGACTGCTTCTGACCCGTAGACGAGTGAGAAGGGAGTTTCTCCTGTCGACCGTCGTGGGGTAGTTCTGTACGACCATAAGATCTCTGGAAGCTTCTCTGCCCACTGGCTTTTCTCAGCTTCCAGTCGTTTCTTCAATGTGTTGACAATTGTCTTGTTTGTCGACTCCGCTTGTCCATTTGCTTGTGGATATCGTGGAGTTGAGAAGCTTAACTTGATTGCGTATTTGTCGCAGAAATTTTTGAAGTCGAACGAAATGAACTGGGACCCATTGTCGGTCACTATCTCCTTTGGGACCCCAAACCTGCATATGATATTTTTCCATATAAAATTGCGTACCTCAGTGTCGCGTACTTGTTGATATGCTCCGATTTCAACCCATTTGGTGAAGTAGTCTGTCAGGACTAACATGTAGATGACACCGCCTGGCGCAGCTGGTAGCTTACCTACAATATCCATTCCCCATTTCATAAAAGGCCAAGGGGCCGAAATTGAATTCAACATACCTGGGGGGAGATGTGATATCGGTGCGAAGCGTTGGCACTTGTCGCATGATTTGACGTGATTTTGAGAGTCAACTCGCATAGTCGGCCAGTAATATCCTGCTGTGATGGCTCTGTTCGACAAGCTACGGGCGCCGGAATGATTTCCGCAATCCTCTTGGTGTAAACTTTTCAGGACATCGTACGTTTCTCGAGGGGTCACACATCTTAAATATGGGCCTGTGAATGATTTCTTGTAAAGTTTACCATACAGGATGCAGAACTTTGCTGCTTTTGCTTTGATTCTCCTTGCTTCTGTCCTGTCGTTTGGTAGAATGTCTGCTTGGAGGTAATTGAAGATAGGCTCTATCCAGCTTCTTCCGTTGTCGACCGGTGCCACTGTTTCTGATTCTTGAATTGATGGAGACATGAGATGGATTATTGGAACCGATTTTGAATTGTTTGTTGTCGTCGAACCTAGGCTTGCTAGTGCGTCTGCTCGTGTATTCTCGGACCTGGGTATTTGCTCGATTGAAAACTCGTCGAAAATCGACTGCAGCTGTCTGACTTTGTTTAGATAGGCCGACATTCTCTGATCCCTCGCCTCATATGTTCCATTTACTTGTCGAACGACTAATTGGGAATCGCTTTGTACTTTAATGATTTTCACATTTAGGCTTTTTGCGAGGTCGAGCCCGGCGATTAAGGCTTCGTATTCGGCTTCGTTGTTCGTTGCATGAAATCTACAGTGGATCGACTGCTCCAGTATGTCCCCTTGTGGGGATTTGAGTACCAATCCTAGTCCGCTTCCTTTGATGCTACTTGATCCATCGACCGATAAGATCCATTTGCCGGGTGTAGTCGTTTCTGTTAGTGCAACTAGTTCCTGTTCGACCTGCATACTTTCACCAGGGGTAAAATTCGCAATAAAATCGGCTAATACCTGTGATTTCATCGCTGATCGCGGGTGGAAACTGATGTCGTATTCGCTGAGTTCTACTGCCCACTTCGTCAGTCGACCTGAAAGTTCAGGTTTATGAAGTATATTTTTGAGGGGATAAGCAGTTAATACCTTAATCGAGTGGCATTGGAAGTATGGTCTGAGTTTGCGGGCTGCCATCACAAGAGCAAGAGCAAGAGCAAGAGCTAGAGCTAGCTTTTCCAGTCAACTGTATCTGGTTTCGGCGTCGAGCAGAGTCCTGCTTACATAGTAGACTGGATGCTGATTACTATCCTCTTCTCTGACTAAAACTGCACTTACAGCTGTGTCAGACACGGCCAGGTATATGAACAGTGTTTCGTTGTCCTTTGGTTTCGACAGTAATGGGGGCGACTTCAAATAGGTTTTCAAATCTTGCAACGCTTTCTCACAATCATCGTTCCATTCGAATGCTTTGTTCTTCCTGAGGATGTTAAAGAATTGGAGGCATTTTTCGGACGACTTCGATATGAATCGGTTCAGCGCTGCGACTCGACCGGTTAGTTTCTGAACGTCCTTCATGCATTTAGGCGACTCAATATTTTCGATCGACCGTATTTGATCTGGATTGGCTTCGACGCCTCTTTGAGTGACTAGGTAGCCTAGAAATTTTCCTGAAGACACACCAAAAGAACACTTAGTAGGGTTCAGTTTCATACCATATTGGTCGAGTACATCGAACGACTGCCGAAGATGGTCAATATGTTGCTGGGCGACTAATGACTTGACCAACATGTCGTCGATGTAGACTTCCATCGTCGATCCAAGCATCTTGGCGAACATTTTGTTGACTAGCCTCTGATACGTTGCACCTGCATTTTTCAAACCAAAGGGCATTACTTTGTAACAAAAGATACCTCTTTCGGTGACGAAGGCAGTCTTTTCTTGGTCGTCTGGATGCATCAGAATCTGGTTGTAGCCGGAGTAAGCGTCCATGAAGCTCAATAATTCATGCCCTGCAGTTGCGTCGACCAGCATGTCGATGTGTGGAAGTGGAAATGAATCCTTGGGACATGCCTTGTTGAGATCAGTGAAGTCGATGCAGACTCGCCACTTCCCGATCTTCTTTTTTACCACGACGACGTTGGCCAGCCAGTCTGGATATTTTACTTCTCTCACTGAACCGATGTCGAACAATTTTTGTATCTCTTCGTTGATCACTTTATTCCTTTCGGGAGCGAATTTTCTTCTCTTTTGTTTAACCGGCTGATGGTCTGGGTCGACTTGTAGTCGGTGAACCATTACTTCTGGGTCGATTCCGATCATGCCTTTGTGCGACCAGGCAAAGCTGTTGCAGCGTTCTCTCAAGAACTCGACTAACTGCTTTCGGATGTCGTCTGGTAACCTCGACCCGATGAATACTTTACGATCTGGTTGGTCTGGGTCGATAGATACCTCGTCGAGTTCCTCCATTTTCTGCTTGGTTGGAGTCGACTCGACCGTGGCTTCCTGTAATTGCTATAATTCCTGTTTCTTCTTTTTTAAAGCGTTTTGGTAGCACTCCCTTGCGGCTCTTTGCTCTCCTTTAATTTCTTTAACTCCCCACTTGGTTGGAAACTTGATCAGCTGATGGTAAGTTGATGGGATTGCTTTCAACTCATGTATCCAGGGTCTGCCGAGTATTGCGTTGTAAGGGGATTGGCAGTCGAGCACTAGGAAGTTGATGTACAGGTTGACTCCTTCAGCGTAGACTGGTAGCACAATTTCGCCTAGCGTACTCTTTTGCTCTCCACTGAACCCGGTCAACATAGTCGTTCGACGATTGAGTTTCGATTCGTCGACCTACATTTCTCTTAGAGCACTGTTAAACAAAATATTGCATGAACTGCCATTATCAATTAAAATGCGTTTAGTTAAACAATTAGCGATATGCAAAGAAATAACTAAAGCATCATGGTGGGGAGAGAACAAATCTGATTTATCTGTCGACCGAAAGGTGACGGTTTCGTCGACTTTGGATGGGTGTTCTCGATTTGGCTGAATCTCTACGTTTGACACCTGTTGTGTGTGTCTCTTGGCTGCCGAGTAGCTTACGCCACTGACCTCAGATCCACCGGAAATGCAATTAATCACCCTATCTTGCCTAGGAGGATCTGGAGGGCTGTCGACTGCGCCAGTTTGCCTTTGGTCGTCGCGTCTGGCGTAAGTTTGCTTTCCCTTGTCAGTCAGGAACTCCCATAGATGTCCTTGTTTCAGGAGCTCGGCCACCTCAAATTTTAAGGTGATGCAATCTTCCGTGCGATGGCCGTGATCACCATGGAACTCGCATCGAAGTTTTGGATCCCTATGTTCAGGAAGGGCGTTCATTTTCCGCGGCCACTTAATCGTCTTGCCCATTTCTCTCATAACTGCAACGAGGTCGACCGGTTCAATGCTGAGGAGGTATTCTGGTGCTTCCACCTTTGGTCGACTCGACCTTGGAATACCGCGCCCGTAAGTGCTTCTATCACCAGAGCTTTCGTGCCGCGACTGGATGTTTCTTCTGTCGCTTGTCGGGTACGGTTCCGACCGTCTGTCGTTTGACTTTCTATCGATTCGCTCGTTTCGACGACCTCCATAGTAACTGCTGTTGGCTTTTCCAACGAAGTTCGCCTCATCTTCCTCCCATTTGATCTGGGCCCATGCTTTGGCCAATACATCTTCCATTGTCCTGCAAGGGTATTTGGTAAGTTCCTTGTATAAATCAGAATCAAACCTGAGACCTTTTCTGAAGGCATAGATGGCAGTCGCCTGGTTGCAGTGCGGGATCTGCACTTTTTCTCTGTTGAAACGTCCGACGTAGGCTCGTAAGTTCTCGCCAGTCCTCTGCGTTATGGTGTAGAGGTCGTCCGACAACTTTTCCAACTTGCGGCTGCTTGCAAATTGCTCCACGAACGTGTCCGTCAGCTGTGCAAAAGAATCAATAGAGTTATTAGGTAAATTTGTGTACCACTGTAGGGCAGGACCACTAAGGCTAGATCTGAAGGCCTTGCACATGCATGCTTCTCTAAGGTCGCGTGGGATTGCGGCAGTGAACATCCTCTGCTTGTACTGTGCTATATGGTCGTCCGGATCGGTCGTCCCTTCGTACTGCTTCATGTTTGGGAAGTTGAACTTCTTAGGCATCTCCATAAGAGCTATTGCATCGACGAAGGGTGAGTCAGCGAAGCTATTTGAGGTACTCTTCTTGATAGGAGCTGGGACTCCTGGGATTCTCTGGATGAGAGCTTCCATTTCTGTAAACCTGCGAGAGAATTCTAGATTAGCAGATAAATGTAAGTCTGGCCCCGGTTTTACCACTCCGGGTGTCGACTGGAGAGACATAACCGTCTTAGGGACGTTGTCCGGTTGTTGATCTACTGGCTGTTCGTGTTCGTTCACAGCATCGTTTCTGGCGGGTACGTCGTTGAGGTCGATCTCAACCCTTGCCGTCTGAGGTGTTGGTCGATTCTGATGGTCGACCAGATCTGCTTCTGGTGCGATGGGGTTCCCTGGAACTCTCCGAATATGTCGGTCGACGTCGTGATCGTCGTTTGACGTCGGGACTGGATGCTCCGAAGTGGCTGAATCTGGAACTACTCCGTCGACCAGAATTCTCAATTCTTCGTTTGTCGCCCGGATTGCCGCATTTTCCGCTTCGAGCGCTTGTAGCCTCTCAGCACTGGCGGCCATTTGGGCATTCAACATAGCGATCTGCTCTTCGACGGTTGGGTTTGATCCATTTCCGGCCATGTTGAGTTGTAGTTAGGATTGATTGATTTGGACTCAAAGGTAGTTGCAATGGGCCCCACGGTGGGCGCCAAACTGTAGGTGGTCGATCGAACTTGTATGTCGAATGGGTCGGGTAGAATCAGGCCCAAAGCAACTGAGCTGGAAGTTGGATGAATGACGTCGGCTGTCGTCTGCGGATGGTTGTCTGGACTTAGCTGAACCTGCAAAAGAACTTGAAACAGTAATATAATATAGAGAAATAAGAAAGGTGGGGGGCTTGATGATAGCCTTAGGTATGCTTGGGCTGAGCAAAGCAGTCAGGTGACTGAAGAATGAGTTCCGGTGATCGGAATTATGATCAAGACTCTAGTATCTATTTTATCGGGAGAATTCAGAGAGCTTTTTTAGTGGAGGAGCCTTCTTATTTATAGTAGTGGAAGTGACTCCAACGTTCACTGATCATGTTGTGATCGTGGGCGAGATTTAGGGGGGATACTGGGAGAGATTCTCTCTTCCAGTTACCTACCAAAGCCAACGGAAGACTTGACTTGGTCATTCAAAGACCAAGTCATGCTGTTGACACTTGTTGGATCGACCAACCCAATCGGGCCTGGGTTAGGTCTTTTTGATATGAGGTCTGGGCTTTGTCACATTGGGCCTATGGACCATTTCTGGCTACCACAATACGTATACTTTACGTTGCATACTGTAAACTTTCTCCGATGTCGGATTGTAAAATCAACGTGAAGAGTTAAACTTGAATTTGTGATACTTATCCTTGAAAATTTTAAACTGACATCATAAAATTAAAACTGGAGTCATCTAACACCTTATTGAAGTGGTGAGATGGCTAGTGTGGTAGCCAAAATATATCATATGATGGCCCAGGTCTTGATCCAAATATATTAACCAGGCCCAAAACCATTAGAAGGGCCCAATCTATTCATCAGATTTGACAAAGTCAACATTAACCAAGTCAAGTAGCTCCACTCCTCAAATATCTCGAGATATCTCTAAAATCTCTCCACCATATGAGGGATACAGTTTAAACGGCTCAGGCCGTTAAGACTTCTCTCTTATTGCCTATAAATAGAGGAGCCCTTCTCATTGTTAAGGGGGATATAATTTTCTGTTCTATGACTTGAGAAAAGGTAGATGAAGAAAGCCCTCGATGTCAACTCCATCAACTCGTAAGTCAAGTCTCCATATCATCATCATCTCACTCGACGTGAACTCGTTCAACCATCTTCACCCACCTTGAAATAAATAGGGTCTCGAACTTTTATTTACTAGTAGTATCGCACCTACGTCGACAGACGCACTATACTTGCCAACCAGCCTTTGCTTCCATCACTATCGTTCGACCTATTGACCATTCTACGGTTTATAAACATCAACCCTAACTCCACGTTCAGCCCAAGCAAACATACAGCTATTCAAACGATACCACCCAGGACTCGACTAGCCTTGCAGTAAATTGATTATATTCAAATTTTATTCTATACAAACAATTTCCCCTACAAATATCTGACTTGAGCGTCAGAGAGTCCCCCAAAGGGATCATCCCAACTCCGTGTTCTCTTTTTTGTTTTGTAGGATTGTCAGTGCCTTCCGCTCTACCAAATTCAACTGTGGATTTTTAGAGTCTACAATTTGGCGCCCACCATGAAGGCCTGACGATTATTTTTGCAAAACTAACAAATCTGAAGGATTATACGCAAGACGAAATGGCTCAAACACCCTCTCCAATGAATCTCAATGCTCAACTCGTCAGACAAGAGTAGAGGTCGACCTACCCTCGTACAAACATGACAAACCATGTACAACATGCAATCAATCTACAAGGTTTTCTCTGCTCAATGAATAGCTGGATCGCTCTATATTGAGCTACGATCCGATAATTTAAAGATGCAATTCTTGCTCTACGTTAAGCTACAGTGCAGATAAAATTAAATTCATGCGAGAGCCCAATGTTGAGATACGTTTAGCAAACTATTGCTCTGTCAAGCCATGGCATTTAATTACACTACAAAAGTGATTACTTTGTATCAGTCGAATTACCTTTAAAGGTATTGAAATGCACTTTGTCAACTTACATTATAGTAATGAGCTACTTGTTTATATCAAACTACAACAACTGTCTTCTCTATTTTCGGGCTACGGCTGTGAATGGAGCCATATATTCTATTCTATGTCAAAGTTTATGCTCCAAGTCGAGCTATGAATTTTCAGAATATTTACAAACTTAAATGCTATTTCCGCTTTGTGTAGACCACTTGCTTCGCCGATTGAGCCAAAATGTCAATTAAAACTAATTTAACATTTCTTACTCCAAGTCGAGCCAAATTAATTATGTAATCGCTCTCCGACGAGCTACATGTCGAACTCTTGTCGAGTCGAATTAATTATGTAATAGCTCTCCGTCAAGCTACATGTCGAGCTCTCTCTGTCGAACCGAATTCATTGTGTTATCACTCTCCATCGAGCTACATGTAGAGCTCTCCCTGTTGAACCGAATTCCTTATGTTATCGCTTTCCGTTGAGCTACATGTTGTGCTATCCATCGAGCCGAATTAATTATGTTATCGCTCTCCGTCGAGCTACCTCTCGAGCTACAACATTTTGGGACTAATATAAATCAAAGCTCTACTTTTCTGCTCTATGTTGAGCCATGATTCGTTTGAGTTAATCGAATTATTTTACTCCATCTACGATCATATAATATGATATCACTCTATCACTTTATGTCAGACTACATGGTTTGTAAATTAATACTCCATACAGCAAGTGGCAATTCAATGATTTGGTAAGATAAGAATTTCATGCTCTATGTCGAGCCGCAACAATTGATGAGATGCTATATACATCGTCATTCTACTACATGCTACAGTTGACAAAACTTTAAAAACTACTGTCAAAGTCTCGGCTAATGATTTGAACTAAAATATTTTCCTTGTGTCGATCGACATCCCATTGAAGATCAAATTTCTTTATCAACCTACAATACATCTTGAACGAATTATTTATTTTGAGCTACGAAACGAATTCAAAAGCAATATGATTGTCGCTCTACATCAAGCTATGAATTGAGTATGATGTACAAATTTCGCTCTACGTCGAGCTATCCCAATTTCGCTTTACGTCGAGCTCTTTGTTAAGAAACAAGATTAGCTGATAATCAAGGTTTATTCAAGCTTCTAGAAGATCCCAACTACTCAGCATGGGAAGGGTGTTCTCTTAGATTTTACAGAGATACTTGCTGTCATTTCCCTCTTACTCTTGTCCTTTATACATGTGTTTCATACTTTCATTTGTATTTGCTTTTCCAATTTTCGTTCTAAAAGATTTGTTCTCCTTCAATATAAATACAAAGGTTTGGCTCAGCATCTCTTAAGCTGAGAATTCACAAAAACAAATTATCTTAAATTTTCACTCTCTCCAAATTTCGCTCTATGTCGAGGTCTCCAAATTTTAAATTTCGCTCTATGTCAAGCTCTCCCACTTTCACTATACGTCGAGCCCTCCCAATTTCACTCTACATCGAGCTCTCCAAATTTCGCTCTATGGAGCCCCAAAAAGTGCTCTACAACAAGCTACAAAAAAGTACTTTACAAGTGCACTCTACAAAGCTGTACAAAAGCGCTCTATCGATAGCTATAAATAGGACTCTACGTCGAGCTATGGATAACACTCAATACCGTTGATGGACTAAAGTCCCATGAGAAAATAAGTAGGCGAAATAAACAAGTTCAAACGAATTCTTAGGAATTCATTACAAAAATATGGGGCTATTAAAATAATCCAACCCGCAATTTTTCAATTCAACTAAAACTACCAACAATTGTCTTGTAGATCGTTCAACGCAAGAATCCACTCTCTAAGTTGAAGGCTTCAACTCATAGAGTATGGGGCTAACTGTGGTAGCCAAAATTTGTCATATGGCCCAGGTCTTGATCCGAATATATTAACTAGGCCCAATCTACTCATCAGATTTGACAAAGTCATCACTGACCAAGTCAAGTAGTTTCACTCCTCGAATATATATCTTAAGATATCTCTAAAATCTCCCTACGATATGAGGGATGCAGTTCAAACGACTCAAGCCGTTAAGACTTCTCTCTAATTACCTATAAATAGAGGAGCCTGCCCTTCTCATTGTTAAGACCATCTCCAACCCATTGCACCAATTTGTTGCAAACTTTGAAGCAACATGCAACAACTTCCACACTTTCATCTCCAACCCATTATACAAAATCTTACTTTAAAAAGAATATTCTCTTACATATTCCCTCTCAACCACTCAAAAACAATGAAACAATTATAAAAAAAATAAAAAAAAAAGTGCTACAAAGTAGTGCAAGATGAAAGTTGCGCCAGATCTGGTGCAAGAAGAAGAGTTGCTGTAATCTGGCGCAAGGAATAGCGCCTGGGTTGGAGAAGAAAAACTGCAACAAAATGAAGATTAATGCTTGGGTTGGAGATGCCCTAAGGGAGATATAATTTTCTACTCTATGACTTGAGAAAAGCCGGATGAAGAAAGCCCTCAATGTCAACTCCACCAACTCCCACTCACATAAAAATAATAAATGGTGAGACCAGTCTCACTCACAATTTTCTATTATCAACATTCACGTAAGTCAATAGTCTCCATATCATCATCATCTCACTTGACGTGGACTCATTCGACCATCTTCACCCACCTTGGAACAAATGGAGTCTCGAACTTCTATTTACTAGTAGAATCGCATCTACGTCGATAGACGTACTGTACTTGCCAGCCTGCCTTCGCTTCCATCACTATCATTTATTGATCATTCTACGTTTTATTAACAGCAACCCTAACTCCACGCTCAGCCCAAGCAAATATAAGACTATTTGAACGACATCACCCAGGACTCGACCAGCCTTGTTTACAGTAAATTAATTATATTCAAATTTTATTCTATACAAATGATTTCCCCTACAAATATTTGACTTGGCCGGAGAGTCCTCTAAAGGGATCATCTTAACTCCGTGTTCTCTTTTTTGTTTTGTAGGATTGTTAGTGTCTTCCACTCTACCAAATTCAACTATGGATTTATGGGTCTACAGCTGGTAATAACTTATTAAGTTTGATTTCCCACTCATAGTGTTGGTTTATTTATTTATTTATCATTATTATTATTATTATTATTATTACTTGGTGTGTTTTGATTGAACGGTTATACAAGTGATACAGTGAAGTAATAGTCTCAACCAAGATTTTTTTTTTTTAAGTAATAAATACGGTGTTAGCTCTACGGTAATTCAAATCTGAGATATTAGCCTATTGAAAATAAGTGCCCTTTACAATCATGATACAGTGGTGGTGGGCGATAAGATTCTCTCTTTTCATTGACCTGACTTTTGGAAAGAAAGAAAAAAAAGGCATTGAAAAGTGACTCATTACATTTGATTTCCCATTCAATGTTTTGTATTGTTACAAGAAAACGTGAATGTGTCCGAAGCCTCAACAACCATTATTTGTCCATATATATTACTCCTAGTATATATGTTTACACGAAGGACCACAAGCACTATAATTCTGCTCGATTTATTGAGTCTCGTTATGCACACTTTATAAATATATATGAGGTCGGAGTTTTCTCTCCAATATTGTGCGAGTATATATATATATATATATCACTATAAAAATAAATATATTGACTATCAATAATGCTAATCATACCATTTAAAATCCTATTTTTTTCATCCCAATATATGTGGCATTTTAGGTGTCAAATTATGAGTGAATACACATTAATGATGATTTATCTCACCTACTCTATGTATCCACTCATAATTTGACACCTCACATGCCATATGTAGTGTGATGAAAAATGTAGGATTTTAGGTGGCATATGTAGCATTACTGATTGACTATACATGTACTATTTATTCTCGACAGGTCCCAACACACTCGGATAGTTTGTAAATACCTTCTAAGGCTCCAACTTTACTCTTGTACAGAGAATATGTAAAGTGTGAAATACTTTTTTGTGTGATTATTTTGTGAGTAAGTGGAACTCTTCCCCAATCATACTCTAATCATAAAGTTGAGCAAAATGTTTTTCACGATCTCACATAATTCATAAGCTTTTAAAAGTCTTATGTCTTATTTAATTATTGATTCGTTTTTATAAGGAGTACGCATTATGCCATTATGGCATTTATTATGTATTAATCTTTCTGGCCCAAACACCAGTGACAGCTTAAAGGTGACCATAAATGATTCTAATTCGTTTTTGGACTTTCAACTTTTTCGAAGTAACAATTCATTAATCATCAGTGTTAGTAGTCTAGGATTCCATTGTTTCAACGATCAGGATTCTCTCTTGTCCTTTTTTTTTTTTTTTTTTTCCTTAACTTTGCACCGGATGTTGACATTGAAAATACATGGGTCAAGATTTATTGGTTTCTTTCTTTCTCATACAAGTGGATGTTTCATTTACTCTTGAAAAAAAAAAAAAAAAAAGGTAAAACAGGGTGTTCTAACTCTGTTTGAACACAACAATATTAATGTCTACCCTTTTGCTGAGAAGCTCCCATTGCTTTCGATGCATGGTGCATCTCTCATTCGGATTTCACGACAACACGATGAAATCCAATGGCAAACTTCTTTAGCCCATAATGTTATTTTTTTTTAGTTTATTTAAATTTTATCAATATTTAAATTGACTCCGACCATTTTAATTTGATGAAGCTGGCTTCGTCCATGAGTTGAAATCCGGACGAAAGATAAACATGCATAATGATGCCCTCAAGGTTTTATTTATTTATTTACTTTTTGCAAACTCCTCGTGTAACACATTCACTCTATCTCTATGATTGATAGCTTTTTACAATTTACCTTACCTACAGAGAAACGAAACAGGAAAAATGAAAAGTTACCTCTGTAGAGTTATCAATTTGGTTAATAATAGATGCAAATGACAGTAGAAGAAGACAATGCAATTTTATTAATGAAACATGACAAACCAAAAGCACAAGCATCCAAATCAAGTACTACTAATTAAAAAAGAAAACATCATTAAACGTAACCAAGCAAATGTTTTCCTCTAATAATTAAAAACCACATTAACTAATAATTTAATTTCCTATTTTTTCTTGGTTCTTCCAAATTTCTGCAACTTCGGCAAGTGATTTGGTAGACGACCCATCTTGACTCAACACAATTGCAGCAGAATCCTTCAATTTCTTCATATTGTTCTTCAACAATTTCCCTTCTTCTCCTTCAATCAATCCTCTAACATATTTCGCAATATCATCTCTGCCCACCAATCCATTTTCGTCTACTTGAACTCTCAAAGCCACCTTCAGATCATCAGTCAAAAGCACAGCATTCATCTTCTGCTCTGCATAGAGTGGCCATGCAATCAAAGGCACACCATGCACAATGCTCTCTAGTGTCGAATTCCAACCACAATGTGTCAAAAACCCACCGGTCGAGCTGTGGCTCAGTACTTGAATCTGTGGCGCCCAAGAAGGCACAATTAGACCCAGATCTTTATTTTTGATCCTCTCTAAGAACCCTTTTGGTAGAAAATCAAAAGGGTCATTGATGCTCTGTACACCAAAATAAGTAGCATTTGAAACTTTCTCATGTGGGCTCTTAATAACCCAGAGAAATTTTTGCCCACTCATTTCAAGTCCAAAAGCTAATTCATTAAACTGTTCCTGTGACAGAGTCCCACCACTTCCAAAAGATACGAAGAGCACAGACCCAGTCGGTTGTTGGTCTAACCATTTCAAGCACTCGAATTGATCACCATTGTCACCCTGTTCAATATTTCTTGAACCGGTCTGCACAAGCGGTCCAACCGGATAAACCGGAACACCAAAACCCACCTCACCTTCCATTAAAGCCTTAAAAGCTCCCGATTCCAAGTCCATGAAGCTATTTACCATAAACCCAGAAGCTGATGGATAATTTTTGGCTAAGTAAAGAACCCATTTGTAGGCTTCATCTTTCTTGTCCTGAAACGGGTCGGCTACATCTCTTCCATGAACCGGAACTGAACCGGGAATTTGTAGCGGTTCAGTCAAGTCCTTGTATTCACAAGTGAATTTCTCATCAAATTCAGGTGAGAGAAATATAAACGACAATAACATAGCCGTTGTAGGGAAGAAAATGTACGGCGGGACATTGAATTCTCTGGCGACTTCGAACGCAGCAACACCGAAGAGATCGACAACCAGAGCAACCAGCCGGGTCGATCCGGCCAAGACTTTGAGACTGTCTCGAAAGGAGGGCAGAGACCGGGACAAACTCAACGTGATCCGGGTCTCAATCTTGACGTCGCCAGGCAAGTCGTCGAAGCTGACAGGTGGAAGAAAAACGGTGGAGATCATGAGGGATTCGGGTAAGGATTCGAGTAGCTTCTTCTGGGTTTTCATAGAGGAGCCGTCGTTGGGGACGATGAACGTGACCCGAAAGTTGTGGTGAAGAACTAGACGTTTGGCTAGTTCGACGAGAGGGATCAAGTGACCCATCCCTGGAGTAGGCACCATAGCTACATGAGCTGGTATTGTTTCTTGTTTGTATTGTGTTTCCATGGTGATTTTTTTTTTCCTTCTAATGAGCTACTCGATGCGAAGAATGTTGGATATTACAGAGATGATATATATAGAAAAGGATTTGGTTACCCCTATAAAAAAAATAAATATTTATTAATTTAAAAAGAGTTCTCATATTGTTGACCGTGTCAAAAATGATACAATCACATTAAAATTTTCTCTTATTTTTCATATACAAACAGTAATAGATGTACGATAAAATGATTTTTTTTTGTTTGTCAAGATATATGTATAACTTATAAATAATAATAATAATAATAAACAATAGATGATGTCAAAGTGTCAAACTATAAAATTCCATGGATGTTGAGCCCCTTTTAAATTATCCTCGTGAAATGACCTACCAATTAAGAGATTATTTAAGGGATAATGAATACATCTACTAATGATGATCGTGATCTATATGACAATTGTGTTTACCAACGGTTTCTCCAAAAGAAGTCTTTTAAGTAGTAGTAACCATAAATAACTACTTGCCACAAAAAGAAAAAAAAAAAAAAAAAAAAATCAAATATGGTGTAAGCATCGTAAAAAATTAAGGATAATGTTTAGTTCAGCTTAGGTATAGAGAAAAGACAAATGACTTTAGATGCATTTTTGAGATGAGCTAAATTGAGAAAAGAAAAGTTCATTAATATATATTATGAATTTTTATGTGATATTTATTTTATGTAATTAACCAATTATTAATTTATATATTTATTGGTCCTTAAAGGATTTTTATAAAAATTATTATTTTATAAATTTAGCAAGGTTATTATTTTAGTAAATTGGCTCGAGTCGAGACCGGAAGATTTTATTATTTAAGCGATGTTATTAAATTATCGAGGTTTTACTATAATGACAAATGTAATTAGAAAAAGATGAATTATATAAAAAGTTTAAAATCTATGAAATTATATCTTTTTTGAAATGTTACAAGAACTATTATTGTATTGTCCGGATATCTATTCCCATAATTACCTCTACAACCCGAGAAGAAAACAAGAAAACTCCTCACACATGCTTGTAAAATGTGGATGGTGGGATTTAAACTCCTCACCATTTATGTGAAAATGAGGTGCACTATCGATTATACTAAAAGGTGATATGTCTATGAAATTTTATCTTTATAATAATTATTGGTACAAGTAATTAATTCTTAAAGAGGAAATTAGAAATACATTATACAAAATAATAATTTACTTTCCTATTTTTATTCACTCCAAAAATTTTAATTCATTTTGCTGACTTAAATTCTTTGGAGTGACAAAAATACCCCTATTTTTTGTTTAATTTTACTTAACTATTTTATCTCAATGAATTTTAAATGAAAAAAAAAAAATTAAAAAAATTGGAAATGGAGTTCTACACTTCTACGTAGACCTCCAGGTCTGCTACATGCATCCTTCAAAAAACAATTTAAAACAAAATAGAGGTGTGACATGTAAATATGAATTGGTGTAAAATTGAACTCGAAAGTAACATTGATTTTCTAGTTATTGTACATTTGAAATTCTATATTTCTATGTAATTTTATCTTTATACTAATTATTGGTACATATAATTAATTAAATATCACCTCCAAACACAAATTAGTAGTAAGAACACTCATTCTATCTCGTAATATCTTAGATTCGAATCGCCGTCATATAGGATATATAAAAAAAAAAAAAAAAAAAAAAACGTCATCACTTACTACTTTATATATATATATATATAGACGTGTGTGTTAACGATTACATTTTTTTTCCTAATATTTTTTTTTTTCCAAGTAGAACAGCATTCAATCCCCTCAATTGGATTTGACGGAGATTTGAATTCAAGACCTTTTATAATTAAGCAAAACTAATCACACTTTACACCCGAAGAACAAGCCAATTCGTAAAGAAATTGTAATTATAAAAATATATTAATTCACCAAATGTTGACAACTTTACCATCTAAGCTAATCGTAGTCGATACTCACAATATATAAGATTTTTTTATATATAGTGCCGTTTGGTTCTGAGTTATCGACCATTGGTTCTATATCCTTGTCTACGTAGATGATAACGAATATAATCTTCTTCTTCTTTTTTGGTGAAAAAAATAGTTTATTAACAACGGAAGGCAAAGGAACATAGCAACCTATTAAAACAAAATGAATACATCTACCTCTATCAAAATCAATTCGTGTCATATTATATAATCAACTAATATATTTGTATCGTTTAACCTGACAATGTTCTAGATTTGAATTGTCGACATTGCAAGCGATATATATAAAACTAATATATTTGATTGGTTTTTTTTTCTCAAATTCGGAAATGGGGGGACATGTGTCCATTAAGTATTTGTAAATTTTGTTGATATATAGCATTATATTCCTAAACAAATTAAATAAAATCGTTTCAAATATTTGATCAATAAAAGAAAATTAATTGTACATTTTTTTTTTGTAGATAATATTAATGCAAGCAATTTCAATTTAGCAGCATATATTCATTCTTTTATCTCTTTGGACTTGAAAAGTTTTCAGTATTGGGTATATTTGTAGAATTATCAGAAATAGTACTGGGCTGGGCCTGGGCCGCTGTTGCCTCCTTGGATGTATCGAATTTTATATAGCTGTTGGCGAGACTAAGCAAGAAGCCAGGGAAGGACGGTGTCGTTTTGATAGATCTTTAATTGAATGATAAAATATTAAAATTATATTTGTTTCTTTAATCATTTTTTTTTTTTTTATTACACAACAACTGCCGGGACCGGTGAGATTGGGCTCTATAAGCTCAGCCCGGACTACAACTCCCACAAGAGGGGAGAGCACCCACACTAGTGGTGGGAAAATTTGCATATATCCATACATACACTAGGCCTTGAACCTTGATGGTGAGGTTTCCTAGGGAAAGGCCCACCACATTGGCAAGGGACCATGTGTCTTTAATCATTTTTTTTTAATAAAAAAAATAATAAATGGAAAAAATAAAGATGCATAATTAAAGTTCACTTATGGAAATAGACATGAATTTCAGACCCATTTGAAAAATAATGTCCAACACATCATGGGACGAGATATTAAAGGCTGGGTCCTCAGTGTGATAAATAAACCCACTCATCTTGACATGTCAAGATCTATACACGGCTCACTGCATTTGTTGAGACTAGAGAGATGTTGGGTCGATACAAGTTGTACGTACATTTCTTATCGGGTAAGAAAAATACGACTTGAACTCATAAATCACGATATCATTTGAGGGGTTTATCGTTAGCGCATCTAAACTTCCATCGACTTTGTCCGGACTTTGAGGCTGCGTTTGTTGCGTGGGATAGGATTGGACTATTTTTAAGACATGGGATTGGATTGGATTGGATTAATTATAATGTTTCCTATGTTTGGTGCAACATAGGATTGGACTAAAAATAGTCCAATCATGTGTTTGGTATGCACTAGTATTAGAATAAACTTTTAAAATAAAAAGTATTTCTAAAAAAAAAAAAAAAAAAAAAACTAATCCCACAATGTTTATCATCCTCTTCTCTCTCTCCTCCCATCTATTTGACTATTTCTCTCTCTTTTTTTGTCAGAATCTATTTCTCTCTTTCTCTTCTCTGTACCCAGAAAAAAAATTGGATGATCTTCTCTTTCTCTCGATTCTTTGTTACATGGGTGGTGCAAACAAAATAATTGAATCTTCCCCTTGCTTCCCATATTTTTCTCTCCTTTCTCTGTTAAAAAATCGAAACTTTCCCTTCTGTTAAATAATTGAATGTACGTAGGTGGGTGTGGATAATAAATTTTTGGGCCCATCATGTAAGGCCCACGCTTCTTCTGGCTCCTCTTACTCTTTTATTATGTGATTAATGCAGATGACTCTCAATTTTGTACATGACCCTACCATGTCGACCATGTAGTTTTATAATCCTAGATGACCTCACACTTCTAATTTTCGTGGAGAAAAAGACTTGTTAGAGACAAAAATAATAATAATAAATCCACAAGCTCCCTTTTTCATTTTAAAGTTTTGGCTATGTCACATATTTTTTGCTACGTTAACTAATTACGTATTTACAAAATACTGTCTCAATTCATCCTATTTCATGAGATCAAGGATGTGATATGATTCCGAAGGATGAACTAGATATGAAAAGTTCCAATAAGATTTCATTCTTAATCAAAAATCATTTATTTCATCTATTCCATGAACGGAACAGGGGGGAATAAATGTTACTTGTAGGGGGTTGAACTACGAGTTACATGGATTGGGTCGGATTCAAATTAGGCCCAAGGCAACTTGGTTGAATTGGTCGAATGAGGGATGTCGTCTCCTCAACAATAATGCGAAAATGGTTAATCTATTGATTTAGGACTGTTGTCTTCTTTGTTGTACCTGCAAAAGAACAAGAACAGAGAAACGTATATAAAAAAGACGATGGAGATGGGGTTAAATTCTTAGCCTTAGGTGTGCTTGGGCTGAGCAATGGCTGACAGTGACAATTGCAATTTGGATCGAATTCCGGTAGCTGGGGAGAGTGTAATCAGAGTTTTAACACGCCTTCATGAGCTTTTCTTAGCCAGAGTTTTAGAGAGCCATATTGTGTAGGAACCTGGTTATTTATAGAACCAAAAACCTACTCCCAACGTTCACCTTGATCAGTGTGGATAGTGGGCGCGATCCCAGGAGAGATTTTCTTCCCCTTGATTCGTTGGTTACTTATTTGTAACTGAGATCTTTGACTTAGTCTTGGAACGGCCGGGCCTTACTGGCATGAGTCTTGGGTCGACATGGGATAAATGGGCCCATGGACTGCATTTGGCTATCACAATTATGTGAGGTCTTGGGCTTTTTTGTTTTTGGGCCTATGTGCCATTTTTCGCTACCACATTACCAAGGGCAAAATTTGGGGGGGGGGGGGGGCTTTTTTGTTTTTGGGCCTATGTGCCATTTTTCGCTACCACATTACCAAGGGCAAAATTTGGGGGGGGGGGGGGGTGTGGGTGGGGTGGGGGTGGCAAAAAAAAAAAAAAAAAAAAAAATTCAGAAGTTTGAACTCAGGCATGTGATTTTATATAATATATTATATATCCTAAGGCCCTGTTTGGTGTGCGGGATTGAATTGGACTATTTCATTGGATTGGATTGGATTGGATTGAGATGGGACTAGGATTAGATAGGATTGGACTAAATGAATACTATACTTTGTTTGGGTAAACATGAGACTGGATTGAATTAATACTATACGTTATTTGATGAAACATGGGATTGGATTAAATATAATAATATTTTTAATTTGATAATATTTTAAAATTGAATAATAAATTATCAAGAAAAAGGAATTTTAATATGGGAAATAACCAAGATTTTTTTTTTTTTTTATAACATTTTAATTTGTGGGTAGATCTGGATAGATCTTGGTTCAGAACCCAAATATTTATTATCAACTTTAATTTTTTCACAAAGAAAATAACAAAAAATCTCCATTGGAGATCACCGGTTCTTCATTCTCAACCAAAACTCAAAATCAATCCAGATTTTTTTTTTCCTTTTGAATTTTTCATCATCAAACATAAATTCATCTTTTTCAATCCGAAACACAAATCAATCTTCTACAATATCAAATAGATCAAACTTCTACAATCTCAATCAAAAATCCATATACTATATCTCTAACCAATAATAAAAAAAAAACATAAAAAATATTCTGATTTTTTCTTTTGTAAATCAATTTTTCATAAATTCAAACACAAATCAGTCTTCTACAACCTCAAACTTGATGGAGGGCAACAGATTTGCAAAAATAAAAAAAAAAATCTGGAAAGATTGAAGGATGATGAAAGAGAGAGAAGAGAAGATTTTGATGGATGATGAAATGGTGGGCAGCGGATCTACAAAAATTTTTATAAAAAAAATATGGAGAAGATTGAAAGATGATGAAAGATCTAGATAAGATTTTGGTTGAAGAGAGAGAAGAGAAGATTTTAATTCGATGTTGAAAGATAGAAAAAAATAATAAAAAATAAATGGTTTTAGTCCCAAGACTAATAAACCCACCAGTATAGGTGGGTTTATTTAGTCCTATGTTGATGGGACTATCTGTTACTGTTGGGAGATGAAGTTCCAGTCCAATGCGGTTGCCAAACATGGGTTTAAGATTAATATAATCCAATCTAATCCTAGTCCAAGGCAACAAACAGGGCCTAAAGGTAATTACCCATTTGGCTGTCAGTTTTGATTTTTATTTTAAGCATCGTGATTTGTGAATCTTAGTGATTGTTTGTTTTTTTCACTATAAGGCTTATTGCCTCTTATATCTTAAATTAAGATAAATCAATTTGTTTATTTTTCCAATTTATATTTTATTTTAAGATATATATGTCTTTTAGAAAAAGTAAAAAAATTTGATTTTTATCTTATTCAAAAAGTGATATAGTAGAGTTTTTTTTAATAAATTTCCACAAATGTTTTATAACAATTCATACATTTATAATTTTATTTGTATATAATAAAATCCTAAAATTTTAAAAAAAATTCCAAATTTTAAAGAAACCTTAACACAACCTAATCAATTTTATATTTGTAATAAGTCATCTAAAATGAAAAAACAAACATATCATAGTATCTTAATTTATAAGACTTATTCATATGTGTAATAAATTAAGGTCTTAAAAGACTTTCGATAAAAAAACAAACAGCCCCTTATTTTTGAAAGGCTCAACCTTGTTACATATGCATTCGTACTTAAGTAGGTTAGTTTTAAATTAAAATTATTATTTCTTTAAAAAAAATTTAAAATTATTATTATTATAATAAATAAAGAAATGTCCAATTTTATCTTTAACTAGAAGAAAATATATTCCTCATTTGACTTCCTATATATCATGAATTGGTCTAACCTATATATATATAGTCTTTTTACTGTCAGTTCGTCCTGATATAAAATATATTAGGACGAAGAATGCAGACCATAAATTATGGAGAAGTTTTGACAAATGCATACACTTTAAGTCAAAGTATGACTATATATATATACATTTTTTTTACCAGTTTTTCATTTAAGCAATTTCATTCCTACAGTTAAATTCTTCTTATTCTTCAGTTCATCTATCTAAATATTTCTGGTACGTGATTACTAATTAATAAATATTTTGGGTTTTTTTTTCATTTTTTTTTTATTTGTTATTTTCTTAGGCTATCAATATTATTTCTTTAATGAATTTTTCTTTCAAAAAAATATATGATTTTGTTACATTTATTATTTAAATTAGTTTGATTTTTTTTATTTGATCTTCAGATGAGAAAGCAATCGACAATCGATGGATTTTTGAAAAGAATTAAAACCTTAGAAGCCAATTCACCTTCGTCAACATCTAATGTTAATATTCCAACTTTTGAAAATCAATTCACGGAATCTCCAACAAATTATATTAAACAAGATAATAAATCTTTGGAGCGTGACACAAGATTATGTCGAAAAATATGGGATTATTCCGTCATTGAACGTGATGAAATTCGTCGAGCTTAATTATAAAAAATCTGGACTAGATTTAAAAGAGCGACGAGTTCCATTTTGATTTATACAATTACATATATTTGATATACCATTACATATGAAACTAGACGCTATTACATTTGTTTTTTTTTTTTTTTAATAACTTAGTTTTTAAATATTAATATATTTGTCTAGCATTAATTTGAATAAACTATACAAAATTGGTCCAATTGTAAACCTGTCACACCTGCACCACGAGATTACGGGTTCGAGTCCTCCCCAAAAAAACCACGAATTACATTGCAAAACTTAAAATAAAATAAAATAAAATAATAATAATAATAATAATTTGAATATATTCTTTGGTCGTGGGCCCCCAAAGCCAAAATCCTGGCTTTGACCCTGCACGTTACACCACGATTTTGAATTAGAAGAGAGATTTCAAGAAATGACAAATCAATTCACTCTATCAATAACCAAGCCGGATTTGGTGTATCATTAGGGATTTTCTTTTTTGTTGGCAAAGCGCGATTGTGCACTTTCTATTCACTTTTATCCATTAAATCGTTAAGTGTGGGAGGAGTTAGGATCCTTTCCTTGACCTTATTTTTCCTTATTATTTTTTTTCAAGTGAAAATGAAACATCCACTCACATGAGAGGAAAAGAAACCAATAAATTTTGACCATGTATTTTCATTTATGCTTAGGACAGGAGAGGAGAGAATCCTAATCTGTGTGGGATACCTCTTCCCAATAACATGAGTTGTAATAGGTTGATTTCAGGTGCCGACAAACTCCCGACCCCTTACTAAAAAAAATCTGAAATTATCAACTTATTACTACTAGACATTGTGTCAATTATAATAATTAAGAGCCTAAACAATTAAACATACAGAGTGTGTTGCGTCTTAAACCGGTCGAGAGCGACTGTATATTGTTGGTACGTAGTCATTAGAAGCACCACTAACTTCACCTACCAATAGCCAAGTGGATCCAATGACTATATCTTACATGTTCTCTTCCCTTCTGTAAACGTAATTTATAAAAAAAGTAATCTTATCTTTAACAGAGAGATCATCATCATAAAAGTAAAACAAAAACAAGATTAACATTGAAAAATTAATGTGTACAGTTCCAGTAGTTATGGATATGAAAGCTCCCTTCAACAACCCCAACAAAAATGGCAACAACAACAACAACAACAAAAAGAAAAATCAAGAGCACTACTACTATGCATTACTGATTTAGTAATATTATTGTTTCTTCATTAAGCTTATGATCATCAAAATGATCATGGCCACAACATAAAACTAGAGAATTGAATTCTCATCACAATTTGTTTAGACAGTTGCAAGTCAACTGATCGATGAACTGCTCTAGTTTCTGTCATGTTGCTTGGGATTTCATTCAAATTAAAACGAAAAGGAATCCTATGTATAGAAGTCTGGACCAGAGCATGCACTAGTTTGTTTGTATTCTTGTGATGTTTAAGTTTTAAAAAAAAAAAAGAGTAGGATCAAAATAAGCAAAATATAACTCAAAGTTAGGCTTTAATTGATTTAATTTTAAGATTTTTTTCATTTTTCAAGGTAACTAAAAAGATATATGAATTGCCATGCATGCAAGAAACTCAAATAATAATAAGTTGACCACACACAGCTTCAATATATTGCAACTTCATATGATACTTTTTTTTGGGGTCAAACATATATGTATATATTTATATTAGTGATATGATGATCACATTGTCTTTTGACACTTGATGATCACCAAATCAACCCATTAGTGATCAATGATCATATTCTCAATCCAACGGTCTAAAAATTACCTAATCCTCCAACAAAAAATCACCAAATATTTGACCAAATTACCAGCTGTTTTATGATCATTTTCAGACCATGAATTTGTCAAAAGTTGGAAACAAAACCTTCTTCAACACTAAAAATCTGATAAAAATAAAAACAAAAACAAACTAATTAATATATATTTGTATCTACAAAGCATCTGATGATCGATATAATATCCCTCACGTAATAGTAATATTCGTATATATATTGATGTTATAAATGATAATATTCAATCTATCAAACACATGAAATAGCGAGAGAAGCCGCCGATATTCTCTCCGACGCCGTTCTTCTCACCAGAGAATTGATTTCCGGCGAGAGCCCACCGAAATCTATCTCCGGCACTTCAGGGATCGTCGTCAAAGCTCCGGTTTTATCGTAGAGAATCCAGTAATCATCATTCGAACGAGCTTTGAGCTTCCACATGGAACCTGAACTCTGCTTTGACTTGAACACGGACTTGAGTAGCCTCTGGATAGACCGAGAAATCTTCGAAGACGATGACGACTTCTTGGGCACCGACGGCAGCGGCGGAAGCGGCGGCTGAGGAGGCAGAGGAGCTGATCTATGGTGATTATCGGATAAGCGAGGCATGGACTGAGTTCTTGAAACCATAGCAGAGTCAAGTTGACGCTTGAAGGAGTTGAGCTCAAAAGAGTCGTAGAGAGAGCTTCCACAATCCCATACAAGAGACTGAGATTTTTTCTCCATTTTTGTCTGAGTTTTTTTTTTTGTTTTTCTTTGGTCTTCTTTGTGGTTTGGTTTGTGAAAATGGAAAGGGAGAAAACAAAAAAGATGGAGTATTTAAGGAGAAATTTCGTTTCCTATATACATAAAAAAAAGTCTCAACAGTACATGTTGAGGACACGTTGTGCAGTAAATACTAAATATATAAAAAATATAATTTTTGTTTTGAAATCCGACACTAATAACTAATCAGGTATAGAGAGATCAATTGCTACAAACACGGTCCGGAATGTAACTCCCATTACTAGAGAGATTTGAGAGAATATTAATCACTACAAACACGGCATGAAATATTGCAATTCCCATTATAGGGGAGGATCAAATGGATCAATCTTTATAATATAAACATAGTCCAAAATACAACTCTTACTACAGAATAGGGGTGGATCAGAGAGATCAATCACTATAATCACAACTTGGAATGCAACTCCCACTACAAGTGAGGATTAGAGAGATCAATTGCTACAAACAGGGTTCGGAATGCTAGAAGCATGACCCCGAAATGCATGCAAGGGGAAGTGTCCCCACACTTTACAATTCGATGGATAAATGTGTAACTCAAACCTCTATCATATAAGTGAACGGTAAGTGCCAACCATTTTACGACATCATTATGGTTGGTGAATATTGAGACGCGTTGGTTGGGAACAAAATGGGGAAAGTTACTATGATCACGGTCTCTTCACATGGACCACGGAATTTTCTTCATTTTCGTGTGAGAGCTTTCCTGCATTTAATATTGGATCAAACATGCGTGGTCAAGATAGGGTTTTATAATACTTCTCTCTTTGATTCCAAATTCCAATTATTAATTAATTACACACCCTTGTCACATTTAATTTTCATGGTCTGGCTGATGCAACCAAATATTCTTCAAGGATCACGAACCCTAGAGCTAATTGTCCATGTAGATCGAATAATCACTCTGCGCACTCTTATTTTTGTCCGAACATTTATATATTTTTTCATTCAAACATTGAATCTTTGTTCAATTCTTTACGTAAGAAGTTAATTCTTTGTATTAGGAATTCACTGATAGACAAAAATTAATAAAGAAATATATCCGCTTGTTTATATTTGAGAATTTCCAATCATAATAGTCTAGTTTTTTACACTGAGGATCGGAAAAAATCTTCAAAAATGTTTGATAATGATTTGATGACTTTTAAGTTGTATATAGCTCAATAATAAAGGAACTTTAAGGGGATTAATTAATTAGTTATCAAATAATTTAATGATTTAATATGTGTACGTGATAATTAATGACTCTCAAGTCTCAACAACTACACAGTTGTTTACTCTTTCTTTGATAACAAACTTTTTTAATCAATCATATCATAGTAATGCTAGCGACTGGTCTCAATAAAAATATTGCATTAATATTGATATTTATATATCGGTTCACAATTCTTTGTTACTGACTTGCTTCTGAGTTCCGAATATGAACACATCATATTTATTTATTTTTATTTTTTTAATTTGTTTATGTTTTTGGGTCCATGGTCTTCCTTGATATAAGCAGAGTTGTTTTTGACCCAATCTATAGTTTACACACAAATTTTTAGGTCATTGCCTTCCTATTTTTCCGGAAATAGGTTCCGTAATTTCAATTTCTTGATGCATCTTATGGATGAGATTTATTTATCTGATGATCAAATTTTATGATTCAAGTGCATTTAATTGTTATGAATTGAAGACCGAATAAATAAGTACCTATAATTTACATCAAGTACTCTCACAGTCTCACTATATGTAGAAATTAAATTCAAAATAGAGAAGGAAAAAGGGTGGAAAAAAACATATAGAAAAAAAAAAAAAAAAAAAAAAAAAAAAAAAAAAAAAAAAGCTTGAGAACAAATCTTGATATTTGAGACAGTAATAAATTTATGCAAATATAAGCTCTTTTAAATATTGATAATTCTCATAAAAGTGAAATGGGTTTAAAATTTAGTAACAGTTTTACAATTTTTAAAAATGAGAAACATAATATAAAAAAACTTGTGATCCACTTCGTTACAGAGTGTACAAGCTTTCACCCAATGTAGGTTGACCAATTTGATGTCTGGTACTCTGGTAGATGTGCCAAAGTGTGACTAGGACAGCTTACTAATGACTATTAATTATTAGAGTAAATTACCGTTATTATTATATAACTTCTCTTAAAGTGTATTTTAAGGATACTTATTAGGATGTGAGTTATAGCTATTGACCAAAATACAGCCGTCTAGCAAATGACTCCCAAATCAGTGGCTTCCAACCAAGGGGCGTAGCTCAGCTAGTAGATAGACGAGCTCGAATCCTACCAATTGCTGTTGATTTACCATGGATTTTTATTTTTTTTCCCTCAATAGGCGCCTTCATTTTTTTATTATTTTATTTATGTTTTTGGGTCCATGGTCTTCCTTGATATATGCAGAGTTTTTTTTTGAACCTATGTAGGTTAACCACCCTAACAATTAAATGCACTTGAATGACTCGAAAGTCGAACCTTACCGATGATAAAAAGCTTCAAAAAAAAAAAAATACCCGGACAGATAGATACCTTAAAAAAAAAAAAAAAAAAGGCCATCTTATATCAAATTTCAATCTAAACTACACAAAATCAACGGCTAAAATGGGTGTGATTTTACATCGATATTGTGACATTAATTTTACATGCCAGGAGCCATTTTTTTTTTATTTTTTATTTTTTACATGTAAGTTGTAGGGTTAATCCACCACGTCGCTACTGAAGAGCTTGAACTTGTTGGCATCAAGAATCAACTTCCTTATAGAGGAAAATGCACCCATAAGTCCTACACATGTGAAGACAACCATGATAGTGATATTGATCAAGTAGGTGATGGAGGATTTGGAGGGCTTGTGAGTCATGTTGTAGAGGAGCATTGGGAGGATGAAGTCTAGAGGGATGAACCCGATAGCTCCTACCACGCCATTGATGTCTCCGAAGAATGGTAGCATTGCTGCCATGACTCCGCAGAATATCATGTACATTGTTCGAAAAATCAGCCTGGGAATAAGGTTCCTTTTCGAAAACATCCCTTGATTGATATCGGCTGTTCTCTTCTCCATGATCTCAAATGCTACTTGAGAATAAACCTGTAATGTTACATTGTGGTTTCAATATGTGGTTTCATTGAATTGAAGTAGTAGTGTAGGTTTGTGATTGTGGTGTGCTTACCAAGCCGATAGCTAAGAGCTGAAGAAGAACGAAGACAACAGCGGGACCAAGAACCAATGTTGGAGCCAGGGAAGGTCCATTGTCGGGCATTAGGCTCTTGAGAATGTTTGAATCGGATTTGTTCCCAAACACCCAGTATCCGGAAATTGCAGCCGAGTAGAAAGTAACAAAAATTACAGAGTAACACATTATAAGGCCTTTAACCATCTTCCCAGTAGCAGGTGGAGCCAGAGTTGCCTGTATTGATGTCATGGTTTAAAATAAAATTAAAATCAAGAAGCATACAGCAAGCAAGCAAAACCATCGCTTGGCTGTATTGTTCGATAGCTGCACTTGCACCCCCTACCATCTTCAGTAGGTATGAGCGATGAACTACCCCAGAAACATCGAGATTTTAAAAAAGAGTTGAGATTATACCTGTATTTCAGGTAGTATCCCATTGCCAAAAATGGCAGCTATTATGGAGATGGAAGTGAAGGCACTGAAAACCCTTGATGATTTTGAAGATTCTAAGGAATAGTCCCTTGGAGGGGCGTTTCGGGAGAAACCTGCAAGACAAAAAACATAAAAACATTTCAAATTCCCCGAGGGAACAAGATTTAACAAAATGAGAATTGTCTTCACATTGAGAACACAATTATTTCCAGAGCCAATAATGGAAGCTTAAAGGCTAATATCTAATTGATCTTAGTCTTCACTATTGTAACATGTTACGTATTCACATATAAATAACTCCGAAAAAATGAATACAGAGACATAAATACGGATTGAAAGATTGGCGAAGCAAGATTGATATGTATCTATATATATATATACCTGCATTAATACAAGCACCAACTACAAGGAAAGTGTAGCCCAAGCTAAGAAGAAGAGAAGCAAAGTTGATGTGTCTGAGGGAGTGGAAGCTTGGAAGCTGAGAGAGAACTATCATTAACACTGTCACCATTGCTATGAACTCGTACAGTTTCAAAGATCCGTTGGGTGAAAGGTCCGAATACATTATCTAATACAGCCGAAAAGGGAAGATCAAGAAAGGAAAATAACCGGAGTAGACCAAAATAAGACATTGTTATACAGTGAAACATAATGGAAGATGTCTCCAAACAATCTACACAAAACACACGGTTAAGAATTTTATATCGCTAGGATGCTTAATTGATAACGGAAGAGGGTGTGTTTCGTCTTTTCCTTTTTTGTGACCTCATGTAGGGTCTCAAGAAAGAAAGAGAGAAAATTTTCTGGTTCTCTATAAGTTTTGCTCAAGGTCTTGATGTTCTTATCTATATATATATAATGACAACGTTTGCCAAATCACAAAGCAAAAATCACCATCACCATACCAGAACTAGCTCAGACCCCACAATTTGCTATCAGCCGGCAATGTGAAAGAATTGGCCGCATGACAGAAATGATAGCTAAATCTACGGTATTCTATCGTTTTCCTTACAAAAACATGATTATGTCGGACCCACAAACCCGCCGCGAAATTACCGATAAAGCTTATCTTTATATAATGGAGTTTTGATTTTTTGTAACCTTCTATCTAATAATATTTAGAAGCCTTAACTACAAGTGCTACCTGAAGACATTCCCCTGCAAGCAAAATCGCTCCTATTCCAACTCCGGTGTTGATAGCCATTTGAATAAATATTACAAAATAAAACATCCATCCAGACCCTGCAAAAAAAATATATATAAAACACAAAGCTTTAAACTTAAATCGAAAATTAATCTTTTTGCTGTGTTTTGGTAAGCTCATATGAACAACAAATAAGTCAAAAATGTAATCAAGCCAGCAATAAATTAACAGTGAAACCACTCTAGAAAATTCCAAGTTCTGTCAAACAATAAATCATTATGGTTCCCACTTGTCATAGTATTCACATTTGTATCAAAATGTTACATATTGCTTACCACTTTTGCTATCAACAAATTCAACAAGTTCAAATATATATATATAGTCTTTCTATTATCAGTTCGAACTGACAAAAGTTATATCAGTTCCTTGTATGTGGGCCACTGGATTTAAATACTTTGACTGACAAGTGTATACAGTCAAGTCAAAGTATTGACAAGTGTATACAGTCAAGTCAAAGTATTTAAATTTAGTAGTCTACATGCAAGGAACTGATATAACTTTTGTCAGTTCAAACTGATAATAGAATTTCTATATATATATATATATATCTGTTGGTACATCCAAATATAATTAAAAAAAAAATCGAGAGAATTAAATTATCTAGACTCTTAACTAATTTTCTTATCACGCAACATGTTTTAATTGGACGACGTAAAGATACAATTTCATCCTAGATTTTCTTCTTAGTTATGTAACTTGTCAAGTGTGTAATAATTTTTTTAATTTATTTTTGTCACGTCTAGTCACATTTTGATTAAAAGATCACAAGCAAGAGATGGTGAGACGATAAATCATTATGGTTCCCACTTGCCATAGTGTTCACGTTATAATCAAAATGCAATGACACAATTTCAACATAGATTTTCTTTTTAATTATATAACTTGTCAATCGTATAACAACTTTTTAAATTTACTTTTATCACGTATGAATAAATATATCATATTTAGTAATTTAATCACATAACACATTTTGATTAAAAGATGGTGAGACTGTGGAATGCAAAATTTAATTAACTCAACCAACTTTCAATATTTGCACAAATTTCGGAGAAGGAAACGCAATAAATGAAGTTAACCAAGTCAATAACATACACATCTACAACCCCAAAAAACAGAGTCTCCAGAAAACACAGGAAACGTTTTTTTTTTTTTTTTTACGAGTTAAAAAACGGTTATACTTATATAGTTACCTAAAACGTCGGCGGCGAGCTCGCGGAATCGGATGTGGCGGCGACCAGCCTTCTCGCAGTGGTCGAGCACCCTAGACATGAGATAGTAGGAGTAGAAAGTGACCAAGCCCATCACCGTCAGACACATGCAACCCAGACCCCATCCAAGTCCCCGGAAAACGTACGGCAGCGTCAGTATTGTGGGACCCACTATCGCCGTCGTCAGATGGAACCCCGCGTGCCACCACTCCCCTGTTATTATATATTATTATTATAACATATATTTATATTTATTTATTTTCACGAAAAAACAAAAGAAAGAGAGTGTAGTTTGTATTGTTGTTGACCTTTTGACTCGAGGACGAATACGGCGCCGGCGTCCGCGTCGCGGCTGGATTCCGGGAACGGGTCCGATTGAGGAGGCTGTGCCATAATAAACAACACAGAGAGAGAGAGAGAGAGAGAGAGAGAGATTACTATGTATATGTATATAGAAACATAGAGTGAGTTTCTTGGAAGCGCCGAAGAGAAGCGAAGCTTAGACGATCACATTTATGGTGTTTGGATTCTGATATTTGATTATTTTCTCGCTGAAAAAGAAAATTGATATGATTATTATAGTCGATAGAAACAAAGGAATTTTCCTAAGTCGTATGAAAAACGATCAAGGAATTGTCTTGCAAGTAAACACAACAACAATTTTAACGATTGAGATTACCATTTTGCCCTTGGATGTGATGGTGGAACAAGCACTCACTGTAATTTAACCGAGTCAAATTCTTATATTAATTATTATTATATCCCAAAAGAAAATCTTATATTTTAATTACAGATTCTAGTTAGATATCGAACAATTTTTTTATGTGCATTTTATATAATTGAATTTTTTTTCTATAAAAAAGTTGTCCAATCAATTATAGAAATTTATTTGAAAAATGGTTCTCTAAAAAAATATAAAAAAATTATCCAAATTGTCAACGAAAGGGTGGCACCATAATTTGCCAACTTCACTCAATCAAATATGCTCACCCAAAAAAGTAGAGAGACATCAAGAATTAAGTTGGTTGTCATCTCTTAAAATACCTATTTTTTTGTTAAATCTTGGTATTAGAGATTCTTGTTACTTTCTTGTTACTTTTTTAGACTTTTAATCGTAAAAAAAATAGGAAATGTTAATGTTGACACGAGCAAAAAAAATCATAGAATTTTTGAAAAATTTGAGAATTGGATGCAGAATCATAGAATTTCCATTAATTCTAAAAAGCAAATCAGTCACACACAACCTAAGTGCCATCAAACCAATGGCTTGCTTTTTACTACCAACTACTGCTACTACTACTGAAGATGTGTGTGTGAACACAAAAAACATTTTTAAATCATTAAACATATTCAACAATCCTTGACACGCTTAGACTTATTCTTCTTTGGTTTGGTATCCTTAGCTCCTGCAATGGTGTTGTTGTCGGTGGTGTGCTCTTCTTCCTCCTCCACCAATTCCTCCTGTGGTTGTTGTTTGTCATCTGTGGCTGTTGCAATGGAGTTGTTGTACTCTTCCAATTCCTTCTTGTATGCTTCCATTGCTTCAGCGGCTTTCGCATTCCATGCTTGCTTCTCTTCCTCACTCAGTTCCTATAAAAAAAAAAACAGCCCACCAATTAAAAACATGAACCCAACACATATTACATAACAAGAATGGCAGAATACACAATTTTTTTTTTGATTATTATACCTTCCATTTCACAGAAATCATGGCAGTAATGGTGGAGTTGCTGGTGCCTGGTCTCTCCTCCAACAAAGCCTTCCTTGCCTCTTTGCTGTAAATAACACAAAACAAAGCACAACAACAACTAAGCAATGCTGCTCTACATTGCAACAAATTGTTCACAGGAGAGACACACGGTGGTGTTAATTAGATTGAGTTATTTTTACCTGAAAAGGAAATATGATCCTGCTGGCTTCTTAGGCTTGTTAGGATCAACAGTCTGCTGCTTCTTCTTCTGGCGTTTCTCTTTGTTTTTCTGCAGAACAAAAAAATCAGTTAGCTTTTTTTGATTGAGGAAGTTCCATCAACAGTTCAAAACAAATCGAATCCGGGTTTGTGTATAGAAACCTTGATTATGTTATCAGTCTTTTCTTTCTTTTTGAGCAGTTGAAAGGCTTCCTGTTTGTGAAGTTTCATCAGCTCCTCCTCTTCCTTCTTGAGACCCATAGCTTCTTCATCTTTCATCTGCTTGTAAGCCTCCATTTCTTGGTTGTATTTCTCCTTGTTCTTCTTTGCCATCTAAAAAATTTCCAAGAAATCAATTGAGTGAAAAAACAAACAAACAAACAAAGAGCTTTTTATGTGGCTATGAGAAGTGTTAGCTAGTTACCTCTTCATAGGGCGCTTTTTGCTTTTCAGTCATGTTCTTCCATTCTTCACCATTGATCTTTGCTACCTCCAAAACATTTTTGTTCTCAGCTAGCAGAGCTGCTCTTCTCTCATTTGAGAAGATGAAAAATGATGACATGGGTTGCTTTGGTTTCAATGGATCCTTCTCTTTCCTTCACAATCAAACAATGTAAATAAATAAATAAAATCAATCAATCAATCATCAATCACAAATCTTATCAAAGGCAGGCAGAGAGATTTTTACTTGGTCTTCTTCTTGTTATCATTCTCAGCTTCTTGCATGAACTGGAGATATTGATCAAGCAGCTCCATAGCTGTCTTCTGCTTATGATCATCCTCGAAGAGCTTCATTGCTTCGCTTTCTCGCTTGTCCTTGGCCATTACCTGAAGATAGATTTCCTTCTCGGCCTGATACTTCTCCTCATAAGGCTTCTTCTCTTCTGCACTAACAGTCTTCCATTTTGCCCCCAAAATGTTTGAGATGTCCTTGAATTCCGCTTCTGGGTTCTCCTTCTTCACCTGAAAAAACAGTGAAGCCAAGAAAATCAGCTTTCTATGGATCATGATAACATTTTAATTGAAGTATCAGACACAATTTTAATTTTCTTCTCTATTGTGTACCTCATTCCATTGATCTTTACACCACAGAATGTAAGGTGGAGATGGCCTTTTCTTCTCAGGACAAACCTTCTTCTTCTTATCTTGTTCCTTGTTTTTCAAAGATTGAACAATTGGGAAAGTCTGAAGAAAAAAAATCATCAAAATTATAATCAGCCAAAAACAGATCAAAATAGAACACAAATGAACCCCAAAAAATCGAAATCAATCCCTTTTTTTGAAACCCTAAAAGAGAACAAATGAACACCAAAATCAAAATCAATACTTTTGGGGAAACCCTAATAGAGAACAAGTGAACCCACAAAAACAATCAAGAAAAATATACAATTGACTACACAGATCTATCAAGAATCACTAACCGAAACCCTAGCCGAGAAAAAGAAAAAGAAACCCTAAGAAAACGTACCATGTTAGGCTTGAACTCCTTCATTTTCTGCAATTTCTTCAACTCCATCTGAAGCTTCTCCTGCTCTTTGCCTTTCACTTCAAGCTCGTCCTCCTTCATCTTCAACATATCGTCTTTCTCCTTCAACATCCCCTCAGTCTTCTCCTTCTCTATCGTCATCTTCTCCAGCATTTTTTGCATTTCTTGCAAGTCCTTATCGAAAGAGTCCTGTTTTTTAGTCGTCTGCTTCGATTTCCCCTTCCCTGCCGCCTTCTTCTTCTTGGTCTCAGACCGAGACTGAGAGAGGCTCTCATGGTTCTCCTTGGAAGGATCCGTGTCCGGTGGGTTCGAGATCGGAGATTCTGACGGCTGTGAAGAGATGGCTTGAGCCAAAATATTGGCTTCGTTTGTTGATGGATTTTTCTGTTTCAAGGGTTTCCTGTTTCTTGGCTTCTTTGTAGGGATCTCGCCATTGTTGGGTGTCGAAGCAATTGCAGCACCAGCCATGTCTCAAAACAGATAGGGAAATAAATGCAAAGAAATTGAAAGATGTGTAATCTGAACAGAGAGAGAGGAGGGACTTTATATAGGGAAAAAATGCAACGGTCGACTTTTTCAAATTTCAAATGACTTTCTAGTGACCTGGGTGTGAAAAGGTATTTTAGAGAAATGACCGTTGGATTGGCTCCTATATTTGTAATTTGAATGTAAACTTCTCTGTTTTCACCATAAACGTATTAAAATTATTAATCAATTACTATCTATTTCAAAATACTGGATATTGTTAAAAATTATTAATTAATTGCTATTACCCCTTTCAAAAATACAGTATATGTGATTTTTTTTTTTTTGAACAATTACTAATAATTTGAGATTTCAAGGAAAGAATATGATTCAAACCCACAAACAGTAGAATAGAAAGGGACGTGGCTGAAAAAAAAAATCGGTGGGCTATATCTAAAAAAATTATTCTGGGCTTTTACTAAATTTTTATTTTTTTCTAATAAACTTAAACGAATTTAAAAAAATAATAATAATAATAATTGGATTATAGATGTGAGGGAGTACTAAAGAGTCAACCTTATCTTATGTTGTATATATGATTTTTAGTCAACCATTACCACAAGAGTGGAAGAAGATAAATAGATAAATAAATAAATAAATTTATATATGTAAATTTCAATAACGATGAAGCTCCCCAGTCCAAAAATATATGATACAATCTATAACTGGTAACAATTGAACTTCTGAACGAGTAAATAAGAACAAGTGAACAACAAACAACATGGATTACAAATCAACCAATTCTAATCACAATTTCGTTTTCTCTAATGCTTTGTTTCGATCCGCTCAGGTATTATATAATTCCTAGGCAGAAATTTATCATCCATCCATCCATCATCCGTTTGCTCTTCATGTAGCGAATAATAATTCGTGAAATCGTAAGGCTAAAAATGTTTGAATTGATCTGAATTGCAGCCAATTCTTCTCATCTGTTAACGATCATCTCCATGATCAGATCATTCCAAGCATCAATGGGGCCAGGCAAGCACCAATGCAAACAATCTTTTTGAACTCTAGCATTTTTGTCCTTTTCCTTAGCAAATGGTTGAAACTCTCTGTATGGACCTGGGTGACCATCAGGCCTCAACAATGAAAGACTACTGAAGTCAAGAAGTTTCAGATTCACCCCATTTTCAGCTGCTTTTGGTGCTGCCTTCTCAAACTCTGCCAATTCGATGTCCCGCAAAATTTTGCTCAAGTATTTCAACTCTACTTCGTCTCCTTTAGCTGGGTTTGTTTTCTCACAAGTCCCGTTATGCCAGTCACCATTCTCGAAGTGGTCTGGCGTAGATGTCCTGAAGAAAATCGACCCCTTGTGGTTGGATGTTGCTATGAAGTCCAAAACAGAATGGAGGGTTTTACCATAAGCGTAATCAAACCCCAGTTCTGTCAGGTTCCTTTTGGGACAGTAATGGCAGCCAACTACTGTGTCATTCTCATAGTAGATTGAAGATTTGAGAAACCATTTCCCAGTTGATATAATCATGTAATCTAAGTTCGAGTACAGGTCTGTCCATTTCTCGTCAAGCTTGTCGAGCTGAAGCTCAACTTCAGATGTTGAAACACCGTTAAAATCTTCAAAAGTTGCAGCTTTTGTGAGGAAAGGGGACCAAATAACTGACACAGAAAAATTGTAAGAGCTGAAGTGCCATCTCTTTGACTTATAATCCTCGTCGTGGTAAACTTCAACAGCTTGTTCTACCTGGAGATGATAGAGAGAAAAATTAAAGATATAGCATGCATAAGAATTGACATCTTTTACCACCGCCCAATGTGGTTTGGTGGCATTGCCAAGTTTGAATCACCGTCACCACATGTGATATATCGAAAAAAAAAAAAAAAATGGACATCTTTCGAGTTTTGAGTGTTAAATTTGTTATATGAAGTAAGGAAATCGGTAACAGAAAGACACAACACAAAGCAGATTGAACATAGATCTCTTGCACTAACATAACAAAATATCATTTTCTTGTCACTTGGTTACTCAAGCATTGAACCACTTTATGTACTCTTTATTTTATCATGTAGCGGGACTAACTGGAAACTGACATGAGCTAGACACCATTACAATTACAAAATGAGTTTCTTATTCTGCAACTATCATTATATATCACAGAAAGGATCAATGACTGACCAATGATAGATCATCAAAGCTTAAGGTGATTTGATGAACATCAATGGGTTTAAATGGAAAAACCAAATGGTCATAGGCTCGTAGCAACCCATTAAAGTGATCAAATGCTGACAATCAAGACAAAGTTTCCATCAAAGTCATACCATACCATAGCAAATTATTTGCAATCAAAAGTTTGTAAATACACAAGAAATTAACCAACAATAGATTACGACCAAATTAAGATTCTCGTAAGTAGAGGCCACAACCTGGCAGATGCATGAATTATATAACCAAGTAAAAAATGATGAAAAAAGCTCAGAATGGGTGATAAGTTTTCCTGTATAGCACTCAAAAGGAACGAAAGCATCTAGAGATACATAAGAGAGCAAGGTATGGCTTTGGAAATCGATGCATTTCATACAAATTTACGACTTTCAAATGGATTAGTGCATTATTGAAACAAGTATCAAAAACACTAAAATATTTAGCAGGCTTGTCCATATTATAAGTGCCTATAGGCCCTATAGTAACCATCTTTATGCTTGAACAACTGTACACTAACCAACATTTAAAAAACACAACATTTCCTTTCGAAATTTGAAGTCTGCAATTTTCTATTTTAATGAACCATTATGATGGTACACATCCAAATTAAACCGCATGAAATGAAATGATCAGTATCTAAAACAAGGATAGGAGGTCCCCTAGTTCAAACTATTAGACTCAAGTGTCTGTTGGTCGGATAAACTATGCAAGGCCAAGGCCAAAAACAGGGTTTAGCATGATATTTGCAGATCTGTTAAAAAGATGAATTATTTATAGAGGCATAAATGCATATATCATTAGTTTTCCACATATCAAAGCACGCATGGAAACCAATAAGGACATGTCATTTGCATCACAATTTTATTACTCTGCTCTATGTTGGATTTATCTAAAGCAGTTAACTAGCATTGCAATTTTAATAACTTTGCCGAGATAAGGACAAAATTTTAAGTACTAAGGGAAGGCAAGAAAAGAGGCCAAAACTCAGCTCTTGTTCAATTGTCCCAAGCCAACATTCAGATTTGCTACAACAATAAGATTCCTAATAGTAATAATAATACATACCGTTGAGAGCATGCACAAGACTGACTGCACGTGGTTACGGGATATTGAATCGCCGATCAAAGCCCATGTTTTATTCCTCATCATGTCAAGAAATTTCTCTGCATCGAAAGGAGGCAACTCACAATCTCGCGGTTTCCACCTCCAATATAAATACCCTGAATCAGGCCGCCCATTTCTGATGCAATTCTGGTGGCTCTCAATCAAGGGACAACTTGCATTGGTGTAAACAGGACCTGATGGGTTTGGTACCCAATCTCCAGTGAACAGATCGCATTTTTCTGCTCCAAAAATTTGGTTTAACCAACAATACTTCCTATCAAAACACTTGTAAATTCTAAAAGAATGGACAAAATGTAAAATGCATGATTTTAGTACCAAGTAAATGGGCCAATAACTAACTTGAGAGTAAATAACAGCATATCAATAAAATGGCAGCATCATAATAATTAGCTCACCAACCATCTTAAAGTGTGTGTTCTCTTAAACAACAGAAACATAAATATAAGAAAACCCATCAAAGTTTCAGTATTTTCAATCACAAAAACCCAAGTCAAACAAACAAATTTTGATTAATGTTCCTGCTAATTTGATTTAAAAATTTTGGGATTTTGTTGTGCTACACCCCAGTTGAACAAGAACAAAATTTTGATAGATTTGTTACCTTTCACAGGCATCCCAATCTGATCTTCGGTTTCTGGAACATCAACAACAAAGTTGATTAATTGTCATACAAGTACTACTAAAATGATAACAAAACAAAACAAAACAAAAAACCCCAATTCAAAGAAGCCAAAGACTTTTTACCATTTTGAGGCATCTGGTTCTGATCTTCATATTCCGACACATCACCAGTAGAAACCTCAGCCTCAGGTGCTTTTGCTTCTCCTTCTGCTTTAGCTTTTGCTGGTTCTGGTTCTGGTTCTGCCACCACTTCAATTCTATCAACATCAGCAGAGCCAGAAGTCTCCAACTCAGACGGTGCTGTGAATTCTTGAGACTTGAAAACAAAGAGCCTGAAAGCAAGACCCACCAAGAGAATGGAAACCGCTAGCTTTACAAGCAAGTGGTTGTTCTTCTTGAGGGACCAATTCAGCTTCATTTTCCAGTTTTTCTCTCACTCACTCTCTCTCTCAATAACTTTCAATCACAGTAAAAGAAAGATTTTTCAAACTACAATTGGATTGACATTTGTCGCTAACTAAATCTGGGTATCGAGTGAAATCTGGGAAATCTTGGAAAAATTCATAAAAGTTGGATCATCAAAGAGTGACCGACATTGAAATCTGTCGATAAATGTTCATTGATCGTGGATGCTTCGTACAAGAGGACGAGCGTATAAGTTAAAGTGTTAAACCAGTTTTTGTTTTCTTGTTGCTTTTTCTCACTTTTTTTTCCCCTTTATTTATTTATTTATTTATTTTTGGATTTTCTTTTAGTAATACTAGACGTGAAAAAAAATATTATCAAATTTATATCCAAATGATTAGAATTTATCTTGATTATCATTTGGGTTAATTTGTTTAGTCGTTTAATATTACTCAATTATATTTTTTTATGTGTTTGAGATTTTTTTGTTATTTCTTTGTGGTAGTTAGAGAGAGATAGGGGATTATTATAGTGATTAATCATATATTTAATCATAGTCAGTTAGAGAAAAGTTGAAATGATCAAAATAAGTAATTAAATGATTGATTTTTATTATTATTATTATTATTTTGTAAGAAGAAAAGTAACTCATCATGAATTCATGATAACAAAAGCAGCAGCCAGCAGCTACATGATTTTGGAATTTTAATAACCAAGTTTAAGTAAAAAGTAAAAATTAAATTTGACAACTTTGAGATCTGAGAGATCCGACGATATCAACCGATATAAGTAATTCTGACTATAAAAATATTAATATATTAACATTTTACGATTTAATAGGTAACCGTGAAAGTAAATGAGACATAAATAAAGCAGTAAATTTAAACAAGTTTTAACATAGTCAATTTAACTAATTTCACCTAAATTAAATAAAGTTTTAGTGAAAATATTAATATTATAAGATCGATTCTCTTTACTTCCACAAATCTGTGTTCCAGAAGTGGTATTTTACACTTCTTAAACATGTGAAAAAAATTAATGAAAATTATTAGACTCTCTTGTTCAAAATTAATTAAAATTCGATTTAAATTTGTTTTTTAATGGATGAAATTATTCGATATTTTCTTATTTTATAATATAATGCAACCAAAATTTTTTAATTATTATTAAAATTTAAACGTCCCCATTAAACAATTGCTCTTGGATCCAAATCTTGATAATCTAGAATTTACAGCTATTTTGAAGAATTGTTTTTGTTTATTTATTTGTCTTCTTTATAAGAAAACATAGATCTTAATTTGCGGCTGGATTATTAAATTCTTGCTGATAGAGACTCAAGTAGTCAAGTAGCTTGAGTCTTTAATTATAATTTATACACTACAAAAAATAATATCAAAATATTTCTAATTAGGGTTTTTAAAAACAAAAAACACTTCCAATTTCTACCATAAAATCATGAAGGAAAAAAAAGTATACATTCTGTGAATATGTCAAGTTCTATCATTTTTCGCCTTTTAAATTTACTTCCCCTGAAATTCGAGTTTCACATTTGCTCTTTAAATCGTAAAGTTTGAGGAGACCGCTCCCATTTAGTAAGAATTACATTCCAAACCGTAGTTGTACATCACTGAAAAATGAAAACAATCAATCACAAATCTATATTCAAACTACTGTTTCCGGATCGAAATCAGAACATATTCAAAATGTGATAACATATTAACAGCTTAGAAGAATAGAAATTGCATTACTACACATCAAATTAATGTACACTGACAATCTACATAGCCATAAACAGCTTGCCAACGAAGAAGACACCCAAAACTTGATAAACAAGAATATACACTCGTATACTATTTCATGAAAACTTTGTGTTTACATATACAAAAATGATACAAAAGGGTTTGACGCTGCAGTTTGAAGTCAGATTCGCACATACAGATAACGTGCAGGGCAATGCATGCCTCGTTGCGTACAGCATTAGAGGAAAGTGTGTGAGATCTTAATCACAAGGCAACCTTGGGAACTCGCATGCCAAATCCTCGCTTTACCTTCTCGACTCTGTTCAGAAGTTTCAATAGTTAATAATTCACAAGTCAAAAAATAAGTTGGGCGTCTCTCAATGGAATTGATAAGAAAAACACATGCTCGAAGTGAAACCTACTAATAAATTGTTAGTCAATTAACCGAATTTATCTAACATTCAAAAGCCTATTTATGTCTGTCACTGAAATCACTGAATGGTGGAACATCAAGGTATACTGCCTAGCATGTCATTTGGTTTCACTGGTACACGATATGACAAAGCAAAATTGGCAAATAGTGGGTACTAAAAAAACCGCGATGCAAAGGGTAAAAATATTTTTATACGTTTGTAGAAGACTAAAATCTAAAGCTGAAGATATTGTTTCGATAAATTCTGTTTTCTAAGAACATGTTATCATCATGCTATCTCGCCTATCAGTGTTTCAAGTGCATATTACAATCAATTGTAAACAAGTAGCAGCACTTACGTTGGAGCAAACTTTCCGAGACTATCTAGCTCTTCACCAGTGTCCTCGTCCACAACGCTCCCAGAAATCTCAATGATATAGTTCTTATTCCTCGTATTTGGTAGTCCTTTGCTGACAAGTAAGTCAAAATCTGTCTGATGAAGCTCTCTCCCATTTACAAATACACCTGTGCTTCCAGCGGCACAATTTTCTGGCATGGAATAATTGAATTCTTCTATAAAAGGCTGCAAAACAACACCTTGCCGATAAATGAACAAGATACTTCACCACCAAACATAGAATAAACCAAGAATCAACATTTTATCAAATGATCTTACAGAAATTATGCCACAGCAAGGTTGGCCCATCACACCCCAAAATCCAGCTCGGAAATCATACCTGGTACAAGGAAATAAAAAAGATAGAAATGTTTTCAGTTTTTTAATCGTAATGAATAAACATGTTTGTTTTCTCATCTACATGCTTACAAATATATGTGAAAAAGCTTACCAGTAATTTCCGGGATGAATTGGCCCGGCAAGCTTTTCAGCCTCCTTCACTAAATGATCTGGTATAGGCTGCCCATTAACCGAGACATTAGATCTTACATTTTCCATGCTTTGATTAGATCTTGAGAAATCTCTAACACTTTTCTTGACAAGACCTGCCAAGAATGTTTTGTGTGCTGTTTTGATCCTCGGTTGATCTTCTTCTCTGCTTACCTGAACGGAGTTTTTAGGCAAACTTGTGTTTAGATATTCACTGAAAGAAACTTCCCCCTCAATTTCCACTGATGCGTCTTTCTCGGAATCCTTTCCTGGGGCAATTTTGTTTAGGATAACCTTCTCTTGATCTGTGCGTTTATTCTTGTTTCCCTTCCTGATACTGCTCACTGCATTGATAGAAGAGGAACCGTTGAAATGGTCATTGAAAGGTGAACCTGCAACAGTTGGAGACATGTCATCTTTTAAGGGCAGCTCAGCACAATTGGAAATACCTCTTTGGACAATTACACTATCCGGGCTCTTTTCTTCCTCCGAGGATACAGAAGATGAAGATATATGGCCTTGCCTTTTCTCAGATTCACTCAAGTTCAATATCCGGTCTTCTAAAAGTGAATTTGGTTTTGTAACAACTGACTGGAAGTTGAAACCAGAATGATCAAAATCAACAGAGTTTGTGCCACCAACATTTGAACAATTATGAGAACTTAAAACTCCTCCATTTTCGACAGACATATGCTTGGTTTCAGTGGGAACGGAAATTATTAGCCTCTTGTCTTTTATTTCAAATGAATACACAGTCGAGCAAGCACCACATTGTAGTTTCTTCTGATCATTTGCCATTTTTATGAGTTTTCTAGGCAGTTTTAGCAACTCAAAGCACTTAAAGCATGTTATAAATGGAGCACCACCTGCTATGGGACGAGAGAACTTTTTCTTTCCATGGGCCACCACAACCCGTCTTGTACGACCCTGACGAAAACCATCAACATCTGAATCAATGTCAGTTGGCCATCTTGTGCATGGCTGAAACTCTTGAGAATGTAATGGAGGAGGAATGACACCTGAAGAGTGATAATTCTGTCGGTCAACTGACATCCGATTGACATTATGGTAAAAATTGGATCTGGTTGGGTATTTTGCTAACCTTCTGTTTCTAAAACCTGAGTCACGGACTTTAGGAGGAATTTGACTATTTTTGTTGTAACAATGTAAACACGAGCATGCAGGCTGATGAAGAAAGGTTTCCTGTGAACGGGACGCAAGGAGGCCTTGATCAAAATCAACAGATCGTCCCAAAAGGTAGTCACGATGTGGTTGTTGTGTGTATCGAGTGGGTGGTTGAGTGGGAGGTCTCCTGGGCTGTTGTGACCGAATTGGTTCCTTGTATAGGGACCCTGAATGCCTAGGAGGAGGATAGAACTTATGCATATCCAAGTTACGATCATTTTTAAAAGAAGCTAGTCCACGGCTGTGAATTAAGTTAGGTGGTCTCGAGGCATGGTTAACCTCAAATGGTTGCACTGGAACATCACCCCTGCTAGACTCAGGACGAGTTGTTCCCCGTGGTTTCTCATCCAATCTGCTAATTTGTTCCTTCAAATCATTCAACTTCCTAAGGATTTCAGCTCGGTCCTGTTCCAAGTTTTCAACTCTAAAAGGTTCATGATGAGGGTAACTGAGATTCTCCATTGATTCACCATACCCATATAATGAATTTGGCTTGCGGTTGGAAGGTCCTTCATCATGATAAGCAGAAGGCGAAAATCTACGATGTTCAGGAACTGATCTGGGGTCTTCATCAAATCCCCAAAACCCCTCTCTTTCCACACCCCGCCTGTCCAAAACCACCCTCGATCCCATGACGTCGGAAGAATTTTTAAGCTGGGATGAAATTGAAATTCCTCCAATACCTTTCACCACACTTGAACTAACAGAATTATACCTATTCAAGTTCAAGTCATGATCATCTCCACCAACCCATTCATCAATTGGTTGCTTCAAAGATTGCCTACGTTTATCGCCAAACTTAACTTCTCTCTCGACAATACCTTGATCAAACCTCAAGCCCTTACTATTTACCCTCGTGTTTACATCGTCATGACCAATCAAAATCTCTTTGTTTTTTGTTCTTGTAGAAGAAACACCAACCAAATTAACATTTTCATCAACAGGAACTCTATCTTTTCTTCTGGAAAGCTCAACCCCACCTCTCTCCCTCTCAACCTCGGATAAACTATCTAATCTACTACTCAAATTTTCCGGTTTCTTATAACCATCTACATTATCCTCCTCATTAGATTTTTCCAAAACACCATCACTTGCAGACGATTTCTTCTTAGCTGCAACATCAATACATCAACTTAAAATCACTAAATTGCCCAATTGGCCAGTTTGCTCTCTTGAAAACTAAACAATTAATAATAAAAATAAAAACTTCAACCTCCATAGCAAATTAGAAATAGCAGTCAAAATAGATAATTACAAAGCATAGAATGTGATGTTTTTTTTGTAACTACTGAAACTTTCTTCGGTTTTTTCCTAGGAATTCTCAGCAACCAAACATAGATTAAAACAAAAGAGAATCATAAACAAACATAAATGGTAAGAGACAAAGAGAGAACTGAACTGACCTCTAAGAACAGTATCACAACCTCCACAGAGATACACAGAGTGGTTTTGGGGCTCTGGTAGCACGTTTCCACACTTTGGGCAGCGAACGAATCGAATCTGTGGAGCTTCTTCAGCCATTTTATGCATAACAAAAAAAAAATATACCCAGAACCTTAAAAACTTAAACAACTACACCAACAACAAATTTCTTCAACTTCAAGATCAGGAAATCTTTATAACAATCAAAGGCAAACCCAGAATGCAAAAAGACCGACCTCAACACATGCACAAGTTTTCTATGTAGAAAACTCTCTCGTCAATTCCTATTTTTGGAATTTATTTTCGCGAAACTTGAGGTTTCTGAGAAATTCCCACATTTTTTTTTCCTTTGCATTAAAAGCAAACAAAACATGTAAAAATGACACGAGTACTACATATCCAATAAAACTGAAGAAAAAAATGGACTGTGTCCGTGTCGTATGATAAAAATACAAACAAAGGAACTTTTCACCTAGAGAGGAAAAAAAAAAAAAAATGGTGTATGAAACTAAAGATTATGTGACTCCCGAGAAAATTTGGAGTCAGAGGAATAAGGCGACAAAATTCTCGACAGTTTTTTCCTGGAAAATTGAAGAGGGAGTGTGTTGAGAAACTGTAGGCAGCAAAATGTAAAACAGCGTAAAAAGAGGTGTTGTTGGACTTTTTATTCTTCTTTCTTTCTTCTTATGTGATTTTGTGTTGTTCACCTTTTTTTCCCTTTTTTTTTGTTTTGATAAAGATATCGTTTTTGTGGGTAAACGAGGTTGAGATTGTGAATGGAAAAATGTCAAATGTGTGCTAAGTCTCTATTAGCTGGTTTCCAGAAACAATAAAGCACTGTGAAAATTTATTTGGTTTGTGTTGACAAATGACCATACTTTGTTTTTATTTTATTATTTTTTGAAGAAGAAGACATGACTTTGTTTTGAAGTATAATTGAGCATATCTCCACCTTCCGATACGGTTCGTTGAGGGCGCACTCATTCAGTCGGTAATATTAAAGATTCGGGTCAACGTTTTGATTTTATCATTCATAGTATGTAACTTTACGCTTGTTTTTAAATTTCGTAAATTTTATTCAAGTAATTACTTGATTCATATCAAAATCTATACAAAAGATATGATATTTTAACTTGTTAAAATATCATCATAGTAAACTTGGCACACAAACAATTGAAAGAATCAAAATGTCACTACTTGCTGACTCTTTTGATTTGAATGAGTTGACACAAAGAAAAAACGAACAAACAAACAAACAATTAATTGTAATCATCAAAAAGATTGCAAATTTCAACTCCAAATCTTGTTTTTGATCTTCTTTTTTTTTTTTTTTTTTTTTTTTTTTTAAATTAACAAAGTATAAACCATGGGATTTTGTTAATTACAATCTTCGTAATATGGGGAAACAGCAAACCAAGAATGGATTGATCAATTGTCTAGAAGAAAAATTTCAAGTGTGAAGGGAATTTGAATCCAAAATCTGAAAAAAGTAATAATAAATTAATTAGTACCGACAAACAACAACTACCCACACGCACAATCACATCTATGTTTACAAAATTAAAGTATATTGACTTTGTCACCGGCAAATTAATTATAATTGATTTGAAATTGATTTGATAATCCATGATTGATGATGACCAGGTCAAATGCTAGATAAGCTTGTAATTGTTTATTTTTGAAAAATTTAAATTATCATTAAAGGAATCCAAAAAGAAAGGACTTGGAATTATGTATTCTTTCATTATCTTAAAGTATCATTTGTTTTTTACACTTAAAACTTAACGGGTTTGAATTGAAATTATTAAGTTTTTTTTTTTTAAATGGTCAAACAACTTAAAAATATCAAAGAAATCTTGACCAAATTACTGTATTGTATTTAATATATTTTCTTCCTAGATTATCCTACCAAATATAATATATTTTCAATTTTATCATAATTATATATTATATAAATTTATTTCTTTTAACATATTAATTAGGATAAACATCTATATATATATATATAAAAAAAAAAAAAAAAAAAAAAAAGGTTAATCACGCTGTAACTTTCAACACTATCATTGAACCTTCAATTATACTTTAAATCTAAATCATTTCTAAATCATTATTTATCTTTTTTTTTTTAAATAATTATTTATCATAACTTAATTATGAATAATATATTGCAATTATTACATAAAAATGTCTTAAGATTTGTTAAATTATTTTTTATTTAGTTGTTTGTATCATATAAAATGAAAATACATAACAATTAATAATAACATGGTATAAATGTCAAATTACTTGTTTCAAAATCATTTATATTTAAGAAAACAAGCAAATTGACATTCCATTAAGAGGTGATAAAAATAAAAAACAAACATGTCATTCAGATTCAAGTTTCAATCACTATTCAGTTTTCAGTAAAATTCAAGACTGTTCAGTCTTCATACAAAAAAACAAACGACCCCTTCAGTTTGTCATCACCTTCATAATCTATTGTCACGTGTATAATATTGCAAATCGATGGTCCGGATCATTTCTATTATTTGTATGTCTTTCCACTACAAAAAAATTGAATTAATTTAAACCATTGATTTAGGTAAGGACGAGATGAGGTGAGGAGAGGATCCAGATCCAAAAAGAAAATTTAATGAATACAAGTTCGTCAATAGTTTTGGCAAAAATCATGCAATAATCATCGAATATTTCCGTTCAAAAAAAAAATCATCAAATATTTCTAAGGGTTGACTTTTCTAAATCAAATAAGAACTAAACTTGTTCTTCACGCGCAACTCTTGATATATAGGCCTTTCATATGACATGTAATAAATATGACTTATGTCTGTGTTAATTCATGAAATTATGTATGACTACGACTTTTTTAAGTCATTACCGTGTAATGTAATATTAAAATTTGATATAAAAAACGTTTATTCAATCCGATAATATTTCATATTTAAATCGTTACTATAAATTTTAAAAAAGAGAAAGTCTCCGCTAAAAAAGATAGATAGATAGAATAATTTCATATATGAATTTAGATCCTCTCATATTTTTAGATCAATTAATATATTATTTATAAGTGTGTTTATGTGGACGCTTGCCAAAAAAGTCAAAACACATGTTTTGCTTGCGGACAATTCACAAAACCACATATCTTTTCACTACATTTGCACACGACTTCGTGTCTATATGGGTCCATATGGGTCCATACGTTTTTTATTTATTTATTTATATATTTTTTTTAACTGTTGTGGTAGCCAAAAATGGCCCAATGACCCAATATGCTAAGGCCCAATCTAAAGTCCTATCCAGGCTCGCTGGGTTGGATCGACCCAACATAGCTGCCAACAATATCAGACTTGTTCAAAGCATCAGTTACAAATTGACTTGTAACCGCAGATAACAGTCCACTTATGGAGAGGATATTGCTCCACAAATCTCGCCCACAATCAAGTCTCTGAAAGTGGACGTTGGAGCTATACCTCCTTCTATAAAAAGAAGGGCTCATTCACTTGAAGGCTCTCTGATTTTCTCTCAACTAAAGCCTACAAACAGCGCACTGAAACTCTGTCTCTAAAAACATTCCGGTCACCAGCGATCACCAGACATCAATCATTACCACCTCCACAATAGATTGCTCAGCCCAAGCACACCTAAGGCTAAACGATCCAAACCCACCACCTTCGTTTTTACTGTGTTCTATTTATGCTTTAACTTTTCTTGCAGGTTCTTGAGGAGACGACTTCCTTTTATTCGACAGACTAACATCTTTTGCAGGTCTTCAGACCAGACGACATCCCCTTATTCGACAAGCTCAACCAAGTTGCCTTGGGCCTAGCACACATCCGACCCGATCCACATCGACCGTAGGTCGACCCCCTACAGTTTGGCGCCCACCGTGGGGCCCATTGCAACTACCTTCAAATTCAAATCAGTCTATTCCAACTACAATCGAACATGGCAGGAAGTGGATCCGCTCCAACTGTCGAAGAACAGATCGCTATGTTGAACGCCCAAATGGCCGCCAGTGCTGAAAGGCTACAAGCGCTTGAAGCAGAAAATGCGACAATCCGGGCGGCAAACGAAGAATTGAGAACGCTGGTCGACGGAGTAGTTCCAGATTCAGCCACTTCGGAGCATCCAGTCCCGACGTCGAACGACGAACATGGCGTCGACCGACCTATTCCGAGAGTTCCAGGCAACCCCATCGCACCAGAAGTAAATCCGGTCGACCATCAGAATCGACCAACACTTCAAACGGTAAGGGTTGAGATCGACCTCAACGACGTACCCGCCAGAAACGATGCCGCGAACGAATACGAACAGCCAGTAGATCAACAACCGGACAATATCCCAAAGGCGGTTATGTCTCTCCAGTCGACACCCGGATTGGTAAAACCGGGGCCAGACTTAAATTTATCTGCTAATCTAGAATTTTCTCCCAGGTTTGCAGAAATGGAAGCTCTCATCCAAAGAATCCCAGGAGTCCCAGCTCCTATCAAGAAAAGCACCGCAAATAGCTTCGCTGACTCGCCCTTCGTCGATGCAATAGCTCTTATGGAAATGCCTAAAAAGTTCAATTTCCCAAATATGAAGCAATACGAAGGGACGACCGATCCGGACGACCATATAGCACAATACAAGCAGAGGATGTTCACGGCCGCAATCCCACGCGACCTTAGAGAAGCATGCATGTGTAAGGCCTTCGGATCCAGCCTTAGTGGTCCTGCCCTTCAGTGGTACACAAATTTACCTAATAACTCTATTGATTCTTTTGCACAGCTGACGGACACATTCGTGGAGCAATTTGCAAGCAGCCGCAAGTTGGAAAAGCTGTCGGACGACCTCTACACCATAACGCAGAGGACCGGCGAGAATTTACGAGCCTACGTCGGACGTTTCAACAGAGAAAAAGTGCAAATCCCTCACTGCAACCAGGCGACTGCCATCTACGCCTTCAGAAAAGGTCTCAGGTTTGATTCTGATTTATACAAGGAACTTACCAAATACCCTTGCAGGACAATGGAAGACGTATTGGCCAAAGCATGGGCCCAGATCAAGTGGGAGGAAGATGAGGCAAACTTCGTTGGAAAAGCCAACAGCAGTTACTATGGAGGTCGTCGAAACGAACGAATCGATAGAAAGTCAAACGACAAACGGTCGGAACCGTACCCGACAAGCGACAGAAGAAACATCCAGTCGCGGCACGAAAGCTCTGGTGAGAGAAGCACTTACAGGCGCGGTATTCCAAGGTCGAGTCGACCAAAGGTGGAAGCACCAGAATACCTCCTCAGCATCGAACCAGTCGACCTCGTTGCAGTTATGAGAGAAATGGGCAAGACAATCAAGTGGCCACGGAAAATGAACGCCCTTCCTGAACATAGGGATCCAAAACTTCGATACGAGTTCCATGGTGATCACGGCCATCGCACGGAAGATTGCATCGCCTTAAAATTTGAAGTGGCCGAGCTCCTACAAAGACATCTACGGGAGTTCCTGACCGACAAGGGAAAGCAAACTTACGCCAGACGCGACGACCAAAGGCAAACCGGCGCGGTCGACAGCCCTCTAGATCCTCCTAGGCAAGATAGGGTGATTAATTGCATTTCTGGTGGATCTGAGGTCAGTGGCGTAAGCTACTCGGCAGCCAAGAGACACACACGACAGGTGTCAAACGCAGAGATTCAGCCAAATCGAGAACACCCATCCAAAGTCGACGAAACCGTCACCTTTCGGTCGACAGATAAATCAGATTTGTTCTCTCCCCACCATGATGCTTTAGTTATTTCTTTGCATATCGCTAATTGTTTAACTAAACGCATTTTAATTGATAATGGCAGTTCATGCAACATTTTGTTTAACAGTGCTCTAAGAGAAATGCAGGTCAACGAATCGAAACTCAGTCGTCGAACGACTATGTTGACCGGGTTCAGTGGAGAGCAAAAGAGTACGCTAGGCGAAATTGTTCTACCAATCTACGCCGAAGGAGTCAACCTGTACATCAACTTCCTAGTGCTCGACTGCCAATCCCCTTACAACGCAACACTCGGCAGACCCTAGATACACGAGTTGAAAGCAATCCCATCGACTTACCATCAGCTGATCAAGTTTCCAACCAAGTGGGGAGTTAAAGAAATTAAAGGAGAGCAACGAGCCGCAAGGGAGTGCTACCAAAACGCTTTAAAAAAGAAGAAACAGGAATTATAGCAATTACAGGAAGCCACGGTCGAGTCGACTCCAACCAAGCAGAAAATGGAGGAACTCGACGAGGTATCTATCGACCCAGACCAACCAGATCGTAAAGTATTCATCGGGTCGAGGTTACCAGACGACATCCCCTTATTCGACAAGCTCAACCAAGTTGCCTTGGGCCTAGCACACATCCGACCCGATCCAGAAGTAATGGTTCACCGACTACAAGTCGACCCAGACCATCAGCCAGTTAAACAAAAGAGAAGAAAATTCGCTCCCGAAAAGAACAAAGTGATCAACGAAGAAATACAAAAGTTGTTCGACATCGGTTCAGTGAGAGAAGTAAAGTATCCAGACTGGCTGGCCAACGTCGTCGTGGTAAAAAAGAAGAACGGGAAGTGGCGAGTCTGCATCGACTTCACTGATCTCAACAAGGCATGTCCCAAGGATTCATTTCCACTTCCACACATCGACATGCTGGTCGACGCAACTGCAGGGCATGAATTATTGAGCTTCATGGACGCTTACTCCGGCTACAACCAGATTCTGATGCATCCAGACGACCAGGAAAAAACAGCCTTCATCACTGAAAGAGGTATCTTTTGTTACAAAGTAATGCCCTTTGGTTTGAAAAATGCAGGTGCAACGTATCAGAGGCTAGTCAACAAAATGTTCGCCAAGATGCTTGGATCAACGATGGAAGTCTACATCGACGACATGTTGGTCAAATCATTAGTCGCCCAGCAACATATCGACTATCTTCGGTAGTCGTTCGACGTACTCGACCAATATGGTATGAAACTGAACCCTACTAAGTGTTCTTTTGGTGTGTCTTCAGGAAAATTTCTAGGCTACCTAGTCACTCAAAGAGGCGTCGAAGCCAATCCAGATCAAATACGGTCGATCGAAAATATCGAGTCGCCTAAATGCATGAAGGACGTTCAGAAACTAACCGGTCGAGTCGCAGCGCTGAACCGATTCATATCGAAGTCGTCCGAAAAATGCCTCCCATTCTTTAACATCCTCAGGAAGAACAAAGCGTTCGAATGGAACGATGACTGTGAGAAAGCATTACAGGAGTTGAAAAACTATCTGAAGTCGCCCCCATTACTGTCGAAACCAAAGGACAACGAAACACTGTTCATATACCTAGCCGTGTCTGACACAGCCGTAAGTGCAGTCTTAGTCAGAGAAGAGGGTAGCAGTCAGCATCCAGTCTACTACGTAAGCAAGACTCTGCTCGACGCCGAAACCAGATACAGTCGACTGGAGAAACTAGCTCTTGCCCTTGTGATGGCCGCCCGCAAACTCAGGCCATACTTCCAATGCCACTCGATTAAGGTATTAACTGCTTATCCCCTCAAAAATATACTTCATAAACCTGAACTTTCAGGTCGATTGACGAAGTGGGCAGTCGAACTCAGCGAATACGACATCAGTTTCCACCCGCGATCAGCGATGAAATCACAGGTATTAGCCGATTTTATTACGGATTTTACCCCTGGTGAAAGTGTGCAGGCCGAACAGGAACTAGTTGCACTAACAGAAACAGTTACATCCGGTATATGGACCTTGTCGGTCGACGGATCAAGTAGCATCAAAGGAAGCGGATTAGGATTGGTACTCGAATCCCCACAAGGGGACATACTGGAGCAGTCAGTCCACTGTGGATTTCATGCAACGAACAACGAAGCCGAATACGAAGCATTAATCGCCGGGCTCGACCTCGCAAAAAGCCTAAGTGTGAAAATCATTAAAGTACGAAGCGATTCCCAATTAGTCGTTCGACAAGTAAATGGCACATATGAGGCGAGGGATCAGAGAATGTCGGCCTATCTGAACAAAGTCAAACAACTGCAGTCGACTTTCGACGAGTTTTCAATCGAGCAAATACCCAGATCCGAGAATACACGAGCAGACGCATTAGCAAGCCTTGGTTCGACGACAACGAACAATTCAAAGTCGGTTCCAATAATCCATCTGATGTCTCCATCAATTCAAGAATCAGAAACAGTGGCACCGGTTGACAACGGAAGAAGCTGGATAGAGCCAATCTTCAATTACCTCCAAGCAGACATTCTACCAGGCGACAGGGCAGAAGCAAGGAGAATCAAGGCCAAAGCAGCCAAGTTCTGCATCATGTATGGTAAACTCTATAAGAAATCATTCACAGGCCCATATTTGAGATGTGTGACCCCTCGAGAAGCGTACGACGTCCTGAAAAGTTTACACCAGGAGGAATGCGGAAATCATTCCGGCGCCCGTAGCTTGTCGAACAGAGCCATCACAGCAGGGTATTACTGGCCAACTATGCGAATTGACTCTCAAAATCACGTCAAATCGTGCGACAAGTGCCAACGCTTCGCACCGATATCACATCTCCCCCCAGGTATGTTGAATTCAATTTCGGCCCCTTGACCTTTTATGAAATGGGGAATGGATATTGTAGGTAAGTTACCAGCTGCGCCAGGCGGTGTCGTTTATATGTTAGTCCTGACAGACTACTTCACCAAATGGGTTGAAATCGGAGCATATCAACAAGTACGCGACATTGAGGTACGCAACTTTATATGGAAAAATATCATATGCAGGTTTGGGGTCCCAAAGGAAATAGTGACCGACAATGGATCCCAGTTCATTTCGTTCGACTTCAAAAATTTCTGTGACAAATACGCAATCAAGTTGAGCTTTTCAACTCCACGATATCCTCAAGCAAATGGACAAGCGGAGTCGACCAACAAAACAATCGTCAACACACTGAAGAAGCAACTGGAAGCTGAAAAAAGCCAGTGGGCAGAAAAACTTCCAGAGATCTTATGGTCATATAGAACTACCCCACGGCGGTCGACAGGAGAAACTCCCTTCTCACTCGTCTACGGGTCAGAAGCAGTCATCCCAATAGAAACCAGGCTGTCGACCGCCCGCAGCGAAAATCCCGATGAAGAGCAGAACAACTTGGAACTCAGTTTTGAACTCGACCATCTCGACGAACGACGAGATCGTGCAGCCTTAAGAACTCAGTCGTACCAACAACAAGTTGCTCGACATTACAATAAAAAGGTCAATGTCCGAGTCTTTAGACTACACGACTGGGTACTACGACGAGTGTTCCAAAATACCAGGGAAGAAGGCGCCGGAAAGCTGGGGCCAACATGGGAAGGACCATACCAAATAACGGATGTTGTCGGGCGAGGCGCATACAAGCTAAGGGGACTCGACGGTCGAGAACTGCACAATAGTTGGAACGCCATACATCTGAAACAGTACCATTTCTGAACTTCCATTTTATTCTGTTAAATCTTTATCATTATTGTTTATTTTGGCTTCTCATTGCTAACAAATTGTGGTCAAGAGCAATGATGACAACTTAGTGCAACTAAGTGCAAAACTGAGCTCAACATACATTTTTCCCGCTGACCTAGCTGTCGACGTCGACAAGCAAAATCTTTATTTCAGACAAATCTCTAATGACCACTCTCAATATACTCCAGTCGACTAACGCATATTGAGAGTGGGGGAGTAATACTGGGGACAAGTGGCGACAGTAACGAGACAAGTGGTGACAAAATCAAACGCACGCAAGCGAAAATCAATGTAAAAGGTCATGTCGACCATCAAACGCACGCAAGCGAAAATCAATGTAAAAGGTCATGTCGACCACCAAACGCATGCAAGCGAAATTCTGTGTAAAAGGTCGTGTCGACCATCAAACGCACGCAAGCGAAAATCAATGTAAAAGGTCATGTCGACCACCAAACGCATGCAAGCGAAATTCTTTGTAAAAGGTCGTGTCGACCATCAAACGCATACAAGCGAAACCCTACAATAAAAAGATTTTGTCGATTGAATGATACGACACGAACGATAAAATTATTCTATCAATTGAATCGTCCTTATAAATTATGTCGACCGATCTATATATGAGCATAAGTTTACAGGCTTATCGTATATATACAAAATCAAGATAACGAATTCAAGTCTCATATAATGTCGATCGCCTTACGTTTGAGCATGGGTTTACAGGCTCATCTCATTCCATGCAAAATTTAAAGTTATCGTCACACGAAAGTCAAAGCAAACCAAAAAAGTCACCACAAATGCAAAATTGAATAGATAAATTCTATTACGACTATTAAATAATAGATAAAATAGGTCGAAGACGACCAAATCATTCGAAATATTACATAACTTGAAATAGGTCGAAGTCGACTAAATCATTCAAAATATTACATAACATAAATGAAAAATTTATAAGCCATTCTGCGGAGGACCATCGGTAGCAGCAGCATCATCCTTGTCGAGCGACGCATCATCCCCAAGGTTCTCATCGACATTCTGAACATCTCCGTCGACGCCCGCCCCTTGGGATTCCTCAAACTTAAGACGCTGCATCTCTTCATACATATCAATTTTTTCTTGCATCGTCTGAGGAATCCACTTCAAATGGTCGCCCGACAGGTACTCCTTGAAGAGTCCTGCTCTGGTTTTGCAGACGGCCTCTACCGCTATCGATATAGCCCTTTCCCTCAGAGCCTCGATGGTCTTGTCCTGTTGGCCAGCTGCTTCGTTGAGCCTCGCCACCTCGGCCTGGTGTCGAGCCCTCTCATTTTTCAGCTCTTCCTCCAGCGCTGCCTTCTGCTGCTCGACCAAGCTTTTTTCGGCGGAGAGTGTAGCGTGAAACTAAATATACCACGGTGTGTATAAAGCTATCTAGAGGGGGGGTGAATAGATTTTACGCTTTTTACCCAATTTTTCGTGTTAGTCAAAATTACGAAATTACCCTCAAGATAATATAAACAAGCAAGTGTAATATGGTGCGGAAATTAAATTAACACTTGAATTTTTACGTGGAAACCCTCACGGGAAAAACCACGGGCTATGTAAGTAAGCCACACTCGAACCTCGAATCCACTAAATGTGTAAACGATTACAACCTAATCCCGGAAGTAATCACACACCTACCTAATCCCGGTATGAGTGAACCCAGTCCAATTTGCTTGCGATCTAAGCAACCTAATCCCGATTGCTACACACAAGACTTAGCTTCTCTTGAAGAGAATACAACCCTAAGTGAATATATGAAAATATTCAAAATGCAACATAGAGCAAGGGAAACCCTATATGCTTATCTAAGATGATTAATATGCAATTAAGAACAATCCTAGATATCAAAACTAAATGACATGTCAAATAGTTACGCTAATCAATATCAAGTACAAAACCTAATATGCTAGCACAATACAACTTCTCAAACATACATCATACTAATCTCAATTTTGTATCTAAAGCATACAAAATAACAATCAAGTAATTAATTGAGATTGCTAGATAAAATAAACACAAAATATGTAAGATATTAGTGAAAAGCTTACCAAGCAAAGTATGATGAAGATTCCATGCTAGATGACATCTAGATGATCTAAGATGATGCTAGATGATGATTGATGATCATGAAATTGTGTTTGAGTAATTAAAAATGAGTTCTTTGTGTATTTTTCTTCTCTTGAAAAATATCCTAAGTATGAAGCATGAATAAGAACTCTTGTGAATGACCTAAAATCAAGTTAGCATATATATAGAGGCCATAAGTGAAGTGAGGTCGTTTTGAAAACTCGCCAGAAAATCACTCTGTGCACTGGTGGACCTGCGCTGGTGGACCAGCGCAGGACCAGCGCACAAGCCAATTTTGGCTTGAGCGCTGGACGTCAGGCGCTGCCACCAGCGCCAGTCCAGCGGCGCCATACTGGGCGATCGGCGCTGGTCCACACCAGCGCACGACCAGCGGCGCGCCACTGGGCGATTTACGCCGGTGAGCGGCGCTGGTCGACCGGCGCTGGTGGACCAGCGCACAGGCCCAAAATTTGCATCCCACATGCAATCATGCAAGGGGTACAAAGTCAAACAAGATGCATCCTAAAAGCCTAAATGCTATGATGTTTTCAACACAAGATGCAATCATAAAATCAAGCAAGAAGAGATGTAAATAATCATTTATGCACAACAAAAAGAAACACAACATACAAAGATTAAACATATGCATGAGTTGTGAGTGTGTGCAACTATCTCTTCAAGACAAGAAAGCACTTAGAATATTACCTTTGGTGCTTGTCAATAATGAGGTCTTCAAAGGGCCTAATGCACTAATAACAACATCTAAACTACCCTTACAAAGAATCCCCATATATGGTTTGATCACGAAATAAGCCAATTAAAAACAACGGGAATCCTTACATAGCGTTTTCCACCTTAAGAGCATCACCCACCTTACGAAGCGCCACACTCTTGTCGTTGATGGCCTTATATCGACCATGCAGATGCAACGTCGCTTAGTAGGCCTACAACATAGGAGAGATGTCGATCAATAAAGAACCTCACCAACAAAGAGAGAATTACAAAATCAGAACTCTTACCTGGAAGTTCGAGAGCAGCAGCGTGTCGAACACCTCCTCTGTCTTGACTTTCTTCAAGTGCATGTCGTCATCGACCAGAGTAAAGTCGTCCGACCTCTTCAAAAACCCGGTGGGATCCTTGAAGGATGACAACCCCGAAGCAAGAAGCTTCATCGGAGAGTCAGGCTCAAGGTCTGATCCAGTCGACTTGTCTTTCGAACTGGATGCAGCCTTCTTCTGTCGTTCGTTGGCTTCTTTTTTAATGGACTCCTCTCTGGCGAGGACTCCAAAGGTGGCCCTACCACCGACGGAGAACCTCCAGCCGACTTCTCAGCAGCTTGCCTTTTCTTCTGCGCAGCCGCCCGTTTTCTGGCGAATTCCTCTTTATAGCGCCTCAAAGTCTCGGCTTCATCAGGTATGTTGATTTCTACGCTCGCCATCGTCGTCACTGCGAAACGACGTTCAACATCAGTTAGGGGCTTTAAAAAATGCAAGTTGTACTGAAGGATCTCAAAACTCCTCCTAATCCATAGGCACGTTAAAAAATCCTTCACGTGAGGATAGGGGGCGCGCGATCTATTTAACGTCGACCACCTCCACAGTCGACTGGGCCTAAAATTACCTTCCGTTAGCAAATTGCTAACACTTCTCTGCGCTGCTGGGATTTCTAACAAAATCCTAGTACGCTCGGGAGCAACGATACACTCCGGTGCTTTGCCTGCCCCTCCAACCTCTGCAAAAGTTTTAAGCAAAATATATTTAGATGGTTTATCGTTTCATGTGTCTACAATCTATTCGACAGTAAAGAAAAACTTATCATAACGATTCCAAACTCGTCGGTATTGATATTCCTCGTCCCCCATCCTCCACGGGCCGTCGACTGGAGGACCCCTTGCAAAAAAGAAAGTATCCTTCCAGTTCCTATCATTTGTCTTGGTGTCGATAATGAGATCCCTCTTTTTATTTCGCGACACTAACGAATAACGTCCAATGTCGGTCAGATGCTCCTTTAGGTAATAATTGTGAAGGAGACACCCTAACCCGAACTGAATATTATTCCTCTCACATAATATTCCTAAACCCAACAATATTCTCCAAGTGTTGGGCATCAGCTGACCAGGAGCAAGTTCGTAGTATACCAACATTCGTCGAACCAGCTGGTGGATGGGAAATCTAAAGCCTAAACGGAAGGTGTACTCATAGAGACACGTCCATCCTGGTATATCCCAATCAGTACGTTCGTATTCCTTCGGCGCACGTAGTTCGACGTCCTTAGGAATACCATACATCGCACGAATGCCAGGTAACATGTCCTCAGTGATCACGCTGGCTGGACTATCTTTTAATATACCTAATGCACGACCAGACGTCGACGGCTCATCAATGTCGACATACTCAGGGTATTCAACAGCCGACGCAATGGCGTATACGGCACCCTGCTCTAAGAGACCCCTAGCATCGATGGAGAGAGACGTAGATGGATTTTCAACCGTGACCCGTCTATCGACATCTCACGTCCTACTGTCGACTCCTCCATCATCATCATTAGACCAGTTAGTATCCAAGTCAGAGATTGTGTGGTCGCTCGACATCGTATTCCCAAAATCTGACAGATGCAGAAAATGCACAAGTCAGACAAAAGCTACACGCTACACGCTACAATCACAACCTAAGGGGTTTTGATCAAAAACCTAGGGTTTCCTAACTTCCTAGTGGAAAGCCAACCTAAATCCTGAAAAAGGAGTCTACCCTAACAAGCTACTCTCACCGAGACGACATATACGCAGAAACCGAAACAGCATTTTGCAAGAAAAATTAACTCGATACGAATCAAAATAACAATCATGCGAAACATCAGAATCTAACAAAACTTGTGAAGAACATACATCCTCAGATACAATTTCAGAAAAGTTCAAGAAAACGAAAAAAGTTCAGACAAGCATCGGAAATATTCAGAAAATACTCGAGTCAGAAGGGAAAATACTCTTCTACTCAGATATCTTTAAATAAACAAGTTTATGTAAGAAAAATATAGTGCAGATGAAAGATTTTACCTGGAAAAGATTCGAGAACAAAGAAATCTTCAGGCAAAGGATCGAGGAGAAGAGAATGAAGCTTTCCCGGTGAAGTTTTCTCGATGAGAGTTTTCTCAGTGAAGAAACAAGTTTTACAACGCAAAACAAAGTGATCCAAAGGAATGGACGGTTTGGGTTTTATAAAACCCACTAACCCTAGTTGCGACGTGTCGACACCCCTTCAACTGTCGATTCAACTGCCTCGGTTAACCAAACCACACCGGTTAACCCAGGTAAGTAACCCAACGAAAATTTCGATTTCAAAATTTTTTTATAGTTAACTGTGCAGGCAATTAATGCAGCTGACGCCAGCATCGAAAACTCAAACGGCTGTCACTTCTGCTCTTAATATCCATCACATCGGTTTGATACCCAGCCAATGATCGAAAAGAGGATCATCTAAAACGACGAGCCTTTATTAGCAATATAACGTCGGTCGCCCAGGTAAGGTTGTCGATCGAAACAGTAATCAAAGAGATGTTGCCAAGATTCGTATTGTTCATTCGGCAATGGTCGACTATCAAGGGTCATCGTAGATTCCACTCGACACCAATATCGTTCGACAATAGCTAACACCAATGAAGATACTTATGGCAATGCAGAAGTCGTTCGACCTCTGTCGACTCAACGGAAATCACTCTCTAAATTCCAGGGATTCCTCTTTAGAGAGTGGGGGACAAACTGTGGTAGCCAAAAATGGCCCAATGACCCAATATGTTAAGGCCCAATCTAAAGTCCTATCCAGGCTCGCTGGGTTGGATCGACCAACATAGCTGCCAACAATATCAGACTTGTTCAAAGCATCAGTTACAAATTGACTTGTAACCGCAGATAACAGTCCACTTATGGAGAGGATATTGCTCCACAAATCTCGCCCACAATCAAGTCTCTGAAAGTGGACGTTGGAGCTATACCTCCTTCTATAAAAAGAAGGGCTCATTCACTTGAAGGCTCTCTGATTTTCTCTCAACTAAAGCCTACAAACAGCGTACTGAAACTCTGTCTCTAAAAACATTCCGGTCACCAGCGATCACCAGACATCAATCATTACCACCTCCACAATAGATTGCTCAGCCCAAGCACACCTAAGGCTAAACGATCCAAACCCACCACCTTCGTTTTTACTGTGTTCTATTTATGCTTTAACTTTTCTTGCAGGTTCTTGAGGAGACGACTTCCTTTTATTCGACAAACTAACATCTTTTGCAGGTCTTCAGACCAGACGACATCCCCTTATTCGACAAGCTCAACCAAGTTGCCTTGGGCCTAGCACACATCCGACCCGATCCACATCGACCGTAGGTCGACCCTCTACAACTATTACGATATTTCATGGTGGAGACGAGGGACATGATCACAACCTAAAGAGTTTATTATTGAGCCAACCTCATCTTATATTAAATGAAACTATTTAAATTTCGTAAGAGAATTATAGTCGATATGTAACCTCTTATCGATAGTGAGAGTAGTATTCTGGACCATGCTTGTAGGGTATTATCTTGTCAGGTCCCGGTAGAAGTTGTAATTAAAATATAAAAAAATGTAAGAGAATTTTAATCCTTTATTTATAAACAATCATGAAAAAAGCACTATATTTATCCATACGTTTATTGAATAAAATTTTATCATATTTTACAGTAATTGAGTCTTTGCGTGACTTTCTCTCTCTGGGTGGGAGGTTCTCTCTCTCTGAGCGAAAAATCGTCAAAGTTTTTTTGTCCTTTTGGTAGTGGGTATTTCCGGCGTGAACGGAGGTTCTTGTTTTTAGGTTTTCGTCTAGTTTCCCTTGCTGTTTTCGCCTTTGTGGAAGTGCCGCCTCTAGTTCTCTTTTGTTTTCTGGTTTGGTTTTAGGAGTTTTGTTAGATGGAGGAAGAAGAACTAGCGAAGAGGTGCAAAGCTCTTTCGATCTCCAGCGGTGTTCCGACCCTTAACATTGATGGAAAGACCCATAGAGAGAGTGTTAAGGAGGTCTCTTATTGCTTGGTTAGGAAGATTCTTTCAAAGAAAAGAGTAAATAGAGAGGCATTTATATCTATAATTTCTAAGATCTAGATTACTAAGGGTGATCTAGAGATTGAAACAATTGGGGATAATACTTTCCTTTTCCATTTCAGCCGATTGGATGATAGATCCATTGTGTGGTCTAGAAGGCCATGGCATTGGAAAAAAATACTATGAAGCTAGTCCAAGAAATGGAAAAAGAGCTGGAGGGACTCCTAGATAGGGAGGAAATCTATTGGAGACAACGTTCCCCATGCTGATTGGCTCTTAGCTGGGGACCGGAATTCACATTTCTTTCATACAAAAGCATCGGCTAGGAAGAGGAAAAATACAGTTCTTAAACTAGAAGATGATTGTTGAAGAATCCATATCTCAGCTGATAGTATCATTAATACAGTCTGTCTTTATTTCTTCTCCTTTTTTAAGTCTTCTAATCCTTCTCCTTCTGATATTGATAGAGCCATTAAGGGTATGGGTATCAAGGTGAATCCCCTTGTGAATGAGTCTCTAAATGGCCCTTTTTCTGGTGAGGAAGTGAGAAAAGCTGTTTTTGAGATGGGTTCGACAAAAGCCCCCAGGCCAAACGGGTTTCACGCTGTGTTTTTCTAAAAAATTTAGAACATTGTTGACTCGGATGTGCTGTCCACATGCCTTAGGGTCCTTAATGGGGAGGAATCTATAAGAGAGTTTAATGGAACTAATATTGTCCTTGTCCCCAAGATCAAGAATCCGGGATTGGTGAAGGATTTTCGCCCGATGAACCTTTGCAGTGTTGTATACAAAATTGTAACTAAAACCCTGGCCAACAAGCTTAAAGTGGTTCTGCCTGATATTATTGATCCTCACCAAAGTACCTTCGTCCCTGGTAGGCTGATATTTAATAATATCTTGATCTCTTTTGAGCTTCTCCACTCTATCTCCAAAAGGAAGAAAGGGATGGAAGGTTGAGCAGCCATTAAATTGGACCTTAGCAAAGCTTACGACAGGGTGGAAATGGAAGCTTTTAGAGGCTGTCATGATCAAACTGGGTTTTTCACTTAAATGGGTGTCGCTGGTCTTGGATTGTATCTCTTCCTCCAGGCTTTCGTTTGTTATTAATAGCAAAGTTGTGGGGAATGTGAGGCCGACTAGAGGCATCAGGCAACAGTGCCCTCTGTCTCCCTATCTCTTCCTCTTTTGTACCGAAATTTTCTCCCATCTAATGAAGAAATCTGAGAATGATGGTAAAATGTTGGGCATTCGAGGATGTAGGGGGAGTCCCTTGATTAGCCATTTACTGTTCGTAGATGGTAGTCTCCTCTTTTATAGAGCTTCTATACAGAGCTGCCAAGAGATTAACAGATTCTTAAGAGTTTATGAAAGGGCCACAGGCCAACTAGTGAACCTGTAAAAATCTGGTATCACTTTCAGTCCAAACGTGCGAAGGTCGATCAAAACTGACATTAATGGTCTTTTTGGGCTTAATGAAGTGCAATCTCACGACAAATATCTGAGGCTGCCCTCCATGGTGGGTAAGAACAAGAAAAAAGCTTTTAATGAGATTCGTGAGAGGGTGTGGAATAGAATTAAAGGCTGAAAAGGCAATTTATTCTCGGCTGGTGGCAAAGAAGTCTTGATCAAGGCGGTGGCCCAAGCTATTCCGACTTATATGATGAGTATCTTCCAACTTCCTTTAGGTCTTTGCAAAGAGCTGAATTCCATGATTCTTAGGTTTTGGTGGGGTTCTAAGGCAGGGAAGAAAAAGATCAGCTAGGTTAGTCAAGCCAAAGTTTGTCTTCCAAAATTTAAGGGGGGTTTGGGGTTTAAAGACTTGTTTGCTTTTAATCAAGCTTTGCTAGCAAAGCAAGCATAGGGACTAGTGGAGTATTCAAACTCTCTTGCTTTTATGGTTTTGAAGGCTAAATATTTTAAGAATGATGCTTTCTTAAAGGCTGGTCCTAAATCCGAGTGCTCGGTGGTATGGAGGAGTATCTTATGGTGTAGGGAGCTGCTACTGAAAGGCTTGCGTTGGAAGGTTGGTAATGGGCTGAACATTTCGGCTTTTGGTGACCCTTAGATCCCTCGGCCTTTCTCGTTTCGCCCAGTTACTAGGCCCCCTGAAGGTACTGTCAAGGTGGTTGAGTTTATTGATAAAAGGAACCCCTGTTGGGATTTACAGAAGCTGGATGAGGGGTTTTTGAGGGTGGATAGGGAGGCTATATTGAGTATTCCCCTAAGTTTTGTTGACAAGGCTAACTGCTTATACTGGCACTTTGACAACAAGGGTTGTTATTCTGTTAAAAGTGGTTATTTTGTTGCTATAGGAGAAAAGGTTAGGAGTTTGGGCTCTGGTTCGGTTTATGATGGGGGCTAGTGGAAGCTTATGTGGAACATGAATATCCCTCCTAAGGTTCGTGTCTTCTTGTGGAGGGTGTGTAGTGATGCCCTACCTTCTCTAGTTAACCTCTTCCGTAGGAAAATTCCTATTAATCCTTGCTGTCCCCATTGTGAGGAAGAGGCTGAGACCACTACCCATGCACTGTTTTAGTGTAAGGAGGCGGAGGTGGTATGGGTTTTGGCTGGCTTTGACTCCCTTCTAGCCAATTTCAGGGGCCTCAACTGTCTTGATATTATTTGTGGTACCTCCCGCAGAGTTAAAAGAAATGAATTGGAGCTGATTGCTATGATTCTCTGGGGCTTGTGGTTTAATCGCAACCTGATGGTCCATAAAAAACTTGGGGGGGGAGGGGGGGTGGGGAGAGAGAGATTTGGTAGCATAGGTCTCAGGCCTCCTTGCTGAATTCCAAGGGACTTGTGACGCTTTGTCTCTGTCCCCTTCTCCTAAGGTGTCTCCTGTCATAAGGGGTTGGTGCCCTCCCCCTCCTAGTAGTCTGAAACTTAATTCTGATGCGGCTGTTACTCTTGGTCGTGATGTTTTCAGGGTGGGGGCTGTGATCAGGAATGCTGATGGGGGAATTGTGCTGGCCTTGTCCAAACTTTTGCATGGTTGTTTTGAGGTGGAGGTTTGCGAAGCTGTGGCTTTGTGTTCTGGTTTAGAGTTGGCTAGACAACATGGTCTTTCTATTTCCTTGGCTGAAGTTGATGCGTCTAGGGTGGCTGCGACGGTCAATAGTACTTCGCCTTCTAATAATGTTGCTAGTTTCATTTTTGATGATATTCGTAGCCTTTGTAAGGTTGTTAGGGTTTCTAAATGTCAGGCTATTTCCAGGAGTGGAAACGGTCTAGCCCATAACCTCGCTTTTTTGGCTGTCTACTCTATGAGAGACCATTTGTGGTAAGACTCTTGCCCTTGTTTCTTGTTTTCTGGTTGTTAGGACCAGCTTTCTTGTTTAATTCAAAAAAAAAAAAAAAAAAAATTTATCATATTTCCATACATATGTAAATTTAAATCCAAAATCACCATCATAACACAATCGGTAGTTCTTCAAAACTAAACCGAATTTTATTGAACGAATATACGAATAATATGATAAACTATTATATTTTCACGTAAGTATTTTATTAACACGGTTATAAAGGGGAAATTATAACAACTTTAGGCCCTTGATGGGTTAAAGCCCAATAACTCTACTGTGAGCGTTGGTGGGCCAAATGTCTTTATTATATTTTGGGTTGTAAGAAACAAACTAATCAAAGACCCAATAATTTTGTATAGTGATGGGCTAAAGCCCAATAAACCCACTTCAAACAATGATTTGCCCGTTACTATTAAGACATACGGTAAGATTAATCATTAACACCCATAATTAACATAAAAGAGAAAATTATAACCTTGAAAATCTATTTAGGAGTATCCCAATATAAAATCATCTCTGATACAAGAGTGGCGTGTGAAAAAAAAAAAAAAAAAAAAGATAAATAGGTAGTCTTTTAAAAAATGTATCTCCAATTCAGCTGTTCATATTCAACATTACGCTGATGTGGCAAAAAAAAAATTAGACATTGTCAACATGACCGTCTGTCTTCAGATGACCCGTTGAACAACTATTTTTTCGATTCATAATACATATAATATATGGTGCAAAATTATATATTTTTTCTGCATGTACAACAACTGCTAAATAAACTCCTCAAAAACTTTTTAACCTTTTCAATATTGTTGTCTTGATCAGCCAAGTGCAATCTCCTTCCTTCAAATGATCTGCCGAACAATCCAACATCATTACCAAGAGCTTCATGATTAATATTTACCTGATGATGATGATCATCTCCTCTCGTCGTGCTCGAACCGATATTCGCAAATCGGTCCGATCCAGTTGGAGATGGCGGCAAGGCCAAGGCCATCATTTTCCTCTCAATCAAGTGACCAAATGAAGCTATTTCGTATGAATCATACAAGGGGCTCCCACAATCCCATACCAATATTCCTGAATCAGTATCTAATCTCTTCTCATGACTCATATTTATTTCTGTTGATTTTCGATCTTTTGAACAAGTTGTTGTGGTTTTTGCTCATGAGATCTTTTGTGTCCCGTAAGCTGTTGGATTTATAAATAATTATTTGCAAGTAAGCTGCCACTGGAGTTGTTAGTTTGTTACATTAAATAATAATTGGCATATATGCTCATAATCATCAATTAATTAAAGTTTATTAACAATATTCTCATTAGATCAAAAAGGAGGTCACCTACCTTTTGTTTTTATATATATATATATATATATAGTTTTTCTATTATCAATTCGAACTGATATAAAATATATCAGTTCCTTACATGTGGGTCATTGGATTTAAAAGATGATTTGACAAGTGCATGCAGCCAAGTCAAAGTATTTAAATCCAATGACCCACATACAAGGAATTGATATATCTTTTGTCAGTTCGAACTGATAATAGAAAAATTGTATATATATATATATATAGATTTTCTATTATCAGTTCGTCCTGACAATAAATATATTAGAACGAAAAATGTGGACCACTAGATTTACATACTTTAACTCAAAGTGTATGCACTTGTCAAAACTTCTCCATAATTTGTGGTTTACATTCTTCGTCCTGATATATTTATTGTCAAAGACTATATATATATATATATATATATATATATATTTCATGATTGAAAACTTGAAATTATGTGTATGTGTATCACACCATTCACCAACTTAAAAAGAGCCATTGCTCTATTGGATGGCCGGCTTTTCATGTCTTATATATATATATATGATGTGGTTCAGGTTTTGTTTTGATTACTGGCTTGTTTGTGTGTGTGTGTGTTTTTTTCCTCTTAATTATCAAAAAAATTCTAAAAATCTTAAATCCCTTTCGTTCATTCTTTAATAATCTTTTACCGGCCAATGGGTTTATCTTGATGTCCAAATTAATCGAAATTATAGTCGCACTATACATACATACATACATACATTTATAACTGATTAAATCTCTTAAAGTGAATAGATAAAATCACTATTGTGTCAATAATATTTACAGAGAACGGGATAGGACGTGATGAGATGCTTCGTAAACGAATAATTACAATATTTATAAGTCATGTTAATAAATTCTTTGAATGGCCTATTTGAAAATGTCATTATCAAACCCATCGATAAGTGGCATGGACGACAGAGAATCGTTGAGTGCAAGAATCCAGAAAATATAACTGAAGAAAATAATTTTTTGTTTTTGTCAAGAAAATTACAGCTTCTGATATCAAGTGATCTCTTAACTTGTAGTGAAAGAAAAAGACTAGGGTTCCTTAAAATGACAGGAGAATAAAGAACAGTTATTTATAATAATTGTCATTATTAAAAAAAAAAAAATAGCTCGAAAGATTTTACTTTAACAGATGTCAATACTTGTATGTTTGACAATGAAAAATTGTGGACCTGTGGTATCAAAATTGCCCACTATTTTGGGCTTACAAGTAAGACAGTGACTCTGCGGATAAGCTCTTGAAAAATGGGGAAAAAGAAGAAGAAGAAGCTAATTCAACATTGTATTGCAGCCTCAGCAATTGTCATCTTTATGAGTAGCAAAACCACAAAAAATATAGTTTTTTTTTTTTTTTTAAAAAAAAAAACCCGCAAAAAATACATACATATTTAATCAGATGTGGACACCGGTGTAAATCGTAGATTTATTTATTTATTTATTTGCGTGTGTCGTATTGAAATTTCGTACGAAAAATAATACAAGTACGAAATTTCTGCGTTTGAAAACTTTTACTTTTAATCTAAATTGATGAATTTCAATACAAGACGTGATCTTTATGAAAGTTTCAATTTCAGTATTGCCTTATTTATTTTTCAATCAACACTTTAGACCAAAACGTGAGAAGGTCACCTTGAAAAACTCATAGAAATTGACATCGATTAGGTATTTGCCTTTGATTTTCTTGGTTTTTAAAGCCCTTTATTTGAAAAAAAAAAAGAAAAGAAGAGAAGATGGGATGATTTTATTTGTAGTAATTTCGAAATGCAACTTATTATTGATAATAAATTTATCATAATTCGATAATATTTGTTCATTCAAGTCAAGTGAGTATTTTTTTTTTATATTTTTTTTGGAAGTATTACAATATTACATAAATTTAGAATTTCTAGGGGAGGGGGAGAACTCGAACACGTAACCTCGTGGTGCAGGTGTGAGGGGTTTACCACTGGACCAACCTCATCTCGTCTCAAGTCAAGTGAGTATGAATATAAGCTAGATCCACCTAAATTTAAATTTTGGTAAACCATCCCATCCCAATTCAATTTTTTTTTTTTTTTTTAGTGCTATAAATCTATAATGGGAAAAAGAAAACTTAAGTAGAGCAAAGCTAAATATAGTCGTGATATATGTCGTTCTAATTACAAATCTGTCAAATTATTTGATTAAATAAAATCATATATATTTTTAAAATTAGGTGAAATATATATTTTAATTTCGGAAGTTTCAACGGATTAGGTTTGATTCAATTTCAAACCGAATATTTCGAAACCTTCAAAACGGGTTCTTATATGTAAGTATTATAATCATTTTTTTTCTTTCTTTTTATTGTTTATATTTACATAAAATTTGTATTTTTACACTATGTTTGGTTTGATGGAAATGATAGTGAGGAAAGGTAAGGAAAGGAGAGGATAGTGGTTTTAATGATTTTTGTTTGGATGGTTATGGGTGGAAAGGAAAGAAAAAGATAGTGGTTTTATTTTATTTATAAATATACCATTCTTTTAACAATATGAATACCAACAATATATAGGATTATTTTTGGGATTTTGAAAAAATTATTAATGGTGGATTCATTTGCCTCTCTTTCCTCCCAAATTTTGATGGAAACCAAAGTGTGTAAAATAGGAAGAAATTATTCTCCTAATTTCCTTCCATTTCCTTTCCTTTCATTTCCCTCTCATTTAACCATTCAAACAAGAAATTAGAAATCCTCCCAGATCATTTCCTTTCTTTGTCTCCAATTCCTTCAAACCAAACATAGTGATAATAGTCCAGTTTATACTCATAAAACTCGAGTTTCGACGGATTGGTTTGAAACTGAATCCATCAAAACCACATAAACGTGTTTTTAGCCATTTTACATTTTATCGTTTTTGTTGCTTATATTTGCATTAAATTTGTGTTCTTAGTCCATTTTGTACTTTTTTTTTAATTTTTAGCTTAACTATAGAACACAAGATTTGGCAATTTCAATGGATTCGGTTTCAAACTAAATCCATCGAAACCTTCAAAAGGGATTCTTATATGCAAGTATTGCAACTATTTTTTTCGTTTTTTCGTTTTATCATTTTTACTATTTGTGTTCTTAGTCCAATTTATACACTACAAAAATGTGTTTTTTATATGTAAGTATTGTAGTAATTTTACATTTGATTTTTTTATTTTTATTATTTGGGTTGCATATATATATATATATATATATATATATATATATATATATATATTAAACTTATATTCTTAGTCCATTTTATACTTATTTTATTTAGCTTAACTATGAGAACATAAGTTTCTGCAATTAAGGCAGTTTCAACGGATTCGGTGTTTGAGACCGAATCTATCGAAACCACAAAAACGTGTTTTTATATGCAAGTATTGTAGTCATTTTACATGTGATCATTTTTGTTATATATATTTACATTAAACTTATGTTTTTAGTCCATTTTGTATTTTTTTTTAGCTTAACTATGAGAACATAAGTTTCGACAATTTCGTTATTTTCAACGGATTCGATTTGAAACTGAACCTATCGAAACCTTCAAAACAGTTTTTTATATACAAGTATTGTAACAAATTTTTTTTTTTTTTTTCATTTTATAATTTTTGTAGCTTATATTTACATGAAATTTGTGTTTTTCTTCTGATTTATACTTGTTAATATTTTAAAACTTTAAATAATAATCAATTCTGAATTTTTAATCAAAGATCATTTTCATCGATTTCTTAGAATCGTGACTTAATTATAATAAAATTTATATAATATCAAAATTCATATTTAAAATTTCAATCTTTTTGAAATTCATGTAAATCAAATTATTAGAAAGAAAGAAAAAAATTGTCACTTCCTCATCACCAACCCAAGTTTGGCCAATTGATGATTTCACCTCCCAAGTTCTAACGCCAACCATCGCCCCACAAAAAAGAAAAAACAAAAAAAATATAAAATAACAAGAATAACTATTTAAATAAAAAATCAAAAATAGTTTTTAATTTTAATATCTATTATTATACAAGTATACAACTGAATTTTGATTTTTGTTTTATTATTTTTAATAAGTTAAACAGAAACCGAACTAATAAAATAAATAAAAGGAGAATTGCAAAACATTCCCCTAAGATTAATTTTAATTTTGTTTAATTAAGACTCTCTTACTATATACTAAAAACACCTTATAGTTTCAAACTTTAGTTAATAAACCATTTTTTTTTTTTTAATTTTATCAAAGAAAATAAATATCGATTTCAATTGATATATTGGGAGTCAAAGCTTACGAAAATATAACAAATATCTAAAGATTGTGATATTTTGACGACATTTTCAATATCATTACCACCAAAATTTTAAAAGTGTTCGATCTATTTTCAATATTATACTTTTAATCATGTACCAAAAATTTATTCCAAATCTAAAATTTGAGAATTTTTTTTTTTAAAAAAGGATGAAAACTTTGTTGGTTTTTAGAATATTCTAATAAGTAAATAAATGAGAGATTTCCAAAAACCCACAAGTTTATATATATATATATATATATATATATATATATATACAGTCTCGTTCTCATGCGGACGTCCTGATATAACTTCATAAGGATATTGAATGTGAGCTACTAGTTTTGACAAGTGCATACACACTTGAGTCAAAGCATGTAAAACTAGTGGTTCACATTTAATATCCTTATGAAGTTATATTATGACGTCTTCATTTGAAATTATATATATATATTTATGTATGTATATATGATAGTTCTCCTATCAGGTCGTTCTGAGTTCCTGACATGTTTTAATAAAAGACTGATTTTTTTTAACAAATATTTAAACTTATTAAAACATGTGGCCGTGGTTGGTCGTCCTAATAGGAGAACTATATATATATAGTTCAGGAGAAAGGGATACGATTTGTTGATTTGAACCTACAACCTCAATGGCGTGTCATGTAGCTGTACATCCATACAATTTGACTAACCTTATATCATCTACGTCAAAGACTCAGGGTTTATGGTATGCAATTATAGGGTTTTTCAACCAAATTTTTAAACAATAAATACTTTTGATATACGATACAGAGATTTTAAGAATACCAAATATCAAAACTATAGGGTTGTTATTTTAAGAACACCAAATATAAGGGCATTGTTTGGAAATTCTACCATACATAAATATTGCGCTTTATTAATATAAACCTTTTGTATCATCACAAATTGTTTTTCCTCTCACTCTCAAGTCTCAACACTACGCCTCCAACTCCCTCTCTCTCTCTCTACAACCTCAACAAATGGTAGCACACTCTCTCCGTTAAATCGTACAAAAAGAGAGCGACTATAACTGGAGACCGGTAAACGACGCTAGTTTGACGGAGGAACCTAGGTTTTTATTTTTTATTTTTTATTTTTTTGGGACTTCGAATGGCGTCGACGGAGGATGTGAAGACGAGCGAGTCCGCGGTTTCGAAGATCGTGAATCTCGCCGAGGAGGCGAAGCTGGCTAGCGAAGGAGTGAAGGCGCCTAGCAGCCATGCGCTTCTCAGCATCGGAAAGTCTCTCGTTGCCGGCGGCATCGCCGGTGGAGTGTGAGTCCTGTTTGATCTGTTTTTCGTTTTCGTTGCTTTTATTTTTGTTTTTGTATTTCTTTTGTCGAATTCTACTGTTTGTATGAAATTTTGTGATAAATTTTGTTCATTTTTTTGTTTGTTTATATCATTTGTGAAAAAAAAAAATTGGCTTGGGTTTTTTTTTTTTTTTTTTTTTAATGCATTTTTAACTCAAAAGAGCCTCATTTCTTTTTGTGGCAATCTTTGTTTTTACAATGAAATGGTTGAATTGATATATGGTATTGTATTAGTTATTTAGTGAATTTGATTTTTCCATTGATAGTAAATGATTTATTTGCATTTAAATACGCTGCATGTCGTAAAGAAAATGACGACATTATGAAGTCTGATTATGAGCAGTAAAGATGTGTATGAAATCATCTAAGTGAAAACATTCGCAGAATCGCAGGTACTACAGCTGCTAGGTTATTATCATTTTGTTTATGTTGGGGCTGGGGTTGGGTTGTTGCTCTGGTAGGTTTTGGGAAGGGGATATTTTACCTGGGTTTGATTCAGAGTAATTCAAACAGCTAATTACAAGAATTTTATTTGAAAAACTTCCACTGAAGGGTAGAACAATCTATTTGTAGTTATTGCTACACATTGGCTACACGGTGTTCACTGTAATAAAAATGCATTCTTGGAGGGAGGTTTAGACCAAGCAGTTTGTTTACTTAATTGTGTTGACTACACATTGCAGGTCACGGACTGCTGTTGCGCCATTGGAGAGATTAAAAATATTGCTCCAGGTAGTCTATCTCATACCATCTGGCTATTAAGTTATATTGGTTTGCTGTATTGTCAATATCTCAAACTGCTTGCAATCTTTTTTTGCCATCATGATGTATGATTGTGTTTTTTTGGTGTGAGTAATAGAATATGGTTTTGCAATATGCAGGTTCAAAATCCTCATAGTATAAAATACAATGGAACAATTCAGGGCTTGAAATATATTTGGAGAACTGAGGGTTTTAGAGGGTTGTTTAAGGGGAATGGCACTAATTGTGCTCGGATTGTCCCAAACTCTGCAGTCAAGTTCTTTAGTTACGAGGAAGCATCTAAGTATGTTCCGTTGCTTCCCTTTTCTTTGATTTTTGTTAAATTCCTGTTGGAATTTTTTATCTCTTCCTAATGAAGATAGTATTCCTCTCCAAGTAGAAAATTTCATGCATGTTTCTGATGTCCGTACTGTTTCTTTTTCTCTTCCCTGTTTTCTATCTGATTTATTATCATTCTCTCCCTTTTTTTTTACTCACTTTTGGTAAACAGAGGTATTTTATGGCTTCACCGGCGACAATCTGGAAATGGTATGAACCCCTGTTTCCTTTCTTTCTTTTTCTTTTTTCCTTTTCCCTTTTCTGCTATCACTCAGTTATGCTTTTGTGCTTTCATGATAGTTAGAGCTTATTGCCATTTTTCACTTTTCTTATCACTTATCAGAATTATATGAGATACAAGATCAATTATTTTCTCCATCTTTTGTATGCATTGGTATTTTGTTGTGGGCCTTTTGTTAGTGGATTTTTATTCTGCAGAATACATTCCTATGTGTCTGTGTATGTACATGTGATCTAGAAAAGTGTTTGCTTTTCCCATGTGATCTTTTTCTTTTTTACCTTATCTGTTGTTTGATGATTTAAAATCCAGCTTAGATGTAGGTTGCCCCCCAATTAACAAAGAATGAGTTTTTGATTTCCTGAAAAAAATTATCCTTGATTGTGCTTAATGTTATCAAATTGCTGCGGTGTCTTGTCAATTCTATTGGAGAAAGTGAGAATGGTGAATTCAAGATTTATAGTTATTTTTTATCATCTCTTGCAGAAGATGCTGAATTGACTCCTCTTTTACGCCTTGGAGCTGGTGCTTGTGCTGGTATTATTGCCATGTCAGCCACTTACCCGATGGATATGGTACGAGGTCGGTTAACTGTCCAGGTACTTTTTGGATTTCTCCTTTTCTGGTAAGATGATTTATGTGATTAGATCTTGGATGCACCCTCTGGTGTACAAAGTTGTATCCTTTTTTAATAATTATTGTGATGGCTTAACTCTGTCCATGTGTATTTGCAGACAGAGAAGTCTCCTCGCCAGTATAGGGGAATCGCCCATGCTCTTAAAACTGTCCTCAAAGAAGAAGGTCCTCGAGCTTTGTACAGAGGCTGGCTACCTTCTGTCATAGGGGTTGTAAGTGTGAATCTTACATTACCATAGTAGCTTTAATTTTGTAACTTTGAATGAATCTGCTAAATAGTTGTAGAAAAATATGTATCTTGATTTCTGTATGTAGAGTCCCTTAAATCTATTTCACAATATTTTCAGGTACCATATGTTGGTCTCAACTTTGCTGTCTACGAATCTCTGAAAGACTGGTTGATAAAATCTAAAACATTTGGACTAGTTGATGAGAACAATGAGTTGAGTGTGACAACTAGGCTTTCATGTGGTGCTGCTGCGGGAACTGTTGGCCAGACAGTCGCTTACCCTCTTGATGTCATCCGAAGAAGAATGCAGATGGTGGGCTGGAAAGATGCTGCTTCAGTTGTCACGGGGGATGGAAAGGGTAAGGCATCTCTTGAATATACCGGCATGGTTGATGCTTTCAGGAAAACGGTTCGACATGAGGGATTTGGAGCGCTATACAAGGGCTTGGTCCCTAATTCAGTGAAGGTCAGTGAGTGTAATAAGCTTAGACACCACTTTCACATATTCTTACAAATCTATCTTTGGTTCAAGAAGTTATGGTTTCCGGTTGTCCTGTTCGATAACAATTTTTTGAACTTAAAATCTCTTCAGAAAGGGATATTAATTTATTACAGAAATGTCATAACGCTCTTTTCTTTCTTTTTTTAGGTGGTCCCCTCCATAGCAATTGCGTTTGTTACCTACGAAATGGTGAAGGACGTCTTAGGAGTTGAGATGAGGATATCTGACTGAAGCAAGAAGAACTTCAGGAATACCATTAGAAGTAAGCTATCTATTTATTTGCAGGTAGGGCAAAATTTTAAACCCACTTTTGACCAGTGTCGATATATCGCCCCTGCATATACCCCATTCGTCTTAGATTGAAACCCCCCACCGTAAGTGGCAATAATAAGTTCTCGATGAAATGATGCACACCAGTTGCAGTTTAATTTAGCATTTTAGGTGTAGTGTTAATTATTTCCTCCCCATCAATTATCTATTTGTGAAAGTTTATTAAATAGAATATTGTACCGTTTTAAATCCTAGTTGTTGCTATATAACACTATTATAATTTTTTTTGTGTATGCTTTATCGTTCACTCCGTGACGCCAGTGATTTTGAACCGCTTGATGGATTTGATTCATTGTTATTTGTGGCTTTGATTTTGATCAATAGTCTTGAGGCCCCCTTGATTCATTATTATACTATAAATCATCGTCTCATTTTTTTTATTAAACCTTGAAGGCCTAATAATGGATTATTTCTTAATTCTTGGTGTAGTACACAATGTTTAAATTTTTTTTTTTTTTTTTTGATAAAATACAACTGTCGGGACCGACGAGATGAGACTCTACAAGCGCAGACCGGAACACGACTCCCATTAGAGGGGAGAGACTACCCACACACCTAGGTGGGACAAGACCCACACAATGGAGGGAACACCATTCCCTAAACACACACTTGGGCCATGAATTGAACCTTGGTGGGAGAGAGTCTCAGCCGACTCTGGCCACCAAGGCAAAGTGCCCGTGTGTACAATGTTTATATTCATTATTTTCTTCTTTACCAAAAGCAATAGAAAATCTTTAAAAAAAATAAATAAATAAAAAAAGGGATCTTCAAATTCTACTTTTTTTTTTTTTAAACTATAATACACAAATTTAATCAATATTTTTGCATCCCAAAAAGAAATAAAAATAAAATATTATTTATTATAAAAAATAATTATTTAATATTGTTGAGCCAGCTCTTACTGTACCATGCAAATAAATATAAAGCCATGTTTTATTCACTGCTTGATTCAATAAAAACAAATACAGCAGGAATAATTTATTTACAGATTTTAGCAAACAGAGTTCAGCAAAACCAAAACAATATTTCAAACTTCAAGCAAGAAAACTGTGATCATTACTACTTCTATACATTGCTAAGATTGCTAAAGAAGCAAAATGAATTTCACACCAAACTGCTTAAAATACACTGAACTAATATCGTCTCCCCCCATCCCGAAATATTGTAATTTTTTTTCTTAGACAATAACGTCCCTCCCGCCGTTTGCAAAAAAATAATCAACTAATAAAAAATAACCAATGCAAATACCAGAATGAACATGCACTTTCAACGGCTTCTAAGCTGCTCTCTGGCTTCTAGCTGTCACCTTTGAGAGCACTTCCTTGAGATAATCGTTGTTGCTACGGTGATAGTCAATCCATATACACAGTTGCCTTATCGCTTCTCTCTTCTCTTCTCCGAGATCCAAAATCCCCACTTCCTTCTCCTTCATCGTTATCTCCAAAGCTTCTACCTTTTTCTCTAGTTGAACAAGCGTGTTGCTCAATTTCTGCTTCTCAGCTTCTTCATTACTTGCTTTGACTTCTAGCTTCTCAACCTTTTCTCTCAATGCTGATTCTTGTTCTTTCTTGCTTTGCAGTTGCTCGGCTAATTTGCTCACTTCTATCTTCAGTTGCTCCCTTTCGTTTTTCGTTTCTGCAACCCAATTCTTTGCAACCCGAAGCTCTTCTGTTTTCTCTGATATGCAGTGCTCGTAGTTTCCATAGGCATCTTCAAACCTCTGTATCACGAGTTCTAGCCCAGTAAACGTACTGTTTACTTTCTCCGATGTATCTGTTATCATCATGTGATAAGCCTCCCTGTTCACAACAATGATTCCAGATAAAGTGATGATTCTTTCTTCCAGCATTTTCTTTTCTTCCAGGAACTTAGCTTCTGCTTTTCTGAAGATCTCTTCCTTCTCGGTTAGTAACTGTTCTGTGACCCGGAGCTTCTGGTTTGACAGCCGGAGCTTAACTTCGATTTGACGGACGTTATCAATCATGGAACTGAGCTCATCTCCTTTTACTTCTAGATCTCTTCTCAAGTCGTCAGCCATTTCTTCCAAATCTGCCACTCTCTGATCTCCAGATTCAACATTCTTACTGAGCTCTTCTGCCATTTCTTTAATTTTCCTTTCTGCAACTTCAAGGTTCTCTTTGCATTCCAGGAACCAACCTTCAACTTGTCGATACTCCTCACTCAGTTTGTTGTATGCATCCTCCTGTTCTCTGAGCATTTTCTGCTGATCCGTAATCTGGCTCGTCAACTCATTTTTCTGATTTTCCATCTGGGCAAGGACTTCTGAGGAATCTTGTTTCTCTCTCTCAAGCTGCGATTCCAGTTCGTTCTTCTGGGACTGCAAAGAATCCAACTCCTGTTGTAGATTGCCAACCTGTGCCGATAAGTCTGTTATTCGAGAAGAAGCTTCATTCTCAACAATTATATGCTTCTCCTGTAGAGCTGATAACTCCACCCCTCCCGCTGTTAACATTTCCTCCAATTTAACAATCTTGTCCTGCAATTCTACCTTTTCCTCTGTCAAGTGACCACTCTCTTCGATTTTAGTTCTTATTTGCTCTTCGAGATCACTTATCTGGCTGCGTAAAGTCTCCACCACCAACTCCAGGCTCTTAACTTGTACTGTCGAACTTTCTTTCTCTTCCAGAATTGTCTGTTGAATCTCAGTCTTGTTCACTATCTCCTCTTTTAGATTTTCAACCTGAATTATGTATGCTGAAATTTCTTGAGTTTTTTCCTCAAGTTTCACCTCTAGTCCAGCTTTCTGGCTTTGTAGAGATTCTAGTTCCTGCTGCAGCACGTTTAGCTGATCCATTAAGCCCTTGATTTGAGTTGAGGCTTCATCACTTTCAACAACTATCTGTTCTTCCAGCTTGGTTTTCTCAGAGCGTAAGGAGTCCAGGTCAGCTAACAAATTGTTGATCTGTTCATTCAAATTCTCTATTCTAGACAACGATTCACTCTCACTAGCCTCAAGTTTCTTCACGATAGCAGAGAGTTCATCTTCTCTCTCTTTCAATACCCTTTCAAGCTCCGAAATTTGGGCTTGCAGCCGTTTATTTTCCTCTCCCGATTGATTCACTTCAGTTGCTTTGCTCTCAATCTGCACTTCCATATCTCTAGTTTGGGCTTGCAGTGAAACCACCTCTAGTTCCAAGCCTGTCACTTGAGCCTCTAATCTTTTTATTTGAGCTGATGATTCATTTCCATGCACCTCATGCTTCTCCGAGAGACTTGAAAGTTCCCTTTCTTTCTCAACTGCTTTCTCCCTGATTTGACTTGATTCAGCCATGAGTTCTTGTATTACATTCTGTGCTTGCTGAATGTCATTTGAAAGCTCCGAGACTTTGAAGGTCAGAGATTTATTCTCTTCCGCTGTAGCATTCAGTGTGTGGCTTAAATCTGAAACTTTCTGTTCTGCAGATTCCAGTTGGTGGTTCATATTAGAAATTTGCGCTCGAAGAGTTTCTTGTTCTTGACCAAGTATTAGTTTTTCATCATTCATCTGATCAACCACAGTTCTCAAGTCTTCTGTTGTCTTTTCTCCCTCTTCCATCCTTCGCAAAGTAGCCTCTTTCTCCATGATCAAGTTATCTTTCTCTCTACTAATATCTTCCAACCCTTGTTTTAGCTCATCTTCTACTTTACCAGCAGAGTCCAGTTTTTGATTCAGTTCTGCATTCTCAACTGAAAGCTTCAACTTTTCAGTGTTTAAGCTTTCGACTTCAAGCTTCAGACTTCTGATTATTTCCTCTGCTTCTTGAATCTTGCTCACAGATGTTTGATATTCCAACTCTAAAGCTTCCTTCTCCTCAGTGGTAGCTGCCAACTTTCTCTTCAGTTCGGAAACTTCTATATTGAGCTCTACTTCTATCTTACCAGCAGAGTCCAGTTTTTGATTCAGTTCTACAATCCCATCTGAAAGTTTCAACTTGTCAGTGTTTAAGCTCTCGACTTCAAGCTTCAAACTTCTGATTATTTCCTCCGCTTCTTGAATCTTGCTCACAGATGTTTGATATTCCAAGTCTAAAGCTTCCTTCTCCTCAGTGGTAGCTGCCAACTTTCTCTTCAGTTCGGAAACTTCTATATTGAGCTCCACTTCTATCTTACCAGCAGAGTCCAGTTTTTGATTCAGTTCTGCAACCCCATCTGAAAGTTTCAACTTGTCAGTGTTTAAGCTCTCGACTTCAAGCTTCAGACTTCTGATTATTTCCTCCGCTTCTTGAATCTTGCTCACAGATGTTTGATATTCCAACTCTAAAGCTTCCTTCTCCTCAGTGGTAGCTGCCAACTTTCTCTTCAGTTCGGAAACTTCTATATTGAGCTCCACTTCTATCTTACCAGCAGAGTCCAGTTTTTGATTCAGTTCTGCAATCCCATCTGAAAGTTTCAACTTTTCAGTGTTTAAGCCCTCGACTTCAAGCTTCAGACTTCTGATTATTTCCTCTGCTTCTTGAATCTTGCTCACAGATGTTTGATGTTCCAAGTCTAAAGCTTCCTTCTCCTCAGTGGTAGCTGCCAACTTTCTCTTCAGTTCGGAAACTTCTATATTGAGCTCCACTTCTATCTTACCAGCAGAGTCCAGTTTTTGATTCAGTTCAGCATTCCCATCTGAAAGTTTCAACTTTTCAGTGTTTAAGCTCTCGACTTCAAGCTTCAAATTTCTGATGATTTCCTCAGCTTCTTGAATCTTGCTCACAGCCGATTGATGTTCCAAGTCTAATGCTTCCTTCTCCTCAGTGGTGGCTGCCAACTTTCTCTTCAGTTCGGAAACTTCTATATTGAACTCCACTTCTATCTTACCAGCAGAGTCCAGTTTTTGATTCAGTTCTGCATTCCCATCTGAAAGTTTCAACTTTTCAGTGTTTAAGCTCTCGACTTCAAGCTTCAAATTTCTGATGATTTCCTCAGCTTCTTGAATCTTGCTCACAGCAGTTTGATGTTCCAAGTCTAAAGCTTCCTTCTCCTCGGTGGTAGCTGCCAACTTTCTCTTCAGTTCGGAAACTTCTATATTGAGCTCTACTTCTATCTTACCAGCAGAGTCCAGTTTTTGATTCAGTTCTGCATTCCCATCTGAAAGTTTCAACTTTTCAGTGTTTAAGCTCTCGACTTCAAGCTTCAAATTTCTGATGATTTCCTCAGCTTCTTGAATCTTGCTCACAGCCGTTTGATGTTCCAAGTCTAATGCTTCCTTCTCCTCAGTGGTAGCTGCCAACTTTCTCTTCAGTTCGGAAACTTCTATATTGAACTCCACTTCTATCTTACCAGCAGAGTCCAGTTTTTGATTCAGTTCTGCATTCCCATCTGAAAGTTTCAACTTTTCAGTGTTTAAGCTCTCGACTTCAAGCTTCAAATTTCTGATGATTTCCTCAGCTTCTTGAATCTTGCTCACAGCCGTTTGATGTTCCAAGTCTAATGCTTCCTTCTCCTCAGTGGTAGCTGCCAACTTTCTCTTCAGTTCGGAAACTTCTATATTGAACTCCACTTCTATCTTACCAGCAGAGTCCAGTTTTTGATTCAGTTCTGCATTCCCATCTGAAAGTTTCAACTTTTCAGTGTTTAAGCTCTCGACTTCAAGCTTCAAATTTCTGATGATTTCCTCAGCTTCTTGAATCTTGCTCACAGCCGTTTGATGTTCCAAGTCTAATGCTTCCTTCTCCTCAGTGGTAGCTGCCAACTTTCTCTTCAGTTCGGAAACTTCTATATTGAACTCCACTTCTATCTTACCAGCAGAGTCCAGTTTTTGATTCAGTTCTGCATTCCCATCTGAAAGTTTCAACTTTTCAGTGTTTAAGCTCTCGACTTCAAGCTTCAAATTTCTGATGATTTCCTCAGCTTCTTGAATCTTGCTCACAGCCGTTTGATGTTCCAAGTCTAATGCTTCCTTCTCCTCAGTGGTAGCTGCCAACTTTCTCTTCAGTTCGGAAACTTCTATAGTTAGCTCTGCTTCTATCTTACCAGCAGTGTCCAGTTTTTGATTCAGTTCTGCATTCTCATCTAAAACTTTCAACTTTTCAACGTTTAAGTTTTCACTTTCAAGCTTCAAATTTCTGTTGCTTTCCTCTGCTTCTTGTATCTTGTTCAAAGCTGCTTGATATTCCAAATTCAAAGCTTCCTTTTCCTCATTGGTAGCAGTCAACTTCCTCTTCAGATCAGAAACTTCTAGGTTTGCCGCATCAAGTTCTTGCTTTATGCTGTTTGTTATTTTCTGATATTCAGTTTCAAGTTCTCCATTCTTACTGCTTTTGTCCTTTGAAGAATAATCAGAGTCTGAGTCCGAGCTTGACGAAGAAGAATCATTCTCCTTTCCTTTTTTGCCATTAATTTTCTTCCTCAGCTCTCCTCTCAGATGATCATATTGTGCATAAAGTGATTGATATTGTCTTTGGAAATCCTCAACTAGATCAACAAGTGGTTCTTTGATCCCATCTTTTTCTTCAAGATCATTGTCTTGGACAAGTTTCAAGATTTTTTTGACTTTGTCCTCAATTTCTGCAGTAAACAAGAAACATTTCAATATTGGACCTAAAGACGATAATTGAAATTGCTAGGTTAAATTCATGGTCTTAATTGCAAAAGTAAACCATGCAAAGCAACTTGAAGACTATCTTAATGTAATCACAGGATATTGGCTTTTTCCATATATCCATTGTGCTATTTCGACCCTAACATGTTTTTTATGATTCAAAAGTTACCTATTTTAGTTCCTTCACGTTGTTCATCTTTTTCTGGATCAATGTGATGCCCAAAGATGGACTTTATGGACTCCCTCAAGCGATGCTTCTTCATATCTTATTCAGATCATCAACTAAGTTAACTCAATAAGTGTGCATCAAGATAAGTTCAATTCCATCTTGAACTCAAAACCTGAAAATCAGAATCAAAATAACCTTGTTGAAATTACAAACTCAATCAAAAAAAGTTATATTCAAGATATTAATCAGTTCTAGCTGACTGACTTTACCAAGGGTTTATAAACTGTGAGCATGCAGACAAGAAGCATAAAATAAAGATCAGGTTACAGAATAGTTGATATCGGGGTAAGAAGGTAAATATTTAGCAAGATAAATTCTTATTGGTAGATTTCAGAGAAAATAAAAGTCTAATTCAAAAGTAAAGCAAATTATTCTCAATCAAATATTTACCTAATCATGTTATTGTGATATAAGATACCTGACATTAGACCAATCAGAAAACTGATTTGTTATGTAACAAAACCAGGCCAAGTATGATTGTCAATCTGTCGCAAATATATCTTTAGTTCCAGAATTAAACTGTGACAACTAAGACATGTGTTTCATCATAAAATTTCGTTTGGTTGGAGGCGTTTCCTTATGGATGGATGAAATCCTAAAACAGAGCATTGTTCTAATTTCTATTCAACACTGGAAAACTAAAGTTTATGAATACGCGTAATCAATTATCTCTTTGGGGGCACTTTTGAAAAACGTGATTTCACCATGGCAAGTGACAGCTAACTATTCCTTAATAGGATCTTCCAGATAGGATTTCCTTTAATGTGACTATTCCTTAATAGGATCTTCCAGATTGAATTTCCTTTAATATAAAATTGCTTCTCTCACAATATCTACTGGGATGATTTTAAGAGTATGCCGTAGCATATTTTTGCTTACCTTGATCTTGAACAGGGAATAATCTAAATTCCTGTTGTTGCTATCTCTCAAAGTGCTCCCCAGCCAATTACATCAAATTCATTAATAGATCTTGATAAAATGAAGACAAAAGATACGTATCAGGACGACACGATTGCTAATCCACCACTTCAAAAATAAGTGAAACCAGACTTCTCTATAAAAAGTTTAGCAACTAGAAAAAACAGCAACTAAATCCCATTGATATCATTTACTTCTTGGATCCTATATATCTCGGATGGTTCTGTACCTAACAATTTCCAGCTCAGTATTTAAGGTTCATTAAATGCTTTGGTTCATGAACCTGTAAATGGTAACTATAAGTCTATAACCATTAATTTGCTTATTAATGGCAAGAAATCCACACCATTACATGACAACAATGAATTACTTGAATCCAGCTAGGATTCTGTTCAAAAAAAAAAAATCCAGTTAGGATAGAACTTTCTTACTTTATTTGCTTTAGTAGTAATGACTTCCTATTTATAACCAAACGCAAAAACAGACTCATCCTCAATCATGATTCATGATAATATCACCTTTCATCCATTCATTTTAGCACCAATTCTTAAAAGGTAATCAGAACAAAAAAATACCATCTTTAACTCAACTGATCGAAGGATAAAACAGATTATAACAAATTCTAAGTTGTGGATCTGGTAAAAAAGATGGGTCCATTGAAAAGTTCCATTTTATAAAAACATGGCCCCCACGAGATGATCCAACGTTAAGCCTCTCACAGGCACGTCAAGGAGATTGTACTTTCGAATCATATCATACCCCCCTCACTCAACTCTCAATTTTGTAATAATTAGGATTAAAAAAAATAAAAAGAAATTTCCCCACATAATCATGAGTTGAATCCATTATCCATTAATGCATGTACTCTTCTTATACTAAAGTGCAGTGATTCAAGGATTGTGATTTCATGATTCGAAAACAAAAGTCAAGAAAACACACACAAAAAATGGAAAATGAAAAAATAAAATAAAATTTTGAATCATCTTTTTGGGTACAAAACTACAAATGGAGAAAAGAAAAAGAATAAATTTAAATTAAAAAAAGAAAAAAAGAAAAAGAGACAACGTTCTGCATGACTAGTGCACGGTACTAATTGCCAATAGTTGTACTCTGGCGCCACCTCATCACCCATCATCTCTATGCGGAATTCCCCAGAAGCCGATTTTAAAACGATAAAAAAATAAAAAATGACAGCAATTTTTTATCTGTTTAAATCATGAGCTGTTCTTTTTTGTTTGTTTTTCCATTAAAAACCAAATTAATTAATTAATTAAAACAATTAAAAAAAAAAAGAAAGATCATCCAAACACGGTAAACTTAAACTTTCATCATTGAATAAAAATAAAATAAAAAACTGTATCGAATTTAGCATTATTACCTGAAATTCAACTGCTTCACTTTCCGTTCCACTGAAGTTTCGTCAAATACGAATCAATCTGCAAGGACATAATTGAATAATACCAAAAAAAAAGAGTAAATTTTCGCTAGATTTTAGTTTTAAGAAAACCAAATCCAATATATGTATATAAATAAAACGAAAACTCAAAAATTATTGATAAACACAAATAATAAAAAATGATCATGAGTTTGACCGGAAGCAATATCCTTGATTGATCCCGACAAATTTAATTGCAAAATTAGTTCAACAAGAACTTGATTAACAAATCCATCATCATTTGTATTTTCAACAAATCACATGTTAGAAAAGAAATCAAGCACAAATTTACTGATACAAGAGGTTGAAAATCATCGGATTCAGACTCAAAAACTGCGTTAAAACGATCGAAAAGAGAATCAAACTGCTCTCTAAAATCGAAATTCAAGTACAGTAACTCGAAGAAACAAAACAACAAAGTCACAAATAATCAAGTTTCGTATTCGAAGTTCTTACCTGTAAGTCAGAGCTCAAACTGAATCAGCAATCTCCGAGAGAGAGAGAGTGAGAAAGAAGAAGAAGAAGAAGAAGAAGAAGAAGAAGAAGAGCGAGAGAGAGTGAATTGAGAGAGAGAGAGAGAGAGAGAGAATTTATTAAAAATAAATAAAAATTTGAAATGAAAAAGTAATTTTTTTTTTGTTTTGATTAGGAGAGATTTGGAAGTGACATGCACAGCATTTGCAGCTTCAATTTTCAGGAGCTTTAAGAATCTTTGTGACTTTGGAGGCTTCGTTTCAAAGCTGAATAATTATTTGCCGTCGGATTTTGTTATTTATTACGTTAAAGCCATCGGCGTTTTTGTTTTTTCGATTTCAACGTCTTCCGTGAACAAAATATCGCGATTCGTGGGTTGATTAAAAAAGCGCGAGATTTTGTGTTTTGATTTGGGTGGAAAATATGATTGGGTCTTTTAGTGGGGCTAGCCACGAGACGAGTGGTTCCTTCCCGCGCTCATTTATTTTTTTCTTGTCTGAAACTCTGTGGTTTGAATTCGCTGCGGTTACCGTACGAACTGCACCAACTTTTTTTTTTTACTGTTGTACCGTGTAACATTATTTTCTTTAATAAATATGCTTCTTTATTTTTGAATTAGTCATTAAAGATTTTTACTTTGATTTAAATTAAATATTCTCCCTTTTTTTTTTTTTTTTTTTTTTATTTATTTTTTTAAGATTGAAGATCGATGAAAAGGGCAGCTGATCTCACAGTTTTATTGATGTGAGTGTAAGTGATTTACCATTGAGTCAATCTTAATCATGTAATATATTACAAGTTTGTATAAGTTAGAAAGAGACCGTTACTTCAAACAACAATTTTATTAACGCGAGTGTGAATAGTTTACCACTCGGCCACTTTCACCTCCATCGGTACATAATAATTTAGTATAAAGAAAGCTAACCTCCAATATTTTCAAAGTATTCTGTTTACTAATTCACATTTAACCATCACAGCAATTTGGTTAAAAGAATGAATAAAATGAATATATAGTTTTCATAGAACTGAACTTGCCTATGAGAGTTAAATTTGATTCAACTTATTGTGCTGGTTTTAATAGCCATTTGTGAGATCACTCCTTTGAGATGATGGCAGTGGCTGCGATGATATTCAATCAATAGACATAGCTGCCTTATAGCCTCCCTCTTCTCCTCTCCAAGATTCAACAATGTGTCATCTTTCTCCTTTGTCGTCTTCTCGAATTCGCCAACTTTCAACTCAAGTTGGCTCACAGACTTCATCAAATTCAAGTTCTCATTTTCCAACTTCCACACCTTTTCTCTCAACAAGAATTCCCTTTCTTCCTTGCCATCCACTTGTGCAACTAGAGAATCAATTTTCAGCTTCAGGTTTTTGATCTCTTCGTTTCGCTCCCTGACCCAATTCCTAGCAATGACAAGCTCATTTGATATGTTGGAAATCCTGGTCAGGAATTCTCCATCAGCATCCAACTTCTTGACTGCCAACTCCAATCCTGACAAGGCCTCGTTTCCAGGATTGAATTTTAACTCCGTTTTCCTGGATTCAGCTTCACTAGTTGCAATCTTTTCTCTGAGAATTCTGTTTTCCTCCTCAAGCCTATCTTTTGTCTTCCTGTAAGCATCTTTGTTTTCGTTGTGCAATTGTTCTGCAACTCGAATCCTCTGGTTCAACACGCGGATGTTGTCTTCAAGTTGCTTGCGAAACTCTACTGCCGATTCAGACATCTTCCTTTCCGTGAGTTGGATGCTTATCTTGGACCCCAAGAACATGCGTTGGACTTGTTTAGACTCCTCTTTGAACTTATCAATAGTGTCCTCCTGTTCCTTCAGGATTCTCTGTTGATCAGCCATCATGCTTGTCAAATTAATGTTTTCTTGTTCAAGTTGGGTCAGTTTTTGTGAAGATTCCTGTTTCTCTCTAACAATCTGAAAATCCATCTGGGTTTTTTGAGACTGCACGTAATTTAACTCCTGCTGCAGATGGTCAACCTGTGCTTTCAAGGCCAGAATCTGAGTAGAAGCATCATTCTCTTGAACTTCACATTTTTTGCAAAGAGCTGAGAGCTCATCCTCCAGTTCTTTGTTTCTTAAATGCACTCTCTCATTTTCTTCTCTCAACAGATTGGTATCATGAGTTTTGATCTTTATCTGCTCCTCCAATTTGAATCTCTGACTGTATAGAGACTCCATTTCCAATTCCAGGTCCTTTACGCGGACAAGATAACCTTCTTTCTCCTTCAGCATTCTCTGCTCAGCAGCAGTCTTTTTCGATATTTCCCCTTGGAGAGTTTTCATCTGAATCGCATATTCCGTGGTTTCTTTGGCTTTCCTCTGCAGTAGCATTTCCAATTCAGCTTTCTGGCTAGTTAAGGACACCAAGTCGTGTTGCATCAGACTGGCATGATCTGTCAACCTCCTGACTTGGCCTATTGCTTCATCTTTCGGGACACGTAAAGAATCCACCTCTAGTTGCAGATAGCTCAGCCGCGTCATCAGTTCCTCATTTTTCGAAGTAAAATTGTCCTCGTTGTCCTTGAGCTTCTTCATCAGATTGGCAATCTCATCTCCTTTCTCTTTCAATATCAATTCAAGTTCTGAAACCCGGGCATGAAGTCCAACATTTTTCTCTCCTAGCTGTGTAACTTCAGCTGCTTTGCTCTCACATTGTGCTTCCAGGTCTTTTATCCGAGCAAGCGCTTGATTCCCGTGATCTTCCTTCACCTTCTCAAGAGCTGTCAGTTCCTTTTGTCTCTCATCTGCTTCATTCCTCAGATTCTCGTTGGCTATCTCTGCTGCTTCTATTCTGTTCAAAGCTTCTAGATAGTCAGAATTCAAAGCATCCTTTTCTTCAGTTGTGGACTCCAATTTATGCATCAGGTCAGCCACTTCATGATTTGCAGTTTCAAGTTCCTTAAAGCTACTATTGAAATTGAACATCTTCTGATGTAAATATCTTGAATTGCTGAAATCGCCTTCTATTTCCTCCGAGGAGTAATAATCTGAGTCTGAGCCGGGAGTAGAGGGGGCAGATACTTCCTTTCCTTTCCTACCGCGAGATCTTCTTACCAAATCTCCTTTTGCTTGATTATATAGAGCATAGAGGGATTGGTACTGACCGTGAAAGTCCTCGATGAGACCTACAAGTTCTGAATCGTTTTTCAAGTCTTTTGTAACCCCATCTTTTTTCTCCTGATCTTTATTTTTTATAAGTTCCATGATCTTCTCCATCTTATTTTCAATTTCTGCAAACAACTTGAACCTCTAAATCTGATATACTTTAACATCAAATAAAGTTTCTTAAATGCTCAAAAGTCATAAGGTAGTAATAATCACTTGACATGCATTTGACAAAATTCAAGCATGCTATACAAGAAATCACAGGCTCAAAATTCTTTTCGGAGATCATGGTGCTGTTTAAAAGCGAAACTGAACCTGATTTTGTTCGAATAACCTCCATTTGTTCAACTTTCTCACTATCCAGATGTCTCCTTCAACGACTTCGTAGAACGCCTGGTGCTTTCTAGTTCTAATCTCTTGTCTGGAAAATGTCAGAAACCAACCTATCACTGGAAGGTATTCTGCATTCCAAACAGAGCAAACTAAATACCTGAAAACACAGAATCAAATTAAAAAAAAATCACTCAATATCTTGTTGAAGTTTCAACATATATACAAACACAGGAAAATGAAACCTCAACAATAATAAATTCATGGAATATTTTGTCTACATGTACAACTCCAACTTGTTTGCCCCATGATCCATGAACAAATTAATTTAATCAGGAACCCAACAAACAAGCTGGCCCCTAGATGTTACCAAATCTTAGCAATCACAAACAAGAAGAAAAAAAAAAAACTAAAAAAAATTCTGGTCTCCCAAATTCAAGCCCTGAAATTTACAATACACCTATATATATATATATATATATACACAGTTGCAGACATAACAAGATGCTCTTCAATTCATTTTCCTGGATTGCAAAAAAAATGGCCCACCAGATGTTTGATAAATGAATTCAATGCATCACCAGATGGGTATGCTGTTGCATGGCATATTGAAATGTCAACTTCAAACACAATAATAACAGAGCCACCACCACTACCAGTTTCATGACCCTTTTTTATCATCAAATTCAACACCGCCCCCATCTTTTTTACCAGTCCCTCGTATAGCAAATCGACACCTATAATCCACCAACAGGTCAACCGCCGTCAAAATTGAATGTGAATCTATTTTTTTAAAGAAGATTTTTATTTTTTATTTTTTTATGAGAAATAGAATTAAATTATATATTAATTATATGTATGAGAGTGACACATAGAAAAAGATATAGATATAGTTAAATTCAACATCTAATTGTGATCATTTATATAATCAATCTATCAAAACACATTCAAATTCAGGCAAATTCAACATAATTTTTTTTATATTTTTTTCTATTTGGAGTTCAAAATGATGGAATATTTTTTGCATTAGGCTCCAATGTAGCGATTGAACATGCTTTGTCATGTACCAAGAGAATTGTTAAATGTTTTTGTTTTCTTTTCCTGCATTTTCTGATCAACCAAACAGACATCAAGATTACAATCTGTAAAAAACAAACAAACAAAAAAAAAAACAAAAAACAAAATTACCTGAATCAAACAACGGCAATATTTAACTCAGCAGATCTAAAATAATAATAAAAAATATTAAAAAAACAAATATAAAATCTGAAGATTAAGAGAACTTTTTATTAGAGAAAAACAAAAAGGTAAATGATAAATTACCTTTTAATTAATTTTCTCTTTTTGTCCAATTCCAGAACAGATGAAAATTTTGGCGCTTCTTCTGTGACAATTGCCCTCTAAATTTTCGATTAATTACAGCGAAAACCACTCGATAGCTAGCGAACCGCAATATTCTCGTCATCTCGTGAACGAGAAAGAAAGCGCGCGCGATATGTCGATATTATTGGCTGCTGCTAATCATGTGATGCCACGTGAGCTTCTCCCTCGCTTGTCTTGTATTTTGTCCGCTCATTAGATTTGGAACTCCAATCAGGTGCAAGCCAGTGCAGGATACACTTTTGTCTTTATTATTTGGTTTGTACATCTAGGACACATAAAGCTTTTTGGGTTCATGATCATCTAAACATTAGCCATATTAATCTCCTTTATATATATATATATATATATATATATACGGAAATTATCCTATCAATGTATCCTGATAGAATTATATAAGGATATTGAATGTGAGCCACTCGTTTTACATACTTTAACTTGGTATGTATGCACTTGTCAAATCACTGTTATAAATGAGTAGCTCACATTCAATATCCTGATAAAGTTATATCAGTGCATCCTGATAGGATCGGGACCGTATATATATATACTACTAGTTACAACTCAAAATTGAGATATTTTCACATAAAATGAGCTTCTTACCACTAAGTCACATTGAACGGTGATTATTAATCTCTATTTGTTAATCTCATGTATTATTCTTCGTATTAATTGGGTCAAATTTATTCAATTATCTTAATATTTTTCATCTAATTTTAAACTTATAGGGATTATCCGGTAAGAAATTTTACCTAATTTAGGGCAACATTTGGCACTAGGAGGGCTGAAACTTGAAAGTGGACCTAGGATTTAGGAAATTTCTGAGGAAATTGGAAGCTAAAGTCATGATCGAATCATGAATTTAATTGAGAAAAGGACAGAAAACTAAAAAAAAGTGGAGACCACATGGAAAGATTGGAACCCAAATGCAGAGATACTCCAATGAGGTTTAGTAATGTTCCAAATCTTCACATGCAATTGCAGATAATCATGTGGGCATAACCTTATTTTGCATGCATTAGTTAGCAACTTATAACTCAAGTCAAACCAAAAGAGAGAGGAAAAAAAAAAAACTGGCAATGATAGATACACCTTTTGGGAATAAGATTATTTTGTAAAATGGTTTCACTCTATGGCTTATTTTATTTAAAAGAGTTCCTTTTGTAATCCCATCCAAAATTGGCAACACAAATTTTTGAGCATAATGTTTTCAGGACAATCGTAATTATTAGATTTCATATGTACATTATTTTATGATCGGGACAACAGTGTTATACGTATATTATTCTATAATCGGGATAACCGATAGTCATTAGATTTTATGAATAAGGTTATATGATCTCCCATAATCAACTGTAAAATTGAAAAAAACAAAAAACAAAAAACAAGAACAAATAAAAAAACATAAAAAAAAAAAACCATAAAAATGACCCCAATGTGCTGGCTATGGGGTTCGAACCCATGCGCACTTATGTGCAGAAGATCTTAAGTCTTCCCCCTTAACCTCTCGGGCAAACCAGCCACCTGACAGTCGAGCATTCTATAATAGTATTTATATATGTTTCATAAGTCATTTAATCCTTGTTTATCTCCACATGCCACCTAACCTTAACATTCTTTTTTCTAAATATCAAATTCTAAATTCTCTATCAACACTTTCTTTCTATCTAACGAAAATTAATGATAAAGTTAAAGTAACTATTTGATTTCTCGGTTGCAAGTACATGGAGTTTGTCAATCATAAGATAAAAGGAATTGTGTCCAATTTCCAGACCAAAACTAGTGCCCTTGATAAATCTATTACAAGCTATTAACATGTTCGTGATAGAATCTTTAAGCATGTTTTCAACAAATAAAACAGACCACTAAGACCAGTATTTGGAATCCCCGTTTCTGAAAAAAGAAAAAAGAAAAAAAGAAGAACCGGACGAACAGCTAAGTTATTAGAATATTCTAAACAATACAATCAAATGTATTTACATCAATTATAACAAAATCGCTCAAGCATTCATCTACTCATCGTCCGTAGAAATCTTTTGCTTCTTCCATTTGTAAGCAGCCTCCAGTATCTTGAGATTTGTTGTTTGTGCCTCTTCAGGGAACAGGTAGTCATAGAACTCCTCGTACCTGTTGTTAGAAGTGTTTTGCATCAGTAACAGCCGAAAACCAAAGAAAGTTCAATATCTAACATGGCATTTGCAAAAGTTAACATGATCAAAATCCAGTTGATCAAGAATATAAATTCTCCCAACGGCCATTATTAAACACACAATTATGCTTATAAGATACTTTTAAACTTATTAATGTTGTAAAAATTAGCCTTGAAAGTTCCCAAAATTTCGGGCTGATGGTATTATTATACCCAACAGTAATTTTGATGGGAATCATGGAATATAGGTGAACCAATAGTCGCAAAACCAACATTTATGATTCAAAAGACTGCTAAAAATGCATCATGCCAAAGACAATACCACTGTTTGCATGGGACCGACCAATCAACACACTTTAAAGACATCATAACGATGGAAGTGTGTTATTAAGAGAGCATATATCAACTTTGAGTAGATTACATACCCAGTTGCCAGCCCATCGTCACTAACAATTTGCCGTCTCTTTTTAAGTTTCTTCGGTAGCTTGGCCTGGACTAAGCCAGTATCACCAAGCTCACCAAAACTACTCTCCATGTTCAACCACTCTTCCAACAACATAGCTCTTTCTTCTTTCAATTCAGGTGCTGACATTCTGTAGTATTTAATAGCTTCCTCAAAAACACCTGAAGAAGATAAAGGAAGGTGTAAGATTACTATTCTTCCAGTGAGGAAATTCATAATAATCAAATTAACAGAATAAAAGTAACAACAATAATAAAATATGGACAGGAATCAGATTCGCTTACTTCTTGCACGCTGAATGCTTTGCTTCTTTTGTTCATGGACGTCATCTTCTGGGATGTCAGAACCCTCATCATCCTCCTTGCTATCAAAAGCCTCGAATTTTGCATAACTGATCCAAACCTTCAAGTGCTTAGTCCGATTTAAGAGTCTCCCATACAGTGCTCTTGTTCTTTCAAATTCACCTTCTGATTTCTCAAATTCGATATATGCCTGTAATCAAATAAAATACATTCTACTGTCAGCTCCTATATTCAATAAACAACAATAATTTTAGCTAAAAAGGAAAAAAACAGGAAATGACCTCAACTAGCAAGGTTTAGAAACATGACTTTTAGGTTGTAAAACCTGTACCTGTTATTGCAGTTTTATAGTAGAAATTTTTAAATGTGCAGATCTAAACTACTTCACACCAAACTATGCATTTTCTTACAGAATAAAAAAAAATAGCAACTAAGTACCTTCCACAACAGCTCAGGCATGTCCAAGGCTGACTGGGCAATTGCAAGCTCAAAAATGGCTCTAGCTCGATCGGTTTCAGCCAAAGATCTCTCCAGTTCTGCATATTTGCTCCATGCATAGCAGTTCTCTGGAGACCATTCCAAGTACTTCTCATAAAGCTTTCGGCAACGATCGAAATTACAAAGCTGCAGCTCTATCTCAATGTACTTTTTAAATATCTGTTTGCAGCAAAAATCAACAGTGAGGATACAGTGAATTAATTTTCATTGAATTTACCAACACTAGCATCAACCAAAAAGGCAAAAATATTACCTTATCCTTAGGAGCCTTTCCAATTGCGCTGCCTAAAATTTGACGAGCACCATTGAGATTTAACTGTCGTATTTCAAATTGGGCAGCTAAGAGCCATATTTTAGCAAATGAGAACTTCTTATGAGGAATGAGCTTAAGACACTCCCTGCAAAAATTGAAGGTTAATGTTAAATACAATGAATGAGGAATGAGGAATGAGCTTCTTATCAGTGCAATTTTAGAACGAGTAAAAGTTACAGAACCTTTCCCATGTAAGTACTCCCAAATCTAACACAAACAAGTAAAAAAAAAAAAAAATCAACTCCAATCGTTTTACATCATCTAATGGATGCTAAAACTTTTTTTCCTTTTCCTAGGTGAAAGTGTTAACAAGTACGAAATAAATCATATAGTAGGCTTTTATCTGACTTGCCTAACCACTACTTATACTATTTCTGTTGTTCTTTTTCCTTTTTCTTTTTTCTTTCTGTGATGTTGTGCGGTCTATTCTCATTTTAAGCAACAAGTAGTTGTTAGTTACCAAAACAGTAAAAACAAGATGCTTGACCAAATTAGGTTGGGCTCAACAACTGGCCAAATATCAAATTACAAACAAAAGATCAAATGAGAATAAATAAGGGTCTGAGTCTCATGCTAAGTGGATTTATCATGGATGCCGGTATATAGGAGTTAGATTTGTCCAATTCCTATGTGTCTGACCTGTATACCATGGCATGACCAGCATAGACTCTCTCCTTTTCTTTTTTTTCTTTTTTGAATGTGTGTGGTAAAGAAACAATAAATTTTCACATTTTATCCCGAAGTTATATATGTAGTTGTATTTAAAAAGTATATCATTGACCACAAGGGCACAATTCCTTTTGATTAGAAGATATGGCCATCACCAGATACTGGCTTCCCACAAAATTTAAACCGAACCTCTATATCTCAATTATCCCACTAATTTCTTCTACGAGTAATGCCTAGGCTATATCTTAGTCTGCAGATGGAAATTGATAAAAAATGCTCTCTCAAGTCAAACTATGAAATTCAAACCATTTTAATTTTTAACTAGAAGATGTTTTGAATTGGCTTAATAATAATCAGAACCTTTATCTGCATTTACCAAATATAGCAGCCACATAAACAAAACACAAGTTCATGGAGCTAATCAACATTTTCAAGCTGAAGAGATGCAAGCTTACCGATAAACATCCCGTGTTCGCTCCATATCTCCCGCATGCAGCTCCTCATACAACGCGTAGTTAATCCTGAAATTAGACAACAAATAAAACCTCTGCAATTGACTAATCCACAAGAACAACAAGAACATCACATCAACTAAAAAGTAAAAACTTACCACAAATATATATATCTTTGCCAGTATCGCTTCTCCTCAGCCGGTGGCACGTTGGCAATAGCACGCTCGTAAACCTCCCTAATTCTGTCATTATTCCCCACACTCTCCTCTAACCTGATGTAATCAAACCAAGTGTCGTAATTTAAAGGGCTCTTCCTTACTTCATCCTCATATTGAAACCTCCTCTTCCCAACAATGGCATCCTCAATCCCTTCTTTATCTCCATACTGCTTCTCGAACCCCACGAATTTGCGATACAAGTCCTCTGCCCTTCCTTTCGGGATGTGATCCAATGCGAATTTGTAGATACACCTCGCACGCTCTGACTCCTTACACCTCTCCTCGAATTCAGCAAACGCAACAAACAGCTGCTCGGCTTCTTCGTCATCAGCCAATTTCTCCACAGCACGCTCATACACATTCCTCGAGCGGCCAATCTCTCCATTCTTCATTTCGAACTTGGCATAACGGATCCAGGCAGATACTTTCGGGTGGCACTGGACGAACCGCTCGAAAATCTGCCTGGCACGGTCAATTTCGTTGTAACGGAGCTCGAATTTGATGTAAGACAGCCAGCCTTGCTGGTCCGGCATCCAGTTCATCCACCGTTCGAAAATCTGCCTCGCTCCGGCGACATTTCCCAGCATCTCCTCCATATGAATGTACTTGTACCAGAGCTGGTCGACACGCGGCAGCAGCGTGACGGCACGGTCCCAGACGTTTCGAGCGTGGTTTATGAACTTGTTCTTCATCTCCACCTCAGCGTACTTCAACCAGAGAGTGTGGTTCCTGTAATCCACCTCGAGAGCGCGTTCCCACACACTCCGGGCTCGGTTGAAATCCTTCTGAGACTCCTCCCATTGAGCATACTTAATCCAGACGCTGATGTTCCACCGCACGCGACGGATGAGGTCCTCAAACTCCTTGCGCTTGCGTAGGCGATAGTCGGCGAGCTCGGTAGAATCGGTGATTTTCTGCTTCGGTGGCCGGATTTCGGCCTCCTGGCGCTCACGGGCTTCACGGAGGATCTGTTCCGCTGTGATTTGTATCGGAGCCGGTGTTTTGTTCTTAACCCGGGTCGGCCGTGGAAGTTTTACCTCTGTATCTTTGCGAGTAAGATACCCAAGTGACGGGTCCGCATCTTTCGACCCCATTGTCGCAATTTGTTATGAACAAGCTCACTGTTATCAACTGATTTCAGGCAGAGAACAGAGCAATTATGAAAAAAAATATAATAAATAAAAAATTAAAAAAAAAAAAACTGAATATAAAAGAGGCAAGAAATTTATAGTAGCTGCTGCTGGAATTTGAAGTAGAGAAGGCTCTAATGAGATAAAATAAGCAGAGAGAGAATTCGCTGTGTATTGGGAATTCTGTCTATTTTTCAGATTCAGGGGACGAAGATTTGAATTAGAGTTAGAGAGAGAGTGAGAGAGAGAAACAAACCCTAGAATTGCGACAAGTATGATGACATTGTTTTTCTCAACTATTTCAATATCGCAAGCTTTTACGGTCTCGTTTTTTTAATCAATAAGTATTGTGGGTGAAATTGTGTGATAATAAGTATTAAAACTAATTAATCAATAAGTTTAAACTGATCTTGAATGGTTCTACTAGTAAAAGCAGCAATAGCATTAGATTAACCAGTAATATGCTACGAAAGTTTTGGCATAGCTTGCAAGGTTTCGTCAACAGTATATAGAAAGTTTATGAAGCAAATTAGAACTACAACCACCGTAAGCATTGACAAAATTGAATGTGTTTAAGACATGTTGAAGGTAGTAGCATTCTATTCATGAAAGCAATATATTCCATCAAATCAAGACTCAAGAAATACCTTGTATATAAGTGCCAGAGAAACACCAGCAATAAAAAGGAAATTAACTGAGATGAATGTTCTAATTAATCAAATTATATGAGATTAACTGAGATGAATATTCTAATTAATCAAATTAATCAAATTTATGTGACGAACCCATAAAATATTCTAAAGAATACCAATTCTTTACCATTTAAGATGATTTAGCTCATAAAAAAATAATAAAAATAATAAAAAAAAAATAAAAAAACTTACCACTGAATGTGGGTTTTAAGCAATTCTGGATGTGATGGCGAGAAGCTTCGTCGGAAGCAACTGGTGGCGACCGGAAGCGACGGCGGCACGATGGCGGCACGGCGGCAAGAGGGTAGAGAGTAGAGACCACCGATGATGAGAGCTGAGAAGTTGTTTCGTTTTTTGTAGAGATGCAGACAGGCGGATGAAGGAAGAAGACAGAAGTTCAAGTTGTCGTTTCCAAATTAAAACTAATGATGTAGGTTTTTTGCGGGCTTGAAATAACAGGGCTAAAACCCTCAAACGGCCCACATTCATATGAGCTTATAATAAAGGACTTAAAGTGGGCTTTTTAATGATGTGGTCCGAGTTTGAACCCAGACCACCTCATGCGGGAAAAGGTCAAACCCTCTGTACCCAGTTCATTTTACCAACCCTAGTTATATTGGCTGTGTAGATTATGTGAATTATATGTATATAAGACTTAAGTTATGATTATATTGTGGTCAAATTATAATGTGGATTTTGTTTAAACATATTAGGTAGCCAAACATCATGACTAGTTTTAAAGAAGGAAGTCGGATAAATACTTCAACAGGTAGTGGAAATAATGAAATAGGAGATGTTGAACAAAGTAGTGTTTCGGATAGTTCTAAACGGAAGCGTTGATTATACTTTTTTACCATTGATGTTGATTATACTTTTTTGCTTTTTATTTTATTTTTATTATTATTAGGTCGCATCCCAAAAGAAGAAGTATATGCTATTGAAGGAGTAGATGACGAAGAGCCGGTAGTGCCGTCTTGATTTATTGTTGTGTTATTTATTTTTAAATTTGGGTTATTATTAATTTTAGTAGTATGTAAAAATTGTTCTATTTGGATTAATTGTTGTAATAGAATTTTTAATATGGGTCAAAAAATATATGTTAAAAATATGGGTCTAAATCCGGGTCTAAATCTGGGTTAAATTTCGAATCCAAATCCAGATCATAATATAGGTAATAATGCGGGTCAAAGGGTGGGTTTAGGTAAAGCCCTGTTTTTTTGCGGGCTTGGGTAAAGCCCTACTCGCATGCATACAATTGTCATTTGGGCTGGGTTTAAGTCCTTTGAAATTATGAGGGCTTGGGTCCAGTGCGGGCTTGGGCCCTTAAATTGCCAACCCTCAATTAAAGAGAGAGCTGAGGGGTGAGAGTGACCAAATTTGTAAAAAAAAAAAAAAAAAAAAAAAAAAAAAAAAACTCCTTGTATTTATATATTAAGTTAATTGCACCGTTTTACCCTTACTTTATTGAATCTAACAAGATTTTAAAAAGATTCCCTAAATTAACACAAACACCCATTGCCATCAAATTAATCCGTTAACTTTAATGGTTGACTAACCTTGACTTGTGGAAAACCAAATATACCATTGACACATCATCCCAAACATAAAATATTTTTTAATTAAAAAGTGAAAAATCAAATTATTTAAAAAAAAAAAAAAAAAAACCAAACAAGATAATTAGTTCGTGGAAATATTCTTAGTTTGCAGAGGAGATCGTCAAGTTTCCTTCAGCGTAGAGATCCCTCGTTGATAGATTATTATTATTATTATTTATTTTGATTTTTCAATTTTTAATTAAAAAATATTTTGAACTCAAAAAAATAAAATAAAATAATTATATTTTGAATGATATGATAGGGGTATGTTTGGCTTCCTTTGGTTCAAGGTTAACCGTTAAAATTAACGGATTGACTTGATGGCAATGGGTGATTGTGTTAATTTATTGCATTTTTTTGAAATCTTTATAGATTTAATAAACTAGAGGTAAGTTAGTACAATTAACCCTTATATTTCTTGAATATGTCTGAATAAGAGTGTGTTTGGTACGACTTTTCAAGTAGAGATTCTAAAGTAAATCTTTTATTGATAGAGTTTTATTGAGTAGAGCTTTTAACAAAAAAAGCTTTTGGTTGTATAAATTATAAAAAAGGTGTTGACAATGTATTTTTAAAAATAACTTTTTGTTATGTAAATTACAAAAAAGTGTTGACAATGTATTTATAATGAAAGAGTTGTATGGTAGAATATCTAAAATTTATAAAGGGTAATTGAGACAATTCATATGTTTTAAAAAAGCTCGAAAAAGGTTTTTGGAAAAGCCCAAATTTTGGACTTCTCCTAATAGACATAAAATATCTTTTATAAAGGGTCGTTGAGACAATTCATATATTAAAAAAATTGTTTTGATTCTTACCAAACAGCCTAAAAAAACTTCAAAACAGCTTCTAGCATTAAAAAAAACGATTTTTGCCTTTATAAAAGACATACCAAACATACACCGAGCCTTCTTAACATTGATCCACTTTAGGGATTTCATCTCAAATTTGTACATCAAAAACAAAATTGGAATTTAATGATTAATATTCAACCATTGGATTTCTTAGGTTCTACATAGACATAAGAAAAGAAAAGAAAATTTTATGAAAATTATTATCCTGGCCTTACTCTATTGATTTACGATTCCTGATGGTTTGTTGAGAGGAAATGGTCTTCTAAGATCATTCCTAGCTAAATGATGCATATGATTATTTGTCATCTCTAGCCTTCACATCTAGAACCCATAACTTTAACGTTTTGGTGTGAAAAAGTTATCGCTGGCGACGGATCATCTCAACCTTTGTTAGACTATATTAATTTGAATTTTATTATTTCAACATTTATCCGTTCATTTGTTTTAAAGCAATGTTGGGAAAAAAAATAATTAAAAGTATATTGACAAGTCACAACATTATAATATAAGTGAACACTTTATATTTTATTATTATTATTATTTTATTTTATTTTATATACGGTAAACAATAACGACCACTCGAACTTGAGATATTAATAGACTGAAAGAATATTCTTACCACTTAACTGTATTTAGCTGCTATTTTGCGTTCATGGTCTATATATGCAAAACTAATGGGACAACTTCAGGAAAGAATAAACTACTACAATTTCAAACGTGATCATTATTATTTATTAATGTAACTGTCACTACATATTTTATGATTAAATTAAACTACTCAAAATTTAGAAAACTAAAAAAGTAGTGGAACAAATTTTATCATTCAAAATATAAATATATTTATATATAAATAACTTTTATTGGTTTTATTTATTGGTGTGATATCATATTTGATGTCTCTCCTTGAATTATCATAAGTATATATACCTTTAATAGATCTATTTCATGATTTGCGTTTATTTCATTATTATTATTATTATTATTATTTACTCGAAATGAATCTAAATAATCAATATTTTTCATGCTCCAGATTATTAGTTGTAAAAGGTCAGGCTTGGACCTTGGTCCTGATCTATATAATAAATCCAAACACGTGTCCAAATATTATTGGTTCAAAGTTTCCAACAGTTCAACTTCTGTCCTCTGGTATTTGCTCGAGCCGTTTTTTCTTTTATCACTCTACACTTGCTTTCCCACCAAACCATAATCTGATTTTTTTCATTTTGAAATCGAAAGGACATGGAACATAATGAAGGTGTGGTTGTCGATGAAGAAGACGATTACTACTTCGACGATCCGAGACGGACAGCCGGGGAGCTGATTTGGCGGTTGCGGTCCTCTTTTCGCGAATCGGATTTTGAGAAGGTGGTGTCCATTCTGACTGCAAGAGAGAACACTTTGAAGGAAGAGATCGACTCCTGGAAGCGAGCGAATCAACGGCTGAAGAATCTAGAGCTCGGTAAGAGAAAGGCCGACAGTGAGGTCAAGAAGTGGAGGACGATGTACTGCCTAGTGGATTCTCGGATTTCGAAGCTGGAGGCGGAGGCTGAGGAATTGAAAAGCGGAGAACCCATCGTTAGGGTTTCTGGCGAGAATGCCGCGGGGGAAACTGAAATTTTAGATACGGACGAGATTAAAGGTGAGGAGTGGTTTGATTTTATGTTTAATCTGTTCGATTTTGTTTCATTGGTTCATTTTTGGTAATGTAATTACTATTATGTGAGTTAAATGTTTTGTTTCGGATAGTTGACTTGGAGATTTTCACAGATAAATATGGTTTATAACGAGTCAGGACTCAGGATAGTCCCCATTACGATTTGGTTAGAGGAACCATGGAAATCATGGTGGTAAATTAGGACTTAGAAAATAACTTATGCAAAGTGTAGTTGTAGCCTGTAGGTCAATGTTGGTATAGTGATTCAGTCTTGTTTTGCACATTTCAAACAGTTGCTGGTTTTAGGATTTCTAGGGAAAACATCAAGAATGTCGTAGTGGAAAATGAAGTTTTGAATGAGGACGTGATCAACTATGATGAGTATGTTGTTTCGGCAGCTGCTACTCGAAAATAAAATGGATATTAGGATTGTAACTATCCCCGCTCCGTCCTCGATATAATAGTATCCATCCCCATTCTAAATGTAGTAGATCTTTACAGATATTTGTATCTATGGATAATTTTACCATCCCTACCTATAAGGCTTCATTTGCAAACTCAAGTTGGCTTTACTTTGTCACGTTGAGTTTGAGGGAGAATGTTTAGAATATTTCATTCTCCCTATTATAAATCTACAATATATAAAAGATATTATATAATTAACTTTTGTATTTAAATTTGAATTGTTTCTTAATTCGATGTTAAAAAAAAAAAAAAAAAAAAAAAAAAAAAAAAAAAAAAAAAAAAACAGAGCTAGCTGTAATTATCAGTGTTCTTCTCCAAGGAAATACGCACAAGTAAAACAGCCTTCTTCTCCAATTTTGATTATGATCTTCCAAATGATCCCATTAGTCTTGATGAGAATGATGATTAGATATATTCATAGATTCGAACTCTAATACTTGTTCTAAATTTCTAGTATGGGATAGGATTCATGATTTTTAGCCTTTTGTTTTATGACTTTGCTTTGTTATTAGTTTTCTCTTTTATGAACTACATCATTGATGTGTGTTTTTATTTTATGTTATTGAGTCATTGACCTTATGGTATGAAATATGAATTTCTATTTTTTTTTTAGTGTTTTTAATTTTGTATCTATTTAATTGAGGGTTACGCCTCATGAGGCTAACGTAAAACTCCTTGAGGCCCGATTTAGCCTTTCAAAAGCTTGCTCAGCTTTAAACAAGTATTGTTGCTGATGCACCGAATTTGTTCAGATATATCATGAACCCTACCGGCTACCCCTATCTTTTTTTATAGTTCCATGATAAATCCCAGTGGCCGTGTACTTTGAGCACTAAATTCCAATGTTCTTCTCTTGCTACTCTTCAAGATTGGAGTAAAAAGCTAATGAGACCACATATTGACATAGTCAATGTGTTTAAAATTAAATACAAAATGTGAACTTTTAATGTACCATGTTTTTCCCATGCTAGGTAGCGGAAGAACCCTGACAAGATGCGTTGTTGAGATTATTGACAGCGATGATGAATTTGCACGAGGAAATTTAAGTGGAAATGAATTGACTTCTCAAAGTTAAGGTGATGAATTATTGCACAATGTTGTATATATTTGATTTTAATAATGACATGTATTTCTTATCGATGGATCTTCGTTCTAATTATTCATTTAGTTGGAAACGATAATATTTAATTAAATGGATAGAAGATCAATAGATGAGAATATAACAAATGTCACAATATCAATATTTATTGTCCATCTAGACATCTAGCTGTTGCAGTAGTTTCTTCTCACGCTTTCAGGTCTTTACTGCTAGATGGGCTTGTAAATGGAAATCATCCTGTCGACTTTGGTAACCTATTGGCGAGCATGTTCTTCCTTAAGCTTCTTTCCAAAATCTCTCAAGTACTCTAGAAAATGACTTGATGGGGTGAGGTATGTTTCAACATTATTATCCGCTAAAATGTGATTTAATAAAATAAAAAAAAATCATAGAACTTCTTAAAATACTTTATTATAGCTATGTATAAATTTTGAGGCAACTATTTTTTTATTTTATTTTTACATAATATGAATTTTAATAATGGCTAGTAAGTGAAATTTGAACGAAAACTTAAAACACTGGTAAATTATTTAACATTTAAAATGAATAAAAATAATCACACATGAAAAAATTATTTCCAATTTCATGAAATGTGGTATAATGTGTGACTTGTTTCATACATAAGGAAATGAAATGTGTTCCAAAACGCCCAGCAGAGGTATTTGAGGGGGGTGTTGCTGTATGAGAATTTTGATCGGTTGACACGTCATCGAACTAGCGAGAATATCAGAGAGAGGATGTGCCACGTCATTGAAAGTCAACTAATCAAACCTGACGAAATGTTGACTAAGGACACATTATCCGAGTGAGCACGTCGTTGAGCAAATAAAAAAGTGTTATTACATGCGCTACAAGGTGAGTGGTTTAGCCAGAAAGGAATCTTGGCGAAGCAAGATTTTAGTCCATCAAGATATCTCCCCAACAAAGATCACTCGCCCAAATCAGGATTTAATAGCATCATTAATGCCCGGTGACTAGGAATGGAAATCTCACCAAGATATGGCATGAAGAATCACATTTTGACAAGGAAACAAACTTATCTATATAATATAATAAAATGGAATCTCATAGCACCACGTGGCGTCATGAGAGAGCTTTGACATTAAATCACAATTCACCATCTATCTGATAATTCGTTTATTGGCATTAAATTCTAAGGGAGGTTTAGAATTACATTATTGATTGTCTTTTATACCGATGAAAACATTTTTCTGAGGCTTATCTATTGCTCTACTGTACCTGATATTATAAAAAATTGAAGCAATGAATGCTAAGAAAACACTGAACCTGCCACAAAAATTTTAAAAAATTGACATTATAACAAACTGAAGCAATGATAACAGGGGCGAAACCGGAAATTTTTTTCTAAGTGGGCTGTAGACAATTTCATATAGATAAAAAATTATATTATATAATATATAAAAAAAAAAATCATTTTAATGGTGAATCTTCATGGTACAAGGGAATTTTTATTAATTAAAATAAAAAAAAAAAGTACACCTAATAAAGGGACATAATGACTGTAGGGGGTCGACCTACGGTCGATGTGGATCGGGTCGGATGTGTGCTAGGCCCAAGGCAACTCGGTTGAGCTTGTCGTATAAGGGGATGTCGTCTGCTCTGGAAACCTGCAAGAAAAGTTAGTCTGTCGAATGAATGGAGGTCGTCTCCTCAAGAACCTGCAAGAAAAGTTATAACATAAACAGAACGCAGTTAAAACAAAGGTGGTGGGTCTGGATCGTTTAGCCTTAGGTGTGCTTGGGCTGAGCAATCTATTGTGGATGTAGTAGTGGTCTGGTGACCGCCGGTGGTTGGAATCTTCTCAAGGACAGAATTTCAGTACGCTGCTTATAGGCTTTAATTGAGAGAAAATCAGAGAGCTTTCAAGTGAATGAGCCCTTCTTTTTATAGGAGGAGGTATAGCTCCAACGTCCACTTTCAGAGACTTGATTGTGGGCGAGATTTGTGGAGCAATATCCTCTCCATAAGTGGACTGTTATCTGCGGTTACAAGTCACTTTGTAACTGACGCTTTGAACAAGTCTGATATTGTTGGCAGCTATGTTGGGTCGACCAAACACAATGGGCCTGGGATAGGCTAGTAAAGATTGGGCCTTGGCAGGTTGGGCCATTGGACCATTTTTGGCTACTACAGTTTGTCCCCCACTCTCTAAATAAGAATCCATCGAATTTAGAGAGTGATTTCCGTTGAGTCGACTAGAGTCGAACGACTTTTTGTCTCGAATTCGATAAATATCTTCATTGGTTCCAGCCAATGTCGAACAATATTTTCCGTTGAGTCGGCTGGAGTCGAATGACTTTTTGTCTCGAATTCGATAAATATTTTCATTGGTTCCAGCCGATGTCGAACGATATTTTCCGTTGAGTCGGCTGGAGTCGAACGACTTTTTGTCTCGAATTCGATAAATATTTTCATTGGTTCCAGCCGATGTCGAACGATATTTTCCGTTGAGTCGACTGGATTCGAACGACTTTTTGTCTCGAATTCGATAAATATCTTCATTGGTTCCAGCCGATGTCGAACGATATTCGTATCAGAACGGGATCAACAATGATCCTGGATGGAGTCGACCATTTGTCGAATGAACATACCTCAGCGATGTTTCTCTGGTTACTGTTTTTGGCCAACGTTCTCTGGGCGAGCGACGTTGTATCGCTGATAAAGGTTTGATGTTTAATCGATCCTTTTTTCGGTTTGTTGGTTGAGTATTTAATCTGAAATGATGGATTTGAAAACAGAAGTGACAGGCGTTTGAGTTCCCAATGCTGGCGTCAGATTCATTTATTTCTCGCGCAGTTAACTAGAAAAAGTTTTTTGAATTAAAACTTTTATCGGGTTTTTCACCCAGGTTAACCAGTGTGGTTTGATTAACCGGAGCAGTTGGGAAGGTGTCGACACGTGGCAACTAGGGTTAGTGGGTTTTATAAAACCCAAACCGACCAACTCCTTCCACCATTTGCTTTGCGTTTGGAATTCTTTATTCTTCACTGAGAAAACTCCATTCCTTTCTCCACGATCTTGTGCTTGAAGATTCTTTGTTCTCGAATCCTTTCCAGGTTGGTGAAATTTTTCCTTTGCATTTTATTTTTCATTCTTTCTGCGTAAGGAAAAAACTCGTTAAACATTAGTTTAGAAAGTACTTTTCTTTTGAATATCTCTGATGTTTGAATGAAGCTTTCTTGTTTTTTATGAACTTTTCTGAAACTGAATCTGAGGATGTTCTTCAGAAGTTTTGCTAGATTTTGATGTTTGCATGATTGATCCATGTCAAGTTAGATTGTTTTGCAAAATGTTGTTTCTGTTTTCGTGTAGATGTCGTCTCGATGAGAGTAGCTTTCTTAGGGTAGACTCCTATATCAGGATCTAGGTTGGCCTTCCATTAGGAAGTTAGGAAACCCTAGGTTTTTGATCAAAAAACCCCTTAGGTTGTGATTGTAGCGTATAGCTTTTGTCTGACTTGTGCATTTTCTGCATGTCAGATTTTGGGAATACGATGTCGAGCGAGCACACAACCTCTGACTTGGGTATTAACTGGTCTAATGATGATGATGGAGGAGTCGACAGTATGACGCGAGATGTCGATAGTCGGGTCACGGTTGAAAATCCGTCTACGTCTCTCTCTATCGATGCTAGGGGTCTCTTAGAACAGGGTGCCGTATACGCCATTGCGTCGGCTGTTGAATTCCCTGAATATATAGACGTTGATGAGCCGTCGACATCTGGTCGTTCGCTAGGTATATTAAAAGATAGTCCAGCCAGTGTGATTACTGAGGACATGTTACCTGGCATTCGTGCGATGTATGGTATTCCTAACGACGTCGAACTACGTGCGCCGAAGGAATACGAACGTGCTGACTGGGATATACCAGGATGGACGTGTCTCTATGAGTACACCTTCCGTTTAGGTTTTAGATTTCCCATCCCTCAGTTGGTCAGACGAATGTTGGTATACTACGAGCTTGCTCCTGGCCAGCTGATGCCCAATACTTGGAGAATATTGCTGGGCTTAGGAATATTATGTGAGAGGAATAATATACAGTTCGGGCTCGGGTGCCTCCTTCACAATTATTATCTAAAGGAGCATCTGACTGACATTGGACGATATTCGTTAGTGTCGCGAAATAAAAAGAGGGATCTTATTATCGACACGAAGTCGAATGATAGGAACCGGAAGGACACATTCTTTTTCGTAAAGGGTCCTCCAGTCGACGGCCCATGGCGGATGGGGAACGAGGTATATCAATACCCGCGAGTTTGGAATCGTTATGGTAAGTTTTCTTGACTGTCGAGTGGATTGTAGACACATGTTGTTTAGATGGTTATCTAAATATATTTTGCTTTTAACTTTTGCAGAGGTTGGAGGGGCAGGCAAAGCACCGGAGTGTGGCGTCGCTGCCGAGCGTACTAGGATTTTGTTAGAAATCCCAGCAGCGCAGAGAAGTGTTAGCAATTTGCTAACGGAAGGTAATTTCAGGCCTAGTCGACTGTGGAGGTGGTCGACGTTAAATAGATCGCGCGCCCCCTATCCTCACGTGAAGGATTTTTTAACGTGCCTATGGATCAGGAGGAGTTTTGAGATTCTTCAGTACGACTTGCATTTTTTAAAGCCCCTAAGGGTGCGTTTGGTACGGACATGGGATAGAACAAGGTGGGACGAGACGGGACAGGACGGGACAGGACATGTTGTTCTGTATTGTGTTTGGAAGGCCTGGGACAGAACTGTAGACTGTACTATTATACGTTTGGTATAGTTGGGACAGGACAGGACAGAAGGTTCAAATGACTAGAGTACCCCTCTTATATATATATAACAACATATATTATAATATTATATATTAATATATAATAATATCAAATATAATATAATAATATATACAATAATATTAAATAATAAAATATATAATATATAATAATATATAACATATTATTATATATTATTATTATTTGATATTATTATATATTAATATATGATATATTATATTATTATATATAATAATATATATAAGATATATATTTATATATATATATATATAATATTAAATATTATTACCTATAGAAAATATAATATATATATATATATATGTTACAATATATATATATATATATATATATATATCCCATATATAATAATAATATAATATATATATATATATATATGAAATATTAAATATTAAATATATATATATATATATATCTATATATAATATTAAATATTATTACATTTAGAAAATATAATATATATATATATATATATATGATAATATTTCATATATTATATATATATTATAATATATATTATAATACATATTAATATATATATATCATATATATTATGTGTTAATATATATATATATATATATATATTATAATAATATATATATATCTTATATATAATAATAATAATAATGTTTAATATATATATATATATGATATATTGAATATTATTATATATAGGATATATATATTATTAAATATTATTATTATATAATAATAATAATAATAATAATATATTTTTATATATTATATACTATTATATATGTAATTATAATATATATATATATATATATATATATATATATATATAATATATTATACATGATTGTAATTGTTTGAAAATTTAAAGGGTAAATTGGTCTTTTTGTCACTTGTCCCATGTCATGGGACAAGTTGTCCTAGGGTCTTGGGTGGGACAATTTTTTGTGATTTTTGTCCCACCTTGTCCCGTCCTGTCCCACGCTAAGGATGCGCCAAACGTGGGACAAGAACAAATTGTCCCACGTTGTCCCGTCCTGTCCTGCGTACCAAACGCACCCTAACTGATGTTGAACGTCGTTTCGCAGTGACGACGATGGCGAGCGCAGAGATAAACATACCTGATGAAGCCGAGACCTTGAGGCGCTACAAAGAGGAATTTACCAGGAAACGGGCGGCTGCGCAGAAGAAAAGGCAGGCTGCTGAGGCGTCGGCTAGAGGTTCTCCGTCGGTGGTAGGGCCACCTCTGGAGTCTTCGCCAGAGAGGACTCCACTAAAAAAGAAGCCAAGGAGGGCTCCTGCTGTCGAACGACAGAAGAAGGCTGCGTCCAGTTCGAAAGACAAGTCGACTGGATCAGACCTCGAGCCTGACTCTCCGATGAAGCTTCTTGCTTCGGGGCTGTCATCCTTCAAGGACCCTGCTGGGTTTTTGAAGAGGTCGGACGACTTCACTCTGGTCGATGACGACCTGCACTTAAAGAAAGTCAAGATAGAGGAGGTGTTCGACACGCTGCTGCTCTCGAATTTCCAGGTAAGAGTGCTGGTTTTATCATTTTCTCGTTGTTAGTAAGGTTCTTTATTGATCGATATTTCTCTTATGTTGTAGGCCTACCAAGCGACGTTACATCTGCATGGTCGATACAAGGCCATCAATGATAAGAGCGTGGCACTTCGTAAGGTGGGTGACGCTCTTAAGACGGAAAACGCTAAACTCTCCGCCGAAAAGAGCTTGGTCGAGCAACAGAAGGCAACGCTGGAGGAAGAGTTGAAGAACGAGAGGGCTCGACACCAGGCCGAGGTGGCAAGGCTCAATGAAGCAGCTAGCCAACAGGATAAGACCATCGAGGCTCTGAGGGAGAGGGCCATATCGATAGCGGTAGAGGCCGTCTGCAAAACTAGGGCAGGACTTTTCAAGGAGTACCTGTCGGGCGACCATTTGAAGTGGATTCCTCAGACGATGCAAGAAGAAATTGATATGTATGAAGAGATGCAGCGTCTTAAGTTGGAGGAATCCCAAGGGGCGGGCGTCGACGGAGATGTTCTGCATGTCGATGAGAACCTTGGTGATGATGCGTCGCTCGACAAGGATGATGCTGCTACTACCGATGGTCCTCCGCTGAATGGCTTGTAAACTTTTGTAATATTTTTGTATGATTCGGTCGACTTCGACCTATTTCAAGTTATGTAATATTTCGAATGATTTGGTCGACTTCGACCTATTTTTGCCTTTATTTAATAGTCGTAATAGAATCTCATCTTCAATTTTTGCATTTGCGATGAATTCTTTGGTTTGCGTTGACTTTCGTGTGATGATAACTTTAAATTTTTGCATGGAATGAGACGAGCCTGTAAACCCATGCTCAAACGCAAGGCGATCGACATTATATGAGACTTTATTTTGATTTTGTATATATACGATAAGCCTGTAAACTTATGCTCGTTATATAGATCGGTCGACATAATTTATAAGGATGATTCAACTGAGAATAATTTTATCATTGGTGTCGTATCATTCAGTCGACAAATTCTTTTTATTGTGGGGTTTCGCTTGTATGCGTTTGATGGTCGACATGATCTTTTACATTGAATTTCGCGTGCATGCGTTTGATGGCCGACATGACCTTTTACATTGAATTTCGCGTGCATGCGTTTGATAGTCGACATGACCTTTTACATTGAATTTCGCGTGCATGCGTTTGATGGTCGACATGACCTTTTACATTGAATTTCGCGTGCATGCGTTTGATGGTCGACACGACCTTTCACATTGAATTTCGCGTGCATGCGTTTGATGGTCGACACGACCTTTCACATTGAATTTCGCGTGCATGCGTTTGATTTTGCCACTTGTCTCGTTACTGTTGCCATTTGTCCCCAGTACTACTCCCTCACTCTCAATATGCGTTAGTCGACTGGAGTATATTGAGAGTGGTCATTTAGAGATTTGTCTGAAATAAAGAGTTTGCTTGTCGATGTCGACAGCTGGGTTAGCGGGAAGAATGTATGTTGAGCTCAGTTTTGCACTTAGTTGCACTAAGTTGTCATCATTGCTCTTGATCATAATTTGTTAGCAATGAGAAGATAAGAATAAAAAATAAACAGTATGATAAATTTTAATAAAATGGGAGTTCAGAAATGGTACTGTTTCAGATGTATGGCGTTCCAACTATTGTGTAGTTCTCGACCGTCGAGTCCCCTTAGCTTGTATGCGCCTCGCCCGACAATATCCGTTACTTGGTATGGTCCTTCCCATGTTGGCCCCAGCTTTCCGGCGCCTTCTTCCCTGGTATTTTGGAACACTCGTCGTAGCACCCAGTCGTGTAGTTTAAAGACTCGGATATTGACCTTTTTATTGTAATGTCGAGCGACTTGTTGTTGGTACGACTGAGTTCTTAGGGCTGCACGATCTCGGCGTTCGTCAAGATGGTCCAGTTCAAAACTGAGTTCCAAGTTGTTCTGTTCTTCATTGGGATTTTCACTACGGGCGGTCGACAGCCTGGTTTCTATTGGGATGACTGCTTCTGATCCGTAGACGAGTGAGAAGGGAGTTTCTCCTGTCGATCGCCGTGGGGTAGTTCTGTATGACCATAAGATCTCTGGGAGTTTTTCTGCCCACTGGCTTTTTTCAGCTTACAGTCGCTTCTTCAGTGTGTTGACGATTGTTTTGTTGGTCGACTCAGCTTGTCCATTTGCTTGAGGATATCGCGGAGTTGAAAAGCTCAACTTGATTGCGTATTTGTCGCAGAAATTTTGAAGTCGAACGAAATGAACTGGGATCCATTGTCGGTGACTATTTCCTTTGGGACCCCAAACCTGCATATGATATTTTTCCATATAAAGTCGCGTACCTCAATGTCGCGTACTTGTTGATATGCTCCGATTTCAACCCATTTGGTGAAGTAGTCTGTTAGGACTAACATATAAACGACACCGCCTGGCGCTGCTGGTAGCTTACCTACAATATCCATTCCCCATTTCATAAAAGGCCAAGGGGCCGAAATTGAATTCAACATACCTGGGGGGAGGTGTGACATCGGTGCGAAGCGTTGGCACTTGTCGCATGCTTTGACGTGATTTTGAGAGTCGACACGCATAGTTGGCCAGTAATACCCTGCTGTGATGGCTCTGTTCGACAAGCTACGGGCGCCGGAATGATTTCCGCATTCCTCCTGGTGCAAACTTTTCAGGACGTCGTACGCCTCTCGAGGGGTCACACATCTCAAATATGGGCCTGTGAATGATTTCTTGTATAGTTTACCATATAGGATGCAGAACTTGGCTGCTTTGGCCTTGATTCTCCTTGCTTCTGTCCTGTCGCCTGGTAGAATGTCTGCTTGGAGATAATTGAAGATTGGCTCTATCCAACTTCTTCCGTTGTCGACCGGTGCCACTGTTTCTGATTCCTGAATTGATGGAGACATCAGATGGATTATTGGAACCGACTTTGAACTGTTCGTTGTTGTCGACCCAAGGCTTGCTAGTGCGTCTGCTCGTGTATTCTCGGATCTGGGTATTTGCTCGATTGAAAATTCGTCGAACGTCGACTGCAGCTGTTTAACTTTGTTCAAATAGGCCGACATTCTTTGATCTCTCGCCTCATATGTGCCATTTACTTGTCGAACGACTAATTGGGAATCGCTTCGTACTTTAATGATTTTCACGCTTAGGCTTTTTGCGAGGTCGAGCCCGGCGATTAATGCTTCGTATTCGGCTTCGTTGTTCGTTGCATGAAATCCACAGTGGATTGATTGCTCCAGTATGTCCCCGTGTGGGGATTCGAGTACTAATCCTAACCCGCTTCCTTTGATGCTACTTGATCCGTCGACCGACAAGGTCCATATTCCGGTTGTAATTGTTAGTGCAACTAGTTCCTGTTCAGCCTGCACACTTTCACCAGGGGTAAAATCCGCAATAAAATCGGCTAATACCTGTGATTTCATCGCTGATCGCGGGTGGAAACTGATGTCGTATTCGCTGAGTTCGACCGCCCACTTTGTCAATCGACCTGAAAGTTCAGGTTTATGAAGTATATTTTTGAGGGGATAAGTAGTTAATACCTTAATTGAGTGGCATTGGAAGTATGGCCTGAGTTTGCGGGCTGCCATCACAAGGGCAAGAGCTAGTTTCTCTAGTCGACTGTATCTGGTTTCGGCGTCGAGCAGAGTCTTGCTTACATAGTAGACTGGATGCTGGATACTTTCCTCTTCTCTGACTAAAACTGCACTTACGGCTGTATTAGACACGGCCAGGTATATGAACAGTACTTCGTTGTCCTTTGGTTTCGACAGTAATGGGGGCGACTTCAAGTAGGTTTTCAAATCTTGCAACGCTTTCTCACAGTCATCATTCCATTCGAACGCTTTGTTCTTCCTGAGGATATTGAAGAGTGGGAGGCATTTTTCGGACGACTTCGATATGAATCGGTTCAGCGCTGCGACTCGACCGGTTAGTTTCTGAACGTCCTTCATGCATCTAGGCGACTCGATATTTTCGATCGATCGTATTTGATCTGGATTAGCTTCGACGCCTCTTTGAGTGACTAGGTAGCCTAGGAATTTTCCTGAAGACACACCAAAAGAACACTTAGTAGGGTTCAGTTTCATACCATATTGGTCGAGTACGTCGAACGACTGCCGAAGATGATCGATATGTTGCTGGGCGACTAATGATTTGACAAGCATGTCATCGATGTAGACTTCCATCGTTGATCCAAGCATCTTGGCGAACATTTTGTTGACTAGCCTTTGATACGTTGCACCTGCATTTTTCAAACCAAAGGGCATTACTTTGTAACAAAAAATACCTCTTTCAGTAACGAAGGCTGTTTTTTCCTGGTCGTCTGGATGCATCAGAATCTGGTTGTAGCCGGAGTAAGCGTCCATGAAGCTTAATAATTCATGCCCTGCAGTCGCGTCGACCAGCATGTCGATGTGTGGAAGCGGAAATGAATCCTTGGGGCATGCCTTGTTGAGATCAGTGAAGTCGATGCAGACTCTCCACTTTCCGTTCTTCTTTTTTACTACGACGACGTTGGCCAGCCAGTCTGGATATTTTACTTCTCTCACTGAACCGATGTCGAACAACTTTTGTATTTCTTCGTTGATCACTTTGTTCCTTTCGGGAGCAAACTTTCTTCTCTTTTGTTTAACTGGCTGATGGTCTGGGTCGACTTGTAGTTGGTGAACCATTACTTCTGGGTCGATTCCGATCATATCTTCGTGCGACCAGGCAAAGCTGTTGCGGCGTTCCCTCAGGAACTCGACTAACTGCTTTCGGATGTCGTCTGGTAACCTCGACCCGATGAATACTTTACGATCTGGTTGGTCTGGGTCGATAGATACCTCGTCGAGTTCCTCCATTTTCTGCTTGGTTGGAGTCGACTCGACCGTGGCTTCCTGTAATTGCTATAATTCCTGTTTCTTCTTTTTTAAAGCGTTTTGGTAGCACTCCCTTGCGGCTCGTTGCTTTCCTTTAATTTCTTTAACTCCCCACTTGGTTGGAAATTTAATCAGCTGATGGTAGGTCGAGGGGATTGCTTTCAACTCGTGTATCCAGGGTCTACCGAGTATGGCGTTATATGGGGATTGGCAGTCGAGCACTAGGAAGTTGATGTACAGGTTGACTCCTTCGGCGTAGACTGGTAGCACAATTTCGCCTAGAGTACTCTTTTGTTCTCCACTGAACCCGGTCAACATCGTCGTTCGACGACTGAGTTTCGATTCGTCGACCTGCATTTCTCTTAGAGCACTGTTAAACAAAATATTACATGAACTGCCGTTATCAATTAAGATGCGTTTAGTTAAACAATTGGCAATATGCAAAGAAATAACTAAGGCATCATGGTGGGGAGAGAACAAATCTGATTTATCGGTCGACCGAAAGGTAACGGTTTCGTCGACTTTGGATGGGTGTTCCCGGTTTGGTTGAATCTCTGCGTTCGACACTTGTCGAGTGTGCCTCTTAGCTGCTGAGTAACTCACGCCACTGACTTCAGATCCACCAGAAATGCAGTTGATTACCCGATCTTGCCTAGGAGGTTCTGGAGGGCTGTCGACTGAACCGGTCTGTCTCTGGTCGTCGCGTCTTGCATATGTTTGCTTACCCTTATCTGTCAGGAACTCTCGTAAATGCCCCCGTTTCAGCAGTTCTGCTACTTTAAATTTTAGGGCGATGCAATCTTCCGTGCGATGGCCATGGTCGCCATGGAATTCGCATCGAATTTTTGAATCCCTATGTTCGGGAAGGGCGTTCATTTTCCGCGGCCATTTAACCGACTTGCCCATTTCTCTCATGACGGCAACAAGGTCGACTGGTTCAATGCTCAGAAGGTACTCTGGTGCTTCCACCTTGGGTCGACTCGACCTCGGAATACCTCGCCCATAGGTGTTTCTCTCACGAGAGTTTTCATGCCGCGACTGGATGCCTCTTCTGTCGCTTGTCGGGTACGGTTCTGAACGTCTGTCGTTAGATTTTCTGTCGACTCGCTCGTTTCGACGACTTCCATAGTAACTGCCATTGGCTTTTCCAACGAAGTTCGCCTCATCCTCTTCCCACTTGATCTGAGCCCAAGCTTTGGCCAATACGTCTTCCATTGTCCTGCAAGGGTATTTGGTAAGTTCCTTATATAAATCAGAATCAAACCTGAGACCTTTCTTGAAGGCGTAGATGGCAGTCGCCTGGTTGCAGTGAGGGATTTGCACTTTTTCTCTGTTGAAACGCCCGACGTAGGCTCGCAGATTCTCGCCTGTTCTCTGCGTTATGGTATAGAGGTCGTCCGACAGCTTTTCCAACTTGCGGCTGCTTGCAAATTGCTCCACGAATGTGTCCGTCAGCTGTGCAAAAGAATCAATAGAGTTGTTAGGTAAATTTGTGTACCACTGAAGGGCAGGACCACTAAGGCTGGATCCGAAGGCCTTGCACATGCATGCTTCTCTAAGGTCGCGTGGGATTGCGGCCGTGAACATCCTTTGCTTGTATTGTGCTATATGGTCGTCCGGATCGGTCGTCCCTTCGTATTGCTTCATATTTGGGAAGTTGAACTTCTTTGGCATTTCCATGAGAGCTATTGCATCGACGAAGGGTGAGTCAGCGAAGCTATTTGCGGTGCTTTTCTTGATAGGAGCTGGAACTCCTGGGATTCTTTGAATGAGAGCTTCCATTTCTGCAAACCTGCGAGAAAATTCTAGATTAGCAGATAGATTTAAGTCTGGCCCCGGTTTTACCAACCCGGGTGTCGACTGAAGAGACATAACCGCCTTTGGGATATTGGCCGGTTGTTGATCTACTGGCAGTTGGTATTCGTTCGCGGTATCGTTTCTGACCGGTACGTCGTTGAGGTCGATCTCAACCCTCGCTGTCTGAAGTGTTGGTCGATTCTGATGGTCGATCGGATTCACTTCTGGTGCGTTGGGGTTGTCTGGAACTCTCGGAATGGGTCGGTCGACGCCATGTTCGTCGTTCGACGTCGGGATTGGATGCTCCGAAGTGGCTGAATCTGGTACTACTACTCCGTCGACCAGCGTTCTCAATTCTTCGTTTGCCGCCCGGATTGCCGCATTTTCTGCTTCAAGCGCTTGCAGCCTTTCAGCACTGGCGGCCATTTGGGCGTTCAACATAGCGATCTGTTCTTCGACAGTTGGAGCGGATCCACTTCCTGCCATGTTCGATTGCAGTTGGAATAGACTGATTTGAATTTGAAGGAAGTTGCAATGGGCCCCACGGTGGGCGCCAAACTGTAGGGGGTCGACCTACGGTCGATGTGGATCGGGTCGGATGTGTGCTAGGCCCAAGGCAACTCGGTTGAGCTTGTCGTATAAGGGGATGTCGTCTGCTCTGGAAACCTGCAAGAAAAGTTAGTCTGTCGAATGAATGGAGGTCGTCTCCTCAAGAACCTGCAAGAAAAGTTATAACATAAACAGAACGCAGTTAAAACAAAGGTGGTGGGTCTGGATCGTTTAGCCTTAGGTGTGCTTGGGCTGAGCAATCTATTGTGGATGTAGTAGTGGTCTGGTGACCGCCGGTGGTTGGAATCTTCTCAAGGACAGAATTTCAGTACGCTGCTTATAGGCTTTAATTGAGAGAAAATCAGAGAGCTTTCAAGTGAATGAGCCCTTCTTTTTATAGGAGGAGGTATAGCTCCAACGTCCACTTTCAGAGACTTGATTGTGGGCGAGATTTGTGGAGCAATATCCTCTCCATAAGTGGACTGTTATCTGCGGTTACAAGTCACTTCGTAACTGACGCTTTGAACAAGTCTGATATTGTTGGCAGCTATGTTGGGTCGACCAAACACAATGGGCCTGGGATAGGCTAGTAAAGATTGGGCCTTGGCAGGTTGGGCCATTGGACCATTTTTGGCTACTACAATGACCCTTACCCTCAAATACATTTTCTAACCAAGAAAAACACAAGAAAATAAAAAAGGAATATGCATGTAATGCAAATACAATAAGATCATACTTAAATTTTGACTTTTGAAGCTTCAAATAAGTAAAAACATCTATTACTGGATCCGAATTAATTGTATCAGCAAGTTCTTTTTCAATATAAACAAACCATACAATTCTCAAGAAACTCGTCATCCATCTTGTTGTGCAAATACGTTTTGATAAGTTTCATAGCCGAAAATACATGTTATGTACTTGTTGTTGAAACAGAAAGAGTTAACACCAAACAAATCAATCTGTTAATCAATTTGTAACATTAGTTTTACATGTTGACATATACATTGTTCTTCAAAAATATAATATATATATATATATATATATATATATATATATATATACATATAATTGTTTTGTTTGACAAAAAATGGATTGTTCAATGAATCACCAAAAATCAAAACTATCATAACCAATCTACAATTAATTTTACAACATAAACTTAAGAATAAAAAAATAAATTAAAAAAAATAAAACTTATGGTTTTCTCTTGCTAACGTCTATATACCACTACAAATCCAAAAGCTATGAAAACTCATAAAATTGAAATTTTTGAAGACTTGGAGATTAATTAATAGGGTAAACCTACTGCCTTTGATTTAAAATTTTCCAATTTGATTTTTTAGTTGGAAAATGGTTACAATTTCTCAATTTTATTTTTCATTTGATAAAAGGTTAATATTTTCCAATTTGAATTGTCACTTGGCTAAGGAAATACAATTGGGCTTGAATAAGTTTGATGCTTATTTTTTATGTTATTGAGTTTAAAAGTTTATGGGCTGTTGATAAAGAAAAATATAGCAACTTAAATCCATAATTGGAATTGGGCTGGGAGACTTACAGCAAAATGAATGTACTCAGAACTAAATGGGGTTTATTTAGAATTATTGAAATATTGAAAAAAAAAAAAAAAAAAAATTCAAAAAGCTAGGGTGGGCTACAGCCTACAGCCCACCCTAGCCAAGCCTAAATCCGCCCCCGGCAATGAATGAGAAATTAAGAGAGCAAGAGTTATGCACGTGGTCATATGCATTAATTTTTTTGATTCATAGAAAGTCATATATATATATATATATATATATAACACGTAACACAACATCATAGAAAACCAAAGAACTTGATCGTTAATCCTAATTAAAAGCATAAATTCATATTTTCCAGGGTCCAGCCTATTCAGTTTTCTTTTGGATGTATATATATATATATATGATGTCCAAATCCAAACCTATACAATCAAACTTGATTATCCAACCAAAGGAGTCCTGGAGACATGGTAGCCTCAAAAATGAAGTTGAAGTTTTTTATTGCTACAAATGGTCAAAAAGTATTTTTTTTCAGAAGCTGGAAAAGACTTCGAAGATTTTCTCTTCCACCTTCTCTCTTTGGCTGTAGCTTAGTGGGTTGCTTACCTGACATTTATGAAAGCTTTGGAAATCTTTTTTTTTTTTTTTTTTTGATTGTTTGTAAAAGACTGCTAGAGATATTTGTAAAACATTGGAAATCTTAGTCAAACTTAAGTGCAATCAAACCGAGACAAATACTCTATATATATTGATGTAGGGGGTGTAGATTATATGCAGGGAAAGATGATTATGTTATATTTGTCATTTATAGTTTTATGTTTTGTTCTAATTTTTTATTTTGCTGGCTGTCTTTTAGAGCAATATCGTTTTTATATTTATTTTTCTTTTGGTTGTAAGCAGCAGCAAGCAGAATATTTTGAAATAGTAACTTTGTCATTTAATTTGAAACATTGATTTCATTTTCTATAAATCTCCTTTGAGGAATCTGAAGTGTCCAGTAACTTCTTCTTTAATAGAGATTGTTCAATCTCGATTTAAGCTGCGTCATATATCCACGTAATACTATTCGAATAAGTGTCTCTAGATAACTATATATGCACTTGGATTTTCGAAAAATGTACCCTCTCATTATTTTTTATTGATGCTATATGTTAATGTTGTATTAATATCCTTTAGATTGTCAAACAATTTAATAATCAGATCTCACTATAAAGATCTCTACTTTTCAAATTTTCAATTTTATTAAATATATTATACAAGTTGGATGTTGGAGATGGCAAAGAAATGAGTTGAAATCCTCTCCTTGGTCCTTGTTTTTCCTTGGCATTTTTAAAGTGTAATTTAAATATCAAGTTGCATGAGAGAGAAAAAAGTGAACCAATCTTGACCATGTATTTTGTATTTTGCTTAGGTGTCATTGGATTATGGAAAGTCAAGGAAAAACAAGCCAAGGAGAGGATCTTGATCCCAAAGAAATATATCTATATAAATTATTATGTGAGTATAATTAATGTTTATCTCTACTAAGTTTTTTTTTTTTTTTTTTTTTTTTCTCATTTAATTACAAATAGAAAGAAAGAAAAGCATTTGAAGTGATAGTTATATGGAAAGCTCATTATTAACAAGCAAACCGGATTGGTAACAGAAACGAAGGTTCAAAATAGATTTTTGTGTCATTGTGTGGGCTGAAAAAAAGAAAAAAAAAAAGGCCACTTTCAACAATTTTGTTTTTGCATGTGGGGCCACCACTATTGCCCTCAAGATTAGCGGCACATGACGGAATTGCAATTGTATTAACATCTAATTTAGGAGTATTTTTGTATATTTTTTATCATAAGAAAAATTCCATAAATATGATTTTCAATTTATATTTTACCATTATTTCAAAAAATAAATATACTTTACCTTGCCTGCACATCGTGCGGGACACGTGTCTCGGTGAGAAAGTTTTGGTATTAAATTATCATATTATTTTCCTTCCTCAATTTTATATTAATACCTATTTAATTGAAGTTTAATTGAATTACAATGAAAGGCCACTCCAAATCTATATATATATATATATATATTGAACTCTTTAATTATCAATGACTTATTTAATTGAAGTAAAATGAAAAGTCTCCCTATATATACTGTATATATTGAATTCTTTTTATGATTGAAAAATGTAAATGGATTAATAATCCACCTATTTAATTTATCTATAGTTTATATTTAACTATCCATTTATTTCAATTAAAACAAAAACCCTTTGTTTTTCCATAGTCACTTTTCAGTATTCAAGGCAGGTCTCTGAAGAGCTCAAACGTCTCTGTTTCACTCACCAGAAAACCATTTTCCTCATGACCACAGCCACCAAGGTCCCTCTATGTCATGAGCCCCTGACGGGCCGCTCTCTCACACCAATCAAATCCATTCGGTCATCCTCATTCTCTTTCTTCAGAGGAAATTAATCAAACAAATTTGAATATTGATAAAAATTAAATCACCAGTTTCGCTTCGCAGCATCATCTTCTATGAAGATCGAAGCAACGGATAATGCTCTGCGGACGTCTTTTCTTGACCGGAGAGAAAGTGGTGTCATTCACTTCGTCAAGTACCATGGCTTGGCCTCGACAGCGATCTCATTTTTGTAACTTTTTCTTTTTGTTTGGTTAAAGGACTGTGTATGAATATCTAGATACTAAAATTCATTGAAATAACTCCTCCAAATAAAAAACAAAGTCATTGAAATAAAGTAAAGAGTAATTGGCACAAATCCCCCCCAGACTATACCAGCTTTTGCATGTTGCCCCCTAAACTATTTTATTAGGCACTAAACCCTCTGAACTATCACTTATTAGCAGACCAAGACTAAAGATGCCCCCTCAGAGGGGAAAAAACCCAAAGGATTGCCAATAAGTGATAGTTCAGGGGGTTTAGTGCCTAATAAAATAGTTTAGGGGGCAACATGCAAAAGCTAGTATAGTTTGGGGGGGATTTGTGCCAATTACTCTAAAGTAAATACATAGAAATAATGAAATAAATATTATTCTTCCAAGAAATGAAGATTATAAATTTTAGGTAGGCAAACGTTGCCTTTTTTTTTTTTTTTTTCATATTATATATTGCTTTTGTTAATTTCATCGGCAACGTTGCAATGTAAATTTAAATGAGCCTAGAATTACTACTTTTATGGTCTAATTTATCTGATTAAGAATTTTATCACAATTGTGTTTCCTCATTTTTTTGTAGCAATACAGATATGTATGATTATTGTTTTTATTGAAAGTAATTTTTACTTTGGTTTTGATTGGGTGAAGTGAATTTGAATAGGTTGGTAATAGGGACTCTTCAGAACCTAAGGTAACTCCAGAACAAGCTGTGAAGCTGTGCGATAGGAACTTTGGCTTTGGGGCTGATGGAGTGATCTTTTTCATGATTGGAATCAATGGCACATATTATACCATGAAGATATTTAATTCTGATGGTAACGAGCCAGAGGTTTGGCCCTTTATATAAGCTGTATCTTTATATTAAGATTTAACAGGTTCTTAATGGTTCTGCTGTGTTGATGTGTACATTGATATAAAGAAACATCTTATTTTGAGGGATTTGTATGTTGCAACTAATTTGTCAAATTCTAATATTTTTTTTCTCCAAATGAATTCCTCTTCCATAAAATCATGCCGTTTACATCATAGATTGTAAACAAAATGATCGAAAACTGTCACAATTCGAGTTGAAAATGATGATATAAGAGAAACTTGAACAAGTTAGAGCATTGAAAGTAAAAATGGAAGAATAAATCCGATTTTTTTTTTTTTTAATATTAATGTGATAATGATTACGTTATATTTTTACAATTCCCACACATCGTGCGGGTTGCAAACTAATTTCTTTCATAAGATTTTAGAGTTCTAATCAATCACAAAATCAATCACATTTATTACGTGATAAGCATCAAACAGAAAAGAGATCAAGATAATCAAGAGAATTCATGTAAGCAGAATCATAGTAGGATTCTACAAGTAAACTACTTGCACAACAAGTTTAGGGTTATCGGTGGGTGTATCACTACAAAAAAAGTGACATATAGTGACACATTTTTGTGTGACAAATTTCAAATGTATCACAGCAGGTATTATTTTGTGACAAATTATATTATTTTTGTCATTATGTTTTGTTCAATTTAGACTTTTAAAAAATAATTGTCACAATTAGTTAAAAAAAAACTTGATAATTTGTGACAGATAAGATAATTAGTCACAAAAAATGACCCTATAAAAAAAATGAAAGATTTTATTTTATAAATAATTATGTTTTTAAAAAGCATCAGAATCAATAAATTTTATTTTATTTGGAAGAAAAAAAAAAACGCCACAATCATGGTGTTGTTATTTTTTTCTAATTTTCCTTATTCCATCTTCACATGTCTCTTGGTTATCCTTTTGTCACTGCCATATCTAGATTTTCTCTTTATTTTCTCTTTCCTTAAACACACTTTTTAGGTTTAAAACTGTGATTTATATGTAGAAGTCACCATGATTGTAGAGAAAATTCCGCCTTGATAGAAAAAGGTAAGCTTCTATTGATTTGATTTTTTTTTTTTAGGGTTTGTTACCTTTTACTTGTCTTTCAAGGTCGGAATTTTAAATTCGAGTTTCATATAATAAAAAGTTTCTTTGAATAAGATATATATATATTTTTTATGTAGAGTTATATATATATATATTTATATATATATATATATATATATATATACGGAAATTATCCTATCAGTGCATCCTGATAGAATTATATAAGGATATTGAATGTGAGCCACTCGTTTTACATACTTTGACTTGGTATGTATGCACTTGTCAAATCACTGTTATAAATGAGTGGCTCACATTCAATATCCTGATAAAGTTATATCAGTGCATCCTGATAGGATCGGGACCGTATATATATATATATATATATATATATATATATATATATATATATATATATATATGTGTTTAGGGATGTTTCTTAATTTTAATTTTTTTTAAAAAAAATTTCTCTTTAGTTTCTCTTTTCCTTAAAAACATTTTTTAAGTTTGAAACCGTGTTTTATCTTTAGAAGTCACTAAGACCGTAGAGAAAATTTTGTCTTGATAGAAAATGTAAGCTTCTCTTGATTTAATTTTTTTTAGGGTTTGTTTTCTTATACTTGTTTTCAGGGTCGGAATCTCAAATTCGAGTTTCATATATTGAAAGTTTCTTTTAACAAGGTATGTTATATATAGAATTATATATATGTGTTTAGGAATGATTCTTAACTTTAATTTGTTTTTAATTTTTTTCAGGAACCCATAATTATTATTTCATGATTTATAGTTGTTTGTTCTTAGATTACATGATATTTATCAGTTGATGTGCATACTAACATACTAACTGTTTGATTAAATGATTTTTATGGAACAACAAATTGTTTGATGTAGCATTGAAAAAAAAATATATATCTTATTGAGGTGTTAATGATATACTTTCTATTGCAGTTTGTATCTAGGCGAAAAGTTTATTTTAATATTTTCATTTACGAAAGTGTTCTAGTATTGAGGCTTGAAGAATCTTCATCATGTTTATCCGGATATAATTAATGTAATGCATTTATCTCAAAATTTGTAGCAAATTGGTATATGTACACTAACAATTTTGTAATATATATTTTTTTCACTTTCTTTTTTCTTTTTCTTTTCTTTCTTGTGTTCTGATTATCAATTCCCTATTGTACTTTTTATATTTAAGTTTTCTTGTAGTTAATAATAATTGAATGGACCATTATATTAACTTTGATTGAATTTGTAACTTGTTATCTTCTTGTTAATTGTCACTAAATTTGTGTAAAACAAACATAATTTTCATATGGTTAACTGTCACTAGGTTTGTGTATAGTGACAATATTTAAATAATTAATTATCGATAAGGTTGTGTATAGTGACAATACTTAAATAATTAATTATCGATAAGGTTATGTACAGTGACATGATATTTAAATAATTAATTATCGATAAGGTTGTGTATAGTGACAATACTTAAATAATTAATTATCGATAAGGTTATGTATAGTGACATAATATTTAAATAATTAATTATCGATAAGGTTATGTATAATGACAATACTTAAATAATTAATTATTGATAAGATTATGTATAGTGACATAATATTTAAATAATTAATTATCGATAAGGTCATGTATAGTGACACAATTTTGAGATGGTTAATGTCACTAAGTTTGTAAATAATGACACAATTTTAAAATAATAAATTATCACTAAGAAGATGTATAGTGACAAAATCTTCAAACAGTTAATTGTCATTATATATAAATTTAGTAACACAATATTTATTTTGTCACTAATTAAGGTTGAGTGATAATATGTCACTAAAAGTTATGATTCGTGACAAGTTCTAAAAAACTGTCACAAATACTTTTAGTAACGGGGGTAAAAGTGAGGAATTGTTAATGACATTTTTTTTTGTCACAATATTGAAATTGTGACAATTTCTTTACTTGTAATGATAAATAATTTTTGTCACTATATGTCACTTTTTTTGTAGTGTATAAATATAACGACACTTTCATTGTAAAATGGGAGCCGATATTGACACCCATAAATATGATAAACACACTCATATTTTAATAAAAAAATTAATTACTCAAATATCCCAATAGAAATTTACCAATAAGAACAAATTAGTTTAATTAAAAATAAACAAAATAATATTTACACCCATCAATTACACCTATATTTTCAACTATATTACTTTATTAAAAAAAAAAAAAACCCTAATTCAACCTTAATTCTTTTTTTTTTTTTTAAATAAAAAAAACGAGAAGAACAGAAGCTCAATGGAGCCAAAAATTCATAGAGCAATCTCCAGGATTGAGTCGCCACCAAAACTGGTGGTGTATATATAAAAAGGAAATTGAGAAGAAAAAAGGAAATTAAATTTGAAGATTTTTAGTAAAAGAGGCATGGAATAAAAAGCATATGGTAGGGAAGAGCATGAAGACACAAATGAATAGATAATGGAACACAGTGTAGGGTAGTGGAATTGCCATGGGTCTTAATCTTCTATCCATACAATAATATTAGTGCATGTCAAAATTAAAGCTTGTCTATTTCCATGCCTCTACGATCATGTGCTCATAAGAATCCCATTGTATATGACTTAAACCATAAACATAGAGACCACCACATACATTCTGTACAAAGTGATGACTTTCTCAATTTTGATATGTATCAACTGTTATAACTTCTCAACTACCGGTCTAATTCAAAAATCAATATACTGGACGACCGGCCAATTCCACTCGAACTTATAACAAGTTAAATAGGGTTTAGCTATAATTTCTAATTAACATGGTACCAGAACAATATAATTTTTAAAATTGGGTATTCACAGGACCTGGAAGTTGGAGAACTTAAAAATTTATCATTTGTAAAATTGGGTGTGTTAATAACTTATGAGAATTTATAAATAAATTGTATTAAAATGAAAACATTCATTTAAATAAGGGTACTATTGCCATTAAGATGGGTGTTTATAATAATGTTTTAATTTTAAATTTTAGACATTGGTGTACTTATAAATATTGATGCGCTTATCATATTTATGGGTATCAATATGCGTACCCTTATAAAATATATACAGAAACGATATATACAAGCAATAAGAGAGAAAGGCGAGTCGAGTGTGTAATCTATTTCTCATAGTGAAACCTTTTACCGTTGTCATTGGCAACCGTTGATGTTTCCCCCACTTGGGGTTTTACCACGTAAAACTCGTGTTTTCCATTCTTTTGCATTTGTTTTCTATTTTCACCATTAATAATTTACAAACTGCACTGTTGGTTGATCGGTTGATATTTCATGACAACGGAAGATCATCATCAAAACAACACAAAATCTAAACCTAACAAAATAGGGAGTAGGAATTGATCCCAAACCCACTCTAGCCTCATTTAATTTGGTAAAATACCGTCTTGTATGAGACGGGGCGGGGCGAATCCCCATGAGTTTGGGTTTTTTTTGACATCCTTAACCAAAATTCAACTCGGGTTTGAACTTTGGTGGTAGATCTTTATTTTAAAGTCTTTAACCATCAAGGCAATGCACAATTGATACAAAATATGAAATTTTAGTTGTTAAAAACTTATATTATAAAATTTAATTTCCTTTATAACCATAATTTACCGAAATATCCCTCAACATTTGTCTTAATTTACCAAAATATCCCTCAACACTTGTCTTCTCTCTTCCTTCCTTCTTTACTCCCTTCTCCATTTTCTTTCTTTCAATATTTAGTAGTTTTCTCCAAAAATTATAAACACTTCATATCACTAACATAAATATTTCAAAAACACAAAACAAAATGGAGAACTTCAACAAAATACTTTAGACAACTGCAATTCCATAATACAATAAATTTAATTAAATTATTGAAATCTATGGTCTAATACTTCTAATCAAACTAAGATAAAATCATAATAACATGACATGAAGCAGTTAGTCTTTCAGAACTTAATCCATTTGAACAACATTTTTTATAAAAAAATTCTCAATAACATTCTTCTCTCTCTCCACATAGATTAGAAATTGGTAAATTACTTTGCGGTAATAAATAATAATACAATATTGATTTCAAATAATTTTAACCGAAATTTTATATTTTAACACACCCAGACACCCAATATTCTTTTACTCTGTTTCCATCATTAGAACAATAACAAATGGATACATGAACATTAAAATCACACATTTAAGTTGATATAGTTTGACCTCTTATTTTAAGATAATTATACATATAGTAACTTTTTGGTGCGGAATTTTCCGTATGGAATCCCTACCGGAATTTATTGGATTGCCACCGGTAGCAATCCAATAAGTACCGGTAGCCATCGAGGATTCTGTACGTGAAATCCTGCACCTAGAAATTTTCAATTATACATAATCTATTGTTTAATCTTGCCATCTTTTGAACACTCTAACCTTGAGACCATGCTTCATCTGAAGAATAATGGACACATTGGGGCCATTTGCAGTTGCAGAGTCATCTTCCACCACCTGAACATTGTAGTTATGGATTATTGAGGCTGCCACAATCTTAATTTGAGTGAAAGCCACTTCCTTTCCAACACAAGTCCTCGGTCCTGCATTGAAAGCTAAGAACTTGTAAGACGCCTCGCGTTTGATCCCTCCTCTCTCCGAAATCCATCTCTCAGGCTTGAATTCCAAGCAATCCTCTCCCCATACGGACTTCATTCTTCCTAATGCATACAGAAAAAACAGGATCTTCGTGCTCGGAACCACTCGGTGGCCGCTCGGAAGGATGTCTGGTTTTACAGGAGCCTTGTGCTGGAAAGGTACTGGTGGGTATAGCCTTAATGCTTCACAAATTGCTCCATGTAGATAAACCAATTTATTCAGCTCTTGAATGTCAAATTTCAACCATTTTCCGGATTTTCTATCCGGGATTATGCATTCAAGTTCTTCTCTTATCCGGGTTTCGACTTTCGGATTCTTTGAAACAAGCCAAAAGAACCAAGTGAGTGCAGAAGCAGTTGTGTCTCGCCCTGCAATCATGAAATTCAAAAATGTATCTCTCAAGAACTTGTCATCTTTTTCTTCATGATTCATGTATGAAGTTAACAAATCCACACCCTCCACTTGTAATTTGCTCAGGACCTCTGATCTTTTTCTCTGTATATATTCAACTATTATCTCATCTAAAATCTTCTTAGATCTTTTCATCTTCTTCTCTTCTCCAATCCCAAGCCATCTCTGTAGCTTCCACAAAGCTTCAGGCGCGACGTGACGATAAAAAATGGCTTCCTCTGCATCTTCCAAGGCCCTGGAGAATAGAACTTGTGGGAATTCAACAGATAAACATCCTGGATCATAGCCTGTGACAAGTATACATGTAGAATCAAATGTAAATCTCTGGAATAAGTCTTGCAAGTCCACGGATATGTCCTGTTTGGACACATGTTCAAGGATTGGAATCATCCCATTCTCAACCTTGTCCCTGCTAGTTTTCAGCAAAAACTGGTGGAAGCTCTGGTGATTGATCAAGGCTAGAGCAACTTTTCTCTGGTTTTTCCAGGAATCCGAATCCGAATTAAAAATCCCATCTCCCAAAACATCAAATATTTGCTTGAATTCGGGGCCTTTTGGGAAGTTGGTGAAATTTGAGCTCATGATGTAGTGAATATTGGCTGGATCTGTGGTCACCAAAATGTCCATTCCAGCAAACCAAGGGCCTTTGAATAGAAAAGTACATTGGCATCTCTCTAGAATCTGTGTGCTCCAATCATGAATCCGGTGGACATTAAGAAGAAGTCCCGGCAACATTCCGACGACCAGAAAATTCGTTGGGGGGCCATTGTTGATCTTGGTTAAGTGATGAAGAATGAAGAAGCAAATGACGGATAAAAAGACTTCAAACAAACCAATGAAGGCCATGACTCATGAGAGAGATCACAAGCATATGTTTGTGCTGAGAAACTTGTAATATCTTACAACTATGTAGTTTTCCGATTTCTACTCTGTTCTGCCAATTACACACGCAAGAAACAAAGAAGTCGATAGATGAAAGAAAGCAAATTGAAAAGTCATCGAGAATTACAAGTGGATGAGAGAGACTGATTACAAAAAAGTGGAAATTGCCAAAACTGACCCATCTAATTATGGGATTTTTTTTTTTAACCACATCCATACTTTTAATTGTTTTTAACCACTTTTTTGAGAAATTACTGGAAAGCCCTCATATAAAAGGGTCCCCAAACACCCTCTCTCTCTCTTTTCTCTTCTGGTCTCTCTCTCTCGAGCCACTGCACCAATCCCATCTTTGTCTATTTGATATTTTTCTTGTCTGTGCTTCTTTCAAGCGCAGCTCAGACTAAAGCTCCCACGGACCGGGAGAGAGAACCCACACGAAGAAGGGACAACCACCTACACAAAGTGGGACAACACCCATGTTTTTAAATGGGCCAAGGAAAATTTATATAATTCTATGCACATACTAGATCTTGAACCTTGATGGTGAGGGGTTCCCAAAGGAAGACCCACCACTATGGTAAGGGACCATGTGTTGTTTGTGCTTCTCTACAGAAAAAAATAATAATAATATTTGTCTGTGACTCTGTGCTTCTGTACGGCCAAAAAAACAAATAAATCCCACTGCATCAATGATAAAAAGAAAAAGAAGATAAAAATAACAATAATTGAATGTTGTGAAATTGTGTGGATTTACAACGCTCCACGTCTCCACCGCTTGTAGATGTGTAGTGGAATTCCACCTTAGCCTCTCTTATCATAATTGTCACCCGTGGCAGTTTTTAAAAATATTACGTGGCCTACCTTTATTGGACGGTCCATGCAAGTTTTTCTCCTTAACTACATGCATGATGGATTGGTGGCACCTTCGATTTCATCATTTTATTGGCTTTCATGTATTATAGATAGGATGAGCATCTCATGGAAGAACATCTTCGATGTAAATATGCATTTTTGAGTTTCTAACATGACACATCAATATATTTATTAAATATGGATCCACTTCGGTAAAAAATAATAATTAAGAATGGAAGAACATCTTCGATGTAAATATGTATTTTTGAGTTTCTAAAATGACACATCAATATATTTATTAAATATGGATCCACTTTGGTAAAAAATAATAATTAAGAAATGCATATTCTCATCTTCAATACAATTATCTAAAATCAAATATGTATCCATTTTTGACCGATCATCTTAAAACATTTATATCATTATCTTTCGTCTTTTATTTTAAATCAAATATGTATACAGTTTTTACTAATCATTTATCCCATTCTGTCTCCTATTTTATTTTACAATTAAATGAGATGTCGGCCCAGTTTGGCATTGCTGTGCTGTGGGGGGAATTGCTTTTGAATCTACTGTGGGGGGAATTGCTTTTGAAATTGTTGTTGGAAGAATCAGCTGAGTGTTTGGTAAACTGATTTTCAGAAGTGCTGTGAGAACCAAAAGCAATTTCAATATGTTTGGTAAATTGGAAGTAAAAAGTACTATGACCGTGTAAAATTACTAAAATGACACAATTGTAATGAAACTTGTCCTTATCCACTATAATTATTTGATGAACTTCAATAGAATTTTTTGATAGGGATTTTAATATTTGAAAATGAAGGTTAATATTTGGAACTAAAATAATAATAATTATTATTATTATTTCTCCTTTTCTGTAAAATAATAATAATATAATAAAATTATCATTATTATTTCTCGATATTTATATGACCAAACATTTAATTTTTAATTCAGCCACTTATATAAATATATATTTTTTTGTTTTATATAAATATTAAAAGAATCCTTAGATGCATGTAAATGTATATATATATATATATATATGATATAGAACCACTAACCCGTACCCTTGACTAACATTTAATATAATTATAAATCCTAAGTGCAGTAATCAGTACCACTTGGAACTAGAATTGCTTTTTTTTTTTTTTTTTTTTTTAATAAAACATATATTTAATAAAAAGATATTTAGGATCAATTTATGTACCCTTATAATTTTAGGCAGTTGACTGGAAGATGAATCTCAACAATCAGAACATCTTTCCAATTTTGGGACCTAAATCTCAAGTACTAATTTGTCTTGAGATTTTTGCAGAGCCTTTTTCCATCACTTGAGATATGGTCCCAAAATTGCAGATAAGTATTGGTTGTCGACACTTGACAATGATAAACACACAAGCTGGCATCAAACCTCCAATAGAGCCAAACTCAATAATGGAGTTCAAAAACAAAACTATTGAACATTCATTCATCTTCCACTGATATACAAGGTTTATATACAAGTTACAGTGTGATCAACGATACCTCAAAACATACTCTTTTTCTCAACCTCCGATAAGCTTTTGCTAACTGGGCTGATCTCTTCCAATCCAAGTTCATAAAATTTTAGTAAGAATTTACACTTTCACCCAAAGCTATCATCCTAGACATCTGTATCGCAAAATTTACCATCCACCCGATTCTGAACAACTTTAACAGCAGCAACTCTAGCAGCAGTCGCAGCCCCATTTGCACCCAGAACTGCCTTGTTCACTTGTTCATCCACCAGGCATACGTGAATAGCATTCTCGGCAGCTTTTCTAGCACCCTGCGATTTAAGAATCAAAATACACACCAAGTAGAATTAATTTCTACATTATAGATTTTTCATATAATACACACCAAGTACTTATGCCAAATTCATAATACCGCAAATCTTTTTATATCAAGTTCGTGTCTTTCTATAATACACACCAAGTTCGTGTCGTTCACATCGTTCAAACTTCAATGGGTTCAAGTATGGTAATTTTTCTAGAGATTATGCATATAGTTACTCTTTTTATAATTAAAATCCTAGCTCATATTTCAAATGAACCCAACCCAAATGATCTCTTATAATCTCAGAAATCCATAATGCCATTGTAAAAAGAATTCTCTAGTAATGAGTACACTTTTTCAGTAAGAACTTAACTGTTTCCTAGTAATGAGTGCTTCGCTACCAAAGAGTTTCTAACATGAAGCAAGTTTCTTACTCTCACTTGGTAATAAACAAGCTGCATCCCAGTTGCCACAAAGTATAATATATGCACAACTCAAGATTCAAAAATACCTCTAAAAACTAAACCAGCAAAAGCCATGAAACAGGAGTCCAATAAATTGAAGGTGTTGACGGTGAAATTTGGATTGCCACGCACTCAACAATTAAATCAATTTAATATAAAGCAAGAAAATCAAGAACACATGCAAAAGACAAGTTTTACGTGGAAAACCCTTGAATGGGAAAAAAACCACGGCGCCCCTGAGGGCAGAAGAATAATACTAGGTTTTAGTTGCTTCGTTACACTCTCTAATCTCTCACAATTGCTCTCTTTTCTCTCTCTCTATTTCTGAACCCCTTCCTCGTGGGATCGGTGATTCTATTTATACATGTTTATTTAGGGTTTCCCCTTGTTGATTTGCATTAGGATCCTTTTCTGTTGCGGATTTGGTCTTCTTTCCTTTTTATGATTCCTTGTTGCTTCTGTGTTTATGCCGAGTCGGTTCGAGCCCAGTGTGCTGATCCAGCGAGTACTTTTATTTTCTGGGTACTGCATATCTGGCGAGTACACTTCCATATTCGGCGAGTAGGTTTTGGTTTTGGCGACCATGCCTTTGACTTCCCTCTGGTCTAAGCTATTTTTTTTCATCCTGACTGGTCAAACTTCTTCCTTTTACCCGGTCAATGAACGACGTGGCAACCTTTTGCTAGCTCCTTTGATGACGTGTCAGTTGGGCGAGTTTATACATACAACAATACCCCCATAAATACTTCGAGCTGGGCGAATGACTTGTCCTTCCTACTTCGTTTACCTCTGCGAGCAGTATTTATTTTTACGTTTATGAGATTTCAACGCATTTTTGCAATAATTTCTCCTTTTAACCACGCGCTGTATTTATTAATTAATTCTTCCGGTGCACGCTTTCAATCTGAACCACATAACTTCTGGCGTCTCCACTTGCTTGACAGGTGAAGGGACGTTCTGACGGCTCGGTTTTCCCCAAGATGCCACATGTCAGTTATTGGGTGGTGACCGTCGCGGTTTGGTAATAGTGGCCGTCATTCCCATTAAATACGCCTCTTTGTACTTGATTGCTCTTTTTTGAATTTCGAAATTCCCTCTTTTTAAGGCCCGATCGTCTCTCTTCTTTTTCTTTACTTGCTTCATCGTATTTTTATCAGAGCAAAAGAAAGAACAGCTGATTTCCTGCTTTCGTCTCTTTTATTTCTTCGAGAGCTAACTACAGTCCTTTTCTTGTGCCTTTTATTATCGGTCGATTCACCGGATTTCGCCTCTTCTTGTTTCTCCGTGTCTCCTGATCTTTCCTGCACATTTTGCGAGTCTAGGGTTTTCTGGTGAGTTCTCATGGATCCCTCCTTGCGTTCTTTTCTTTTAATAGGATGATGCAAGCTATGGAGCTTGGTGATAAGTGTACTGCGGACAAAATTGAATCTCTGATTCGCAACTTTCGTCCAGATTCTCCGGTCCCGATTTCTGTTGATATTCCGTTTTTTGAGAATGCTTCTAATCCTGACATCTCTCCTCCACCTTTTGACAGTGATTCTCCAGAAATGACGAGATCTCCAAAAACTGCAAGTAGTAAACGACGCTCCACTAGGGCTCCTCGCGAATCTCTGCTGGATGTGCAGACGGTCGTTGACTCTGATGTCGAAGATCATCAGAGGGATAGGTTGCTTTTCTCGTCTGCTCGCCCTTGTTCTTTCGATACGGAAGTAAATGTGGTCGGCGAGGGCGAACTTCGTAAATACAAGAGTCGCTTCGATATTCCAGACTCGGTGACTCTTGTGTTACCTGGCGACCGGGCTGTGTGGAATCCTCCTGAAAATGCGGTTGCCATTTATGGAGCTATGCTCAGTTGTGGGGTGACCCTCCCCCTTCAGCCTTTTATTGCCAGGTTTTTGGCGAAGGCTCAAATCGCACCGGCTCAGCTCGCCCCAAATAGTTACAGGATACTGATGTGCCTGTGTCTCATGTGGAAGCTGAAGGGTTACGGGCCTCCTACGCCTCGTGAGATCCGCCATTTTTATACTTTGAGACAGGCGGGCAATGGTGGCACATACTTTCTCCTTTCCTCGCCGGTGGAGAACTGGATTCCCGAGGGTGTGGCGAACCCTGGTCAGGTCGAGGTCTCCAGTGACGAGAAGAAGAAGGGTTTCATCTGGGGCTTCCCTACCTCAAATAAGAGGTGGAAAAACAGTTGGTTTTTCGCCAGCGGTGAGTGGGGTCGAAATGTACCTGCCCACAATCGCCACAATCTTTTGGCGAGGAAAGTTCCCAGGCATTTTACATCTCCTGAAGCCTGGTCGAAGGCGGCCCCTGCTTTGACGGATAGGGAGGTTCTCATCTGGCCGCGGCGGCTGTTCTTCCTTTGGACTCGAGGGGTAGGTCCTTCCTCTTGGATGAGGAGAAGATGATTTCTTCTGAAATCTTCACTCGGCTTCACGCAAGGCTCCCTCGCTGTAAGTTTCACTCTGTTCTTCCTTTACTTTCTCGCCTGATTTTATTCTCTTAGTTTGACACTTGGTTTTATTTTCCCTGCAGTGTGTGATTTTGACACCGTTTGCGATTTGCAAGCACGGGCGGTGAAGAATTCTGAGGCTGCCAGCAAGAGGCATGCTGCTGGTTTGGCTAAGGATGGAATTGCTAGCCCTGACGGTGATGATCACTCAGACGGCGGCGAAGAGGCTGGTGATGCTTCTAGGGGGGGTGCTGTGAATACTCCCGCTGCAACTGCAGCTGTTACCCCCAGCCGTAAAGGCAAAGAGAAAGCAGGTGCTTCAAGGGGGGTCGGCAGTGTTGACAAGAGGCGTGTTGAATCAGGGCCACCGCCTGTTCGCCCGAAGGTTGTCGCGAGTACTCCCGCTGCGGCTTCTTCTCCTGCTGTGAGTACTGCTGCGACTGTTCCTGCTGCCACAGTCCTCAATCGTAAGGGAAAGGAGAAGGTGGGGGTTTCAGGCGTGGCTAGTGACATCCCTATTTTTGACGCGGATGTTCCTGAGACCCCCATCGATCCCGCTAGTGACTTGGCTCCCAGAGCTAGGAATAAACGCCCTGCTGAAAGCGCTCCTGATCATTCAGCTCGACCTCCTAAACGGGCTTCGCGGGTAGTGCAGTTTGTTGTCTCTTCTGATGAGGAGGATGTTCGGGAGCCGGATGTCGCCGAGGCTCCTCCTGCCCAACCGGAGAGGTCTGCTGAAGCGGAGAATGTGGCGGCGCCTCCCTCTGAGGGGGTTAATGAACAGACTCCCCCTGCTGCTCCTTCTCAACCAGCTTCTCCTCGGCCAGCTTCTCCTGCAGTGGTTGTGGGCGAGCCAGGTGTCTCAGATCAACCTGGGCCATCTGGCCCATCTGAGTCGACTGATCGGCCAGGCCCATCACATCAGGCGGGGACCTCTGCTTCCGGTTCGGGCTCGGCCCGTGAAGTTCCTCCTACCGGTCCGGTCGAAGCTGAAGAAGGGAGCGTGTCCCTTTTTGATTTTTCTGCCACTGAAATATGCTCCCACTTGGCTAATAATGATGTATATATCGGCGAAGGCTGGGGGCATGTTAAAAACAAGTCTTGCAACAAGAAGATGGAGTTTTTCTTCAACTGCCACTCCTTGGTAAGTTCTTCGCCGCAAATCTCTATGTATTTTTATTTTTTATTCTTTTTTCTAACTTTGGCTGTCTTCTTCCTCAGATGATGTCTGAGATGGGCGATAGTTATAAATTCGGGATCAAAGCTTCTCGTGAAATTAAGCGCTTGCGCGAGCAGGCTTCTGTTTTGGCGGCCGAGAAGCTTTCCGCTGAAGAATCCCACGCCCAACAATTCGCTCAGTTGAGAGAGTCCTCAGACGGTCATCTGTCTGCTCGGCTAGCCGCTGAAGAAAAACTTTCTGCTGCTGAGGAGGAAATTCGCTCGTTGAAAGAGCTCCTATCCTCGAGTCAAGAATCCTTCGCAGCGCGTTTGGAGGCTGAGCGGGTAGCTGAGGAGGCTAAGGAGAAGGCTGAACTGGAGGCGGCGGATTTACGTAACCAGCTATCTTCCCGCGATCTCATTTTTGAAAACCTGAAAGCAGTGCTGGAGGTTGAGTCTGTTGATCGCTTCAAGAGATCCCCTGCCTATGATGCGCTTTTGTTGCGCGAATTTGAGAAAGGCATGAGGCAGGCGAAGAAATTCTTTGCCATGAAGGATCATTCCAATGAGAAAGCTCTGAAGCGTTTTGACAAGTCCCTCCAGCAGCATATGGCCCACGGCGTGGACTCGATTAAAGACTAGATGAGACGATGGAAAGCCCACTGCCGTTATAACCGGACTGAGCCTCATCCTATGCACCTTGAGATTCCCAGTAAGCGTACTTTCAACACTTACTACTCGGGTCAGAAGGGCAGCTTTTCTGGCTCTGGTGCTGAGCCCGATTTGGGTCCCGTTGCTGGGAGAGATTATGAGCCCTTCATGCCAACGGAGGATGAGGCCGTCATTTGGCCTTCAGATGAGGAGATCGAAGACGAGGAAGATAGCGAGGGCCCTCCTGCAGCCGGCTGATTCTTCTGTTGTTTTGGAAGACTTATAAATTTATTTTTGTCCATTCATTTGTAAATAATACAAAGTTATGAATATATATATTTTTCTTCGTTCAGCTGCCTTTGCTGAGTTTTGGCTTTGGCTTGGTTTTCCACCAAGTGCTGTTTTAGCTTACTGTTGTTTTTTATTCAGCTGCCATTGCTGGGTTTTCGGCATACTTAGTATTCGCCAGGACGTATCCGACTATATACCAAGTTTTTATTATGTTTTATAGCTATATTCAGCTGCCATTGCTGTATTTTGGCGTACTCAGTGTTTTGGCAGGTTTTATTCGACCATGCCCTGAGTTTTTATCATGTTTTCATCTTTATTCAGCTGCCGTTGCTGTATTTTGGCGTACTCAGTGTTTTGGCAGGTTTTATTCGACCATGCCCTGAGTTTTTATTTCTCGCCAGTTATCGCTGCAGCGAGCATAAAGCTCGTTTTCGTGTGATGTAGCTATGTGTGCTAGCGAATGCCTTTTGCGTTTGGCGAGTCAGACTCGAGAATCTCTTAGTAATAAATTACTCTTTATTGAATACTTCCTGCAACTTTATTAACATAGTCATAAAGAAAAAATGCTAAAACGAACAACTTCTCTAAGCTAAATAGAAAAATAGAAGGAATTCAAAAGAATCTAACTTGTCCCTTAAGGATAATATATCTTCAAGTACTGCGCATTGCATGGACGGGGTAACTCGCCAAATCCTTCTCGAGTAATGCGATATGCCCCATGGCCAGCTATCCCCGTAATCTTATAAGGCCCTTCCCATTTTTCTGCGAGTGATCCTGCAGCCTTGTCTCTTGTTCCCGGATTCACCCTCTTCAGTACTAAATCACCAAGTGTGAACCTCCTTTCACGCACATGCGAGTTGTAATATCTGGCTACCCTCTGTTGGTACGCTGCATTCCTTATTTGTGCTCGCTCTCTTCTTTCTTCTAACTCATCTAGGCCGCACTTTAGCATATCAACGTTGATTTCTGGCTGAAAGAGTTGTACCCTTGGTGAAGAGAACGATGTTTCCACGGGAATAACAGCTTCTGCTCCGTAAGCCATGGAATACGGGGTTTCGCCTGTTGACCCCCTTTCCGTTGTGCGATATGCCCAGAGCACTTGCGGTAACTTATCCGCCCAGCTCCCCTTTTTGGTTGCTAACTTAGCTTTCAGGTTGTGCTTGATGATTTTGTTCACTGCTTCAGTTGGCCATTCGTCTGTGGATGTGCTGGAGAAGCGTAGTAGTTGTTGATGCCATACTTATCACACAGTTCCCTGAATTTCCTGCCATCAAATTGGGTCCCATTGTCTGTGATGATGGTGTTTGGTATCCCGAATCTGTACAAGATATTTTTCTTCACAAAGCTAATGGTATTTGCTTCTGTTATATGCACCAATGGCTCGGCTTCTACCCATTTTGTAAAATAATCCACAGCTACTATGGCATGCTTTGCTCCTCCAGTTGCTGTTGGCATTGGGCCGATCAAGTCTATTCCCCACATGGCAAATGGCCAAGGCGAGGTAATACTTTGCAGGAGCTCAGGTGGTTGTCGGATGTTATTGGCGATTTTCTGACATGCTTCACATCTCGCTGCCACCCTTTTGGAGTCGGCGAACAGGGTTGGCCAGTAAAAACCCTGTCTCAATGTTTTGTGGGCTAGGCTGGCACCCCCAGCATGGTTCCCACAATTTCCACTGTGTATGCTTCTTAGGATACCTTCTGCTTCTTCGGGCCCGACACATCTCTGCAGTGCCCTCGAGTATCCTCTCTTGTATAGTTCTCCATTGAGTACCGAGTATCTTGTTGCTCTGTATTTTAGCCGCTTTGCTTCCAGTGGGTCACCTGGAAGTATATCGTTGATGAGATACTCTTTAATTGGCGTGATCCAGCTGTCCCTCTCGCCAAAGACTGTCCCGACTTCCTTTGTTTTAACTATACTCGGCTGCAACAGGCGGATCATAGAGATATTGTTGGGCCAAATGTTGATCGTGGCAGATGCCAGTTTGGCTAAGGCGTCGGCCTTTTCATTTTCTTCTCTGGGACGTGAACAATTCTATACTCTTTGAATCTTTCTAACAGTTCCCTTGCTAATTCCAGGTAAGTGATCATGCTTTCTTCTCTCGCCTGGTATTCATCTAGTACCTGATTGACAACAACTTGAGAGTCGCTGAAAATTTCCACCTCGTCTGCACCTAAGATTGTGCTAATCTTTAAACCTGCTATAAGTGCCTCGTACTCAGCTTGATTGTTGGTGGCTTTGAAGTCAAAACGCAAGGCACATTCGACTGAGTCTCCTTCTGGTGTTGTCAGCACTATACCTGCCCCGCTGCCGTGCGTGTTTGATGAGCCATCAACGCGAAGTTGCCATTTGAATACTTTCTTATTTTGCTCCACCATCATTCTCGCCACCTCTATGCTTGGTTCAGTGAACTCTGCTACGAAGTCTGCCACTGCCTGGGCTTTAATTGCTGTCCTTGGGAGGTATTCTACATCGAATTCACTTAATTCGATCGCCCACTTTGTTAACCGACCGGATACCTCTGGTTTCTGCAGGATTAACTTTAGTGGGCAGTTGGTGTATACCCTGATTCTATGAGCCTGGAAATATGGTCTTAGCTTCCTTGCTGCTGTTATTAGGGCGAGTGCCATTTTTTCTGCCGGCGAGTGGCTGGTAACAGTGCCTTGCTGGTGTAGTATACTGGCTTTTGGATTCCATCTTCCTGTCGTACTAGCACGGAACTTGTGGCTGCTTCAGAAACGGATAAGTACATGTACAATGTCTCGGCTGTTTCTGGCTTTGATAGCAATGGTGCCTGTCCAAGGTAGTCTTTCAAGGCCTGAAAGGCTTTTTCGCAATCCTCATTCCATTCGATCCCTTTTCCCTTCTTTAAAGCTTTGAAAAATGGTAGGCATCGGTCTGTTGATTTGGCTATGAATCTGCTCAGCGATGCTAGGCACCCTGTGAGTTTTTGGACATCTTTCAGAGTCTTTGGTGAGACCATTTTTGCTAGTGCTTGGATTTTTTCAGGGTTCACCTCTATTCCTCTTTGGTTCACCTGATACCCGAGAAACCTCCCAGATGGTACGCCGAATACACATTTTGCCGGATTCAACTTCATTCCATACTTGACCAGTACGTCGAACGTTTCCCTCAGGTCATTTGCATGTTTATCTGCGGTAATACTCTTTGTCAGCATATCATCAACATAAACCTCCATATTTCTCCCTATCTGTCTGGCGAACATCTTGTTGACCAAGCGCTGATAAGTTGCCCCGGCGTTCTTCAGGCCGAATGGCATGACCCTGTAACAATACAGCCCCTGATCTGTGGTGAATGCCGTTTTCTCTTCGTCAGGCCTGTGCATCTTTATCTGGTTGTACCCTGAATATGCATCCATGAAACTCAACGTCTCGTGTCCGGCTGTTGCATCTACTAACTGGTCAATCCTTGGTAATGGGAAGCTGTCCTTGGGGCAAGCTTTGTTCAGGTCGGTGAAGTCGACGCACATCCTCCATTGATTGTTCTTCTTTTTCACTAAGACCACATTCGCCACCCATTCCGGGTACTTAACTTCTCTAATTGACCCTGCGGCGAGCAATTTTGACACTTCCTCTTTAATCGCTGCACTCCTTTCCGGGTTGAAGCTTCTCCTTTTCTGTACTATCGGTTTGCATTTCTCATTCACAGCCAGATTGTGGGAAATTGTGCTTCTATCAATCCCTGGCATGTCTTCGTGGCACCAAGCGAAAATCCCCCTATATTCTTTCAACAAGTTCGTCACATCTTTCTTAACCTGCTCAGTCAACCTCGCTCCAATTTTTACTGTTTTATCTGGTTCTGCTTCATCTAGAATAATCGACTCAATTGGTTCTTCCTTTTCTCTGCTTGTTTTGTCTCTTGGATCTAGTTCGAAGTTTTCCGGATTATCCTCCTGCGTCTCTGTGTCTACTTCGAATATGTTCAAAGTTTCCATCCCTGTTTTATCTTTGAAGATTGACAAGTTGGCGCGGCGAGCCATCTCCTGCGACCCCTTCAATTCTCCGACGCCGAATTCTGTAGGGAACTTTATTTTCAGTGCATGGGTTGAAGTTACAGCTCGAGCTTTGTTAAGAAACGGTCGGCCGAGTAGTGCATTATACGGCCAATTATGGATGTCAACCACGACAAAGTCTAACAGGATTGTTCGCCGGCATGGTGCTGTTCCAAATCTTACCGGTAGTTTCACTGTTCCTAACGATCTAACCTCTGCGCCACCAAATCCTTTTAACGGTACATGGAACGGTTCAAGATCTTTCCGGTCCAGCCGCAACTCATCATACACTCTGGCACTTAAAATATCAGCCGAACTCCCGTTGTCAATCATCACTCGAAGGACATCCCTATGGGCTATTCGAACTCCCACGACTATTGCATCATTAGGCTTTGCATCAATCCCGTCTGAGTCTTCTGCTGTAAATGTTATGGGATCATGTCCTTCTCTCCCCTTCTTGGGATTTCTCTGCACAGAATTGACTTCCATGCTTCTGCCTTCATACATCACTTCTCGAACTTCCGACATCCTTTCTCGATTGCTCCTCCCAGTGTGAGGTCCGCCGAAAATAGTGTTTATGGCTGCGTTAGGACTGTTCCTCCTTGGACTCTTCCTATCTTGCCCGTTTCCTTGGCGGCTATCTTGGCGACCCCCGTGCTTGTCCCCTTTCAAGGCAAAGTCTTTCAGGTGCCCATCTCTGATCAGGCTTTCGATGTGATCGCGCAACTGGAAACACTTTGAAGTTTCATGTCCATGATCTTTATGGAATCGACAGTACTTGGTTGTATCTTTCCTTGCATTCGCTGACTGCTGTCGGGGGTATTTGGCGAGTCCCTTGTCTTCTACCACAGATAATATCTCCTCCTGGTCGCCATTTAAAGGGGTGTAATGGTTGTACCTTCCTCGAAACTTATTGGCCCGAGTGTTTCCCCTGCTCTCTCTTGAGTATCCTTTTTGGCCCTTCTCATCCTTCTGGCGATCACGCGATTGCATCTTTTTGTCGTCCTTATGGTCTGTTTTCAAGTTAGGCTTGTGCCCATGCACATAGCTACCCCCTTGTGCTACTTCTTCCTCCTCTGCCAGTGCATAATCGCCAGCTATTTCCATCATCTCTTCGTAAGTTTTAGGTCTGTCCCTTCGCAGGTCAAAAGACAATCGTCCACTTTGTAACCCATTAGTGAAAGCGGCGATTACAGCTACATCACTGGCATCCTCAATTTGAGCTACTTCCTTCCCAAACCTGGCCAGGTACTTCTTGATTGATTCGTTATGTTCCTGTTTCAAGTTCGATAGATGGGCGAGTGACTTTCTTCTTTGGACACTTCCCATGAACTGCCTTATGAATGCCTTGCTGAGGTTTGAGAAGTTGCTTATGGTTCCGGGTGGAAGCCTTCCGAACCATCTAGAGGCGAGGTCGCCGAATGTTTGCGGGAAGGTGAGACACAGCAACCCGTCATTGGATGAATACTGGGCCATGATGTTGCGGAATCGGCGAACATGCTCTTTTGGATCCCTGTTCTCCTTGTACTGCTCAATAGTTGGCATTCTAAACCTGTCTGGAAATTGGGTGCGAGCAATAGCTTCAACGAATGGGCTATCTGACTCATCATCCGAGGATACATTACGTCCATACCTTCGTGCCATTGCTGAAACCTTTCTTGATAGCTCTTGTAAGGTGACATCTCGCTGACCAGTTGGTTCTCCTGCTGGGTCGAGCCTACTCTTGATTGTCATTCTACCATGATTGCCTCTCTCATCTGGGCTTCTCCGATCTTCAGTGCTCTCGGATCTTCTCCGCTTCGTTCTTTTAGATCGCAACTCCCTTCGCGGACGAGGACTCTTGTCCTCAGATGAGATGGACCGGTATCTCCGTCGGTTTCGCTGGTATGTGTCGCTGGAATTGACCCTATGTGCTCGCACCTGATCTCGTTCCTCCCTGGACTCTTCATTCATCACACCCTTTCCCTTCCTCTGTTTTCTCCCCTCGAAATCCTCAATGTGGTCTTGGGGGGTCTCCTCGGTGGATTGTCTTGCTTGATTGTCGGGAACTGTGATATGAACTTCTGACCGCAGCCTTCCGGGTGGATGGGTTCCAGGGGTGGTTAACTCGTAAGGAGATGAAACTCCTAACCCTATGGGAAGCGAAAGTCCTATTTTGCTGGCTTCGCTGATTAGGTTTACCAATGCGGCTTGGAAGTGCTGCAAAATCCCGGGATCCGCCGCCCTAGTTCCTGGCGTTGCTGCTGACTGCTCCCCAACTGTCACTGCCCTGTCTCCCAATGGTGCAGTTGGTTCAACAACTAAATCTCCACTGGAGTTACCATCTCTGTCGCTGTCGTTGTTCATGCTGTCTGACTTCGCAAGGGTCCCTCGAAGTTTTTTCGTTCAAAACCCCCTCCTTCTAGCGCCAATTGTTGACGGTGAAATTTGGATTGCCACGCACTCAACAATTAAATCAATTTAATATAAAGCAAGAAAATCAAGAACACATGCAAAAGACAAGTTTTACGTGGAAAACCCTTGAATGGGAAAAAACCACGGCGCCCCTGAGGGCAGAAGAATAATACTAGGTTTTAGTTGCTTCGTTACACTCTCTAATCTCTCACAATTGCTCTCTTTTCTCTCTCTCTATTTCTGAACCCCTTCCTCGTGGGATCGGTGATTCTATTTATACATGTTTATTTAGGGTTTCCCCTTGTTGATTTGCATTAGGATCCTTTTCTGTTGCGGATTTGGTCTTCTTTCCTTTTTATGATTCCTTGTTGCTTCTGTGTTTATGCCGAGTCGGTTCGAGCCCAGTGTGCTGATCCAGCGAGTACTTTTATTTTCTGGGTACTGCATATCTGGCGAGTACACTTCCATATTCGGCGAGTAGGTTTTTGGTTTTGGCGACCATGCCTTTGACTTCCCTCTGGTCTAAGCTATTTTTTTTCATCCTGACTGGTCAAACTTCTTCCTTTTACCCGGTCAATGAACGACGTGGCAACTTTTTGCTAGCTCCTTTGATGACGTGTCAGTTGGGCGAGTTTATACATACAACAGAAGGTACTCCAAATATGATCAGCATAAAACTCTTAACATGCAGATACATTGTGTCGACACCAATTTTCACTGTGTTCCTTACTATTATCCAAAATGCAATCTAGTAAACCTACTTTTGTAGGATAACATTCTCTTTGATTTCAAGTTTTAACCCATAAACTTTATACAATGCCAAGTTCACAATTCATACAAAAAGAACTAGTCCTCACAAGAAGATGACACGAAGGCAACTGCAGTCTGCAGTCAATAATATCTAGAAGCAAGCAATAAGAAATGCACAAAAGATACAGTAGCTGCAATCCATGAGATTTGAAACCTACACAGAGACGACCAATCTCAGCAACACTAAAAGGGCTTTACTTTCCTATCATTGATACACCCAAAAATCAGTTCATACAATTTTAACAAACAACGGGAAAATAATAATATCAAAACTAGAAAATACATCAATCTATTTCAAAACACATTCACATCTATTTATTACCTTTTCTGCTCAAACTAAACTACCAAGGAAATCCTCTTTTGGAAAACCCCCAATAAGTTCATTTATTTAAGGAAATAAAAAAAACCTTTTACAATATTGGCGATAACAATCTAAATAAACCCTCAAAATTTAAAAATTGACTAATAATCCATCTATTAAAATTCAGCAAACCAAAATTGCAATATATATATATATATATACAGTGAGTCTCTTATGAGGGATCCCTTATTTTAATTTCGGTAAGGACCATGATGAAAACACATTAAATTTAATGAATTTTAATCTGAATTTTTTTATGGATGATGATTTCAATGAAATATACATATGTACAAAATTTGAGAATTTTCTGAGTACTAGAACTATTTATCCAAATTTTGTTAAATATGAAGGCATTGGAAAATAGGCAAAATATAGGAAAATTCAAGAAAAATAGTTCTAGTACTCGGAAAATTCTCAAATTTTGTTCATATGTATATTTCATTGAAATCATCATCCACAAAAAAATTCAGATTAAAATTCATTAAATTCAATGTGTTTTCATCATGGTCCTTACCGAAATTAAAATAAGGGATCCCTCATGAGAGACTCACTGTATATATATATATATATATATATATATATATATACAGAAATTCTATTATCAGTTCGAACTGACAAAATTTATATCAGTTCCTTGCATATGGGTCATTGGATTTAAATACTTTGACTTGGCTGTATGCACTTGTCAATCAAAGTATTTAAATTCAGTGGCCCACATACAAGGAATTGATATAACTTTTATTAGAAAGACTGATATATATATATATATATAGAGTTTGAGAGAAATTCATAAGTAGCCATAACACTTATCATACTTTTGTTTTTAACCACTTTTGAATTTTTAATTGTTAATAACCACTTTTTAAAAAAAAATTCAATTTAGTACCATGAATTACCAGAGTACCCCTGAAAATAGTATTCTTTAAACCTCGAAACAAACTTGAAATCACGACTAAATTGAAATACACAAACTTGAAATCCTGCCTAACTGGAAATATTAAAACTTGAAATCATGCCTAAAATAGAAATATTAAAACTTGAAATCTGGACTAAATTGAAATTAGGATAAGTTTTTTTTTTTTTTTTTTTTTTTTTTTCCTCTTCCTTCCTCTTCTTCTTCCCCAAATTCAAATTAGGTTTAGGTTTTTTGTTTTAATTGCAGGTTTGTTCGCCGGCGATCACGCAGAAAACGGCAGCAGCAGCGACGACGCCGGCCCACCTGCACGGTGACGGCGCTGCACGACGACGACGGCCAACCCCTTCGTTCACGAAGGAGCACGACGACGACGGCCAGCTGCACGACGACGGCGCTGTCGTGCAGCCCAGAAGGTCGCCGGCCCCGTGTGACGCCTTCGTCGGCCCTCGGCGACGCTGCACGGCCACGCCGGCGGTGGCTTTGAGGGAGAGAGAGAGATCGGTGAGAGAGAGGAGAGGAGAGGAGAGAGACTGAAAAGAGAGAAAAGAGAGAGAGAGTGTTTTGAGGGGGGTTTTTATATGGGGGCATTCTAGTAATTGCTCAAAAAGATGGTTAAAAACAATTAAAAGTATAGATGTGGTTAAAAATGAAAATCCTATAAGTAGATGGGTCAGTTTTGGCAATTTCCACATATATATATGCTATAAAACAGAAACCCTAATTGAACGAAAATTAATTCATCACAATCAATTGACAGCCTATTTGGCTATTTGACAGTTATAATCGATATAATTAGAAAACATAATAAAAAAATAAAAATAAAAAAATACCTCAAGCTTTTGCAGGGCTACCGATTCATTAGCGCCTGTGATGCTGATGAAAGTGTCGATTGCTTCTTGATTGGGTCTAACCTTTTTATTTTACAGAATTTAATTTAATTTTGTTTTGTTTTTAAGGTTAGACTTGGAGAGGTTTTCAGTGTTTTCTTTTTTGTAAGGTAAAGACTAGAGATAGAGAAAGAGATTAGATGGACGGAGACTAGCGACTGTGGGTTGATTGAAGAAGAAGATGAGATGGACGGTGACTGTTGACGGAGATGAGCAGCAGGAATGAGATGAGCAGCGTGCAGTTGATTGAAGAAGAAGATGTGATTTTGGTAAATGTCATGAAAGGCTAAGGACAAAATAGGAAAGTTTGTAAAATTTCATTTAAAATTACTGTAGCGCGTTTTTGAGAAGCAGAAACCCAAAAGCATGTATTTGTAGCTTCTTAAAAACTCAGTTAGGAGAAGCTAAAAGTGACCAAAAGTATTTCCCCACGATTTTACCAAACACCCTATTATTGGTACGGAATCACTTTTGGCCACAAAAGCAGCTGGGAAAGCAATGCCAAACTGGGCCGTCTTATTGGTGGAAAAAGTTAGAAATCCTAATCAACATTTTTAAATTTTTTTATAGAATTAGAAACTCAACTCCATATTCTCTAACTTTTTTTGCCACATCTTTTCCATATCAAAGTGAGATGTTTTTCTAACTTTTTATCTATATATCATACGTGGCACTCAATTTTCTCCAAATACATATTTACATTGGAGATGTTCTAATATATCTCTGGCTGAGCTCCATTTTGTAAGACAGGAAAGCATAGCAATGAGTCAATGAGAACAACAGAATATATATTTATTCTTGTAAGCTTTCTTCTTTTTTCTTTCGTCAGTTTTATTTAATTTTACGACACATTATCGGCACAAATATATATAAATAAAAAGGATTTTTAGGATAATGGTTTACTTACAGTTCAATATTTGTTTTTATTTAGGACTAATTGCACAAACATCCCCTAACATTAGACATAATTACACGTATATGGAACTTTCGCCCATTATTACACAAACCTCCCCTGCCGTTAGTGGTCAACGGTTAAACTTAACTGTTGACTCACTTTTCCATTTAAAAAGTCTAAAATGCCCCTATTGTGTAATTTATTATTTTAAATAGTTAATTAAAAAAATATCCAGCTTTTATTAAAAAAAATTCATATTTTATTTCAAAAAAAAATCAAGATTTTATTTTAAAAAACAAATCCATATTTTTTTATTTTTTTTTAAATCCAGATTTTTTTTCTTCTATAAATGGATTTTTTCCAATCTAAAAAAAATAAAAAATAAAAAACTTATAAATCAAATTCTAAAATAAATAAAAAATCAAAAACCAATTTTCTCTTTTTCTTTTCTTTCATCCATACTGCCATAATTTAATTACTTATGGGCATTCTCATTTCTTATTTTGGTAGTATGGATGAAAGAAAAAAAAAAAAAAAAGAGAAAATTGGTTTTTGATTTTTTATTTATTTTAGAATTTGATTTATAAGTTTTTTATTATTTATTTTTTTTAGATTGGAAAAAATCCATTTATAGAAGAAAAAAAATCTGGATTTAAAAAAAATAAAAAATAAATATATAGATTTGTTTTTTAAAATAAAATATGGATTTTTTTTGAAATAAAATATGAATTTTTTTTTTAATAAAAGCTAGATCTTTTTTTAATTAATTATTTAAAATAATAAATTACACAGTAGGGGCATTTTAGACTTTTTAAATGAAAAAGTGAGTCAACGGTTAAGTTTAACCGTTGACCACTAACGGCAGGGGAGGTTTGTATAATAATGGGTAAAAGTTCCATATACATGTAATTATGTCTAATGTTAGGGGTGTTTGTGCAATTAGTCTTTTTATTTATATGTAATGTATGAGATAGGTTAATACCACCATCAGAACCTATAATAATAATTCTGGATTGATTTATTATGCTTTTTATTTATTTATTTATATGCAATATATGAGATTGACTAATACTACTGCCAGAACCCGAAATTCTAAATTTATTTATTATGCTATTTATTTATTCATATCTATTTATTTATACGCAATATATAAGATTGACTAATGTTACCGGAACCTGAAGTTATTGAGTTAGAGCTATATTGTTCTTATTGAAACTAATAATAATTAATTAACCAAATATATATATATATACAGAAATTCTATTATCTGTTCGAATTGACAAAAGTTATATCAGTTCTTTGCATGTGGGCCACTGGATTTAAATACTTTGACTTGTCTGTATGCACTTGTCAATCAAAGTATTTAAATTCAGTGGCCCACATACAAGGAACTGATATAAATTTTGTCAGTTCGAACTGATAATAGAAAGACTGTATATATATATACAGTCTTTCTATTAGCAGTTTTTTACATGTGGATCATTGGATTTAAAAGATACTTTAACAAGTGCATGTAACCAAGTCAAAGTATTTAAATCCAATGGCCTATATGCAAGGAACTGATATATTTATTATCAGTTCGAACTGATAATAGAAAATTTGTGTATATATATATATATATATATATATATATATATTTTTACAGATTTTCTATTATTATTTCAAACTGACAATAAATATATCAGAACGAAGAATGTGGACCACTAGATTTATATAATTTGATTTAAAGTATATACACTTGTCAAAACTTCTCCATAATCTGTTGTTCATATTCTTCGTCCTAATATATTATTGTCAGTTCGAACTGATAATAGAAAGACCGTATATCTTTAATAGATCTATTTCATTATTGTGTTTTAATTTTTATTTTTTACTCGTAATGAGTCTAAATAATCAACATTTTTCATGCTCCAGATTATTAATTGCAAGTCCTGATCCTATGTAATAATTCCAAACAAGTGTCCAAATATTACTGGTTCAAATTTCCCAACACGTTCAACTTCTGTCCTCTAGTATTGACCACTTAATCTGATTTTTATTTTTATTTTTATTTTCATTTTGAAATCGAAAGGACATGGCGCGTAATGAAGGTGTGGTTGTCGATGAAGAAGACGATTACTACTTCGACGATCCGAGACGGACCGCCGGGGAGCTGATTTGGCGGTTGCGGTCCTCTTTTCGCGAATCGGATTTTGCGAAGGTGGTGTCCATTCTGACTGCAAGAGAGAACACTTTGAAGGAAGAGATCAGCTCCTGGAAGCGAGCGAATCAACGGCTGAAGAATCTAGAGCTCGGTAAGAGAAAGGTCGACAGTGAGGTCAAGAAGTGGAGGACGATGTACTGCCTAGTGGATTCTCGGATTTCGAAGCTGGAGGCGGAGGCTGAGGAATTGAAGAGCGGAGAACCCATCGTTAGGGTTTCTGGCGAGAATGCCGCGGTGGAAAATGAAATTTTAGATATGGACGAGATTAACGGTGATGAGTGGTTTGATTTTATGTTTAATCTGTTCGATTTTGTTTCATTGGCTCATTTTTGGTAATGTAATTACTATAATGCAAATTAAATGTTTTGTTTCGGATAGTTGACTTGGAGATTTTCACAGGTAAATATGGTTTATAATGAGTGAGAATAGTGACCATTACGATTTGATTAGAGGAACCATGGAAATCATTGTAGTAAATTAGGACTTAGAAAATAACTTATGCAAAGTGTAGTTGTAGGTCAATGTTGCTATAGTGATTCAATCTTGTTTTGTACATTTCAAACAGTTACTGGTGTTAGGGTTTTTGGGGAGAACAACAAGAATGTCGAATTGGAAAACGAAGTTTTAAATGAGGACGCGGTCAACTTTGATGAGTATGCTGATTTGACGGCTGCACAGAATACTGGTCTGGCTCCTAGTGAAGGTAGTTGTGATTGATTTTATGTTTAATTTGTTCGAATGTTGTTTTATTGGTTCATTTTTAAGTTCACACTCTTATGTATTGGTTTGTTATTGTGTAAAATTGAAATGGTGAATTCATGTGAGAATCCATTTGATTGTTATTTTGCTATTATCTAAGTACCGGTGGTGATTTAGAATTCACTATCAGTAGATAATAATAAAGAATCAGAATGTTTGTAATATGCTATAACTTTGCAAGAATTAATTGGTAATGTAATTACTATAATGTAAGTTAAATGTTTTGTTTCGGATAGTTGACTCAGAATTTCACAGATAAATATGTTTTATAATGAGTGAAGATAGTCACCATTACGATTTGGTTAGAGGAACCATGGAAATCATGGTAGTAAATTAGGACTTAGAAAATAACTTATGCAAAGTGTAGTTGTAGGTCAATGTTGCTATAGTGATTCTATCTTGTTTTGTACATTTCAAACAGTTACTGGTGTTAGAGTTTTTGGGGAGAACAACAAGAATGTCGAATTGGAAAATGAAGTTTTGAATGAGGACGCGGCCGACTGTGATGAGTATGTTGATTTGACAGCTGCACGGAACTCCGGTTTGGCTCCTAGTGAAGGTAGTTGTGATTGATTTTATGTTTAATTTGTTCGAATGTTGTTTTATTGGTTCATATTTAAGTTCTCATTCTTATGTATTGGTTTGTTATTGTGTAAAATTGAAATGGTGAATTCATGTGAGAATCCATTTGATTGCTATTTTGCTATTATCTAAGTACTGGTGGTGATTTAGAATTCACTATTAGTAGATAATAATAAAGAATCAGAATGTTTGTAATATGCTCTAACTTTGCAAGAAATATTTGGTAATGTAATAACTATATACAAAATCTAACTTTGCAAGAAATAATTGGTAATGTAATAACTATATAAATGTTTTGTTTCGGATAGTTGACTTAGAGAGTTGTATAGCTAAATATGTTTTGTAACGAGTGAGGATAGTCACCATTACGATTTGGTTAGAGGAACCATGGAAATCATGGTAGTAAATTAGGACTTAGAAAATAACTTATGCATTGGTTAGAGGAACCATGGAAATCATACCCCTATCTTTTTTTATAGGTCCATGATACATCCCAGTGGCTGTGTACTTTGAGCCCTAAATTCCAATGTTCGTCTCTTGCTACTCTTCAAGATTGGAGTAAAAAGCTAATGAGACCACATATTGACATAGTCACTGTGTTTAAAATTAAATGCAAAATGTGAACTTTAATGCACCATATTTTTCCCATGCTAGGTAGCAGAAGAACCCCGCCAAGGTGCATTGTTGAGATAATTGACAGTGATGATGAATTTGCTCCTGGAGGAAATTTAAGTGGAAATGAATTGACTCCTCAAAGAGTTGCAAACACTGCACATTCAGATCAGATAAGTTTGCAAAATGGGACTGAAATGCTTAAAAGAAAGCACGACTCAAGTGTTGGTCAGAATGATAACAATGATGGGGCTATTGTTGGCAGAAATAAGCTTCAGAGGGTGATTCATGTGCATGATGGATCTCCTGAAAATCATGGCTCAGCAACAGATAATTATGTTGAACCATACCTCACCCCATCAAGTCATTTTCTAGAGTACTGGAGAGATTTTGGAAAGAACCTTAAGGAAGAACGTGCCACCCGAAATTGTAAGAGTGAGTTTCGTTTGAACGTCAGTGGTGGTGGTTGTGATGATGAGGACAGCTCGAGCTCAAGTTCTAGTTCCTCTGACTCTGATGATGATGTGAATTCTTGGCAGCAAGGTGATAAAAAATGGGAGTATGAATTAGACGTCATTCTTTCACTTGGAAATGATGATGAACTATGTTTGAAGGCTGTTTGTGCTCTCTATAGACAGCAAATCTCATTGGGGACATCACCAAGGAAACTGCCATCTTCTACTTCTAGTAGTCGAGGATTTAACCATTTGAACATACTTAGGTATGAAAAATTACATTGTTGTCACTGACTTATCTTATTTTAAGTTTTTATTAAATTGTCACTGTTATTATTGCCTGAAAATGCATTATGAGTCACTTTTTATCGTGTATTTTTTTTTTTCTTAATTGAAAACTCTTTTATTGGCCACCTGGCCTTCTAGTAGCTACATTCTTCTCATCTGTGCTGACTTTATTTTATTGATGCTTCTGTTGTCACATTACAGTTGAGGCTAAAGTTAGAAAAAAATAAATCTGCTATTTTTCTTTGATATCTAATTAGCAAATTATAAAAAAGAATCGTTAGAGTGTGTATTCGAGAGATAAGAAATAATCTTGCAATGCCTCAAAGTGTGAACAAGTTAATCATGTTTGAATTCATTTTTTGGCATAATTTTGATTGATTGAAAATATCCAGGTTGTCTTTGGAGTGTCATGAAAACGGTGCTTCTTTGTTTGTCATTGAAAGAGAACAATTTTGTGTATTAAGTTGCGTTAATCAATTGTCATTGTTTAATTTCTTTCCAAAGCTAGTAGTTAAATTTCCATTCGAATGCTGCAGGGGTACTACTTTGGCTAAGTTTCTCGTAGACGGGGATCCACAAGGGATGCTTAAGAAATCTGTCTCAGAGTTGTTGCAATTTGACCGAAGCGGTATTGACGATTGCAGAAGAATCGCTTCTGATCACTGCAAGCAGTTACTTGAGATTTACAAGAAGAAAGAGGATCCTCTATTCCTACCTTTGTCTTGATCAGAAGTTGGGACGTTTTGGTTAACAGCAGCTCTAACTGTTACAAAAAATAGAAACTTTTGGGATGTCTATATTTAACTAGTTTAACACCTTTCCTTGCAGGTTTTATGCAGATATAGTTATACAGATGTTTTGATATGTTGACAAATGCTAGTTGATCATTTCGGGTATGAAACTTAGACTAAACTTCCGCCTTGATATAACTCTTCTTTGTGCTTCCTTTTTAATCAAGAGGAAGGGTATATTTAGACGGTTTAGGGCTAGAATTTAATTCAACGGCGGATAGGATGATCGGATAAATACCAAATATTGATTTCGATCTTGTTTTGCGTACTAGATATGTTAAGGTGATGAATTATTGCACAATGTTGTATAAATATTTGATTTTAATTATGACATGTATTTCTTATCGATGGATCTTCGTTCTGCTTATTCATTTAGTTGGAAACGATAATATTGATATGGCTAAAATTCGGCCATGCAAATCGAAGGACTTGATCATGAGTGACTTGGTCAATAGTTTGTTAGTTCACTGTTATGCTAGTTGTTAGTGCCCCAAATAAAGAGGAATCCATGAGTACTTCGTGGCCACATTTTGTGTGAGTGGTGTCACTCACAAACGCATGAGTGGATCATGTCCCAACTTTTTTGCTTAGTTGATTTATTGCCTACTGTTGTTGTTCACTCATTCGAGCAATCAGCCTATTAATGTAATTAGATTGAGGTCATGGGGAATTATATAAAGTAACCCTTCCTTCTATTTCTCTCTTATTTCTTCTATTTCTGCTATTGGATATTTTAGATACACATATCAAATATCTAATTAAATAGATAGAAGATGAATGGATGGGAATATAAGAAATGTCACCAAATCAGATATTTATTGTCCATCTAGGCTTTTATCTGTTGCAGTAGTTTCTTCTCACGCTTTTAGGTCTTTATGGCTAGTTGGCTTGTAAATGGAAATCATTCTATTGACTTTGGTAACTTATTGGCGAGATACACCATATTAACCACATGGATTATTGCTTTTATGTTAATCTTTTTTAAATTTCTGTTATATATGTATGGGTCCTTCTCTAGTCGGACCTGAAATTTTTCTTCATAATCTAAAGATTTTCAAATGTGTTAATCTATTAACATCAAATTACTTGTATTATTATATGTGAAAATTCTTAGGCGTTCTAATATATTTAAGTAATGTTAGACGTTCTAATTTTTTTTTTTTTTTTAAATCTTATCCCAAATGATACTATATGTGAGGTGTTAACATCACATCAATCACCATATAATCTTATTATTTATAAGATGTTGACATCTCACGTGTCATATCATTTAGGATAAAATTTGAGAAAAAAAGTTGAAACGTATGGTATTACTCGTGTATATATATATATATAATTCAAATCTGAAATAGTTTCTGAACGTATTTACCATTAAATTAGGTTAGACTGGGCGGGCGGGGTTGTTATTAGGGGTGGGCACGGTCCGGTTTGGTCCGGTTTCGACTAGAACCAGACCAAACCAAAAATTTCGGTCTTTTAAAAAATAGGACCAGTTTGGACCATTCTTTTTTTCAGATCGGACCAAACTAAATTATATTTATTCGGTTCGGTCCAGTTCGGTTTGACGGTTTGTGACTTGAAATCCAAAATTCCAAATAGTTGAAAATTTAAAAAATATATAATTATTTATGGCATGATAAAATGAGCAATTCATGTATAAATATAAACCAAGTTGTATAAAATAATAAATTATATTCAAATATAATATTTAAAATTCAAACAAAACCTTCCTGTTGGACCAAATAAAGTAATACTCTATCTTCCAAAAAAATAAAGTAATGCACTGGAAGCCAAACAATGGAGGCTTAAAGACCATTATAGGGTCAAGACAATCTGTGAACATTATTCAAATTTTCGAACGTAAAATTTAAAAATCCAAATAAACTAAAAGCTTCCAGGTCTGTTCTAATTGGAAGAGAAAAACAAATACAACTAATAAATAAATATAGGTAAATGATGTCCTCCAGATGACACTTCTATGTCCTCCACTTTTCCAAGCATTAAATCTAAAAAAAGAAAAGAAAAAAAGAAGTACAACAATTAATAAACTGAAGATGTTGTGAAAAATATATATATATATATTTGAGTAATAATTTAATATATTACTGAAACAACTGATATACATCATACAAATCAAAACTGAGCTCAGCTTGAGTTTTCATACCAAGAAGACATATACATACAAACTTCTTATAGTATAAAAATTAATAAGTAATAAGTAATAATTACTAAAAGTATTCGGTTTACGGTCCGGTCCGGGTTTAATATGCTTGGACCATGACCAGACCGGACCATACGGTTTTACTATAATAAAACCATACGGTTTTTTTTAAAGTACGAAACCGAACCAAACCAAGCGGTTTGGTTTGGTTTGGTTTGATCTGGTTTACGGTTTATGGGCTTTTTTGCCCACCCCTAGTTGTTATAGCTTTCTGTCACTGGGACTTCCAGAATTTCTTTTTCATTATTTTAATATTTTATTATAATTTTAGTGGGGATGGTATTTTCTTTTACATGAAAGATAAGCAGCCATTAATTATAATAATAATAATAATAAAAAAGTGAATAGAAGCGGTTTGTTGTTTACATTGAAATGACTAGAAAGTAGAAACCAACTGGTGCTAGACAGTGGACATGTGTAATTGTGTTGTCTTTTTTTTATTCTTCTTCTTGGGTGTGTCAATGGAGCGTGGGCTTGTCAGGCCCAAGTGACCGTGTAGTGACGTGGCAGGAAATGAACCAAACGGTGGCTGGCGTCTGGCCTGGTCCCATGAATGACACGTGATGTGACCGTGGATCATCTGCTGCTTTTCGCGTGCTACTGCTGCACCATTCATTGAACCGACGTGGACCGTCGATCTCCTCATCATCGTCATCTGCTAACATTTTCTTTTTTTCTTTTTCTTGTTTTTCTGTTTGATTTTTACCGTAAAAAATAAAAAATAAAAAATAAAAATTAGAATTCCCATCGCACAAAAGTATAAAAAACGAAACTTCCACTTTTGGAGTTTTTAATCGAATCAACCCGACATAGAAATTGAGAGATGGCCACGGTGGTTTGGAAGTGACTATCAGTCTATCACGCTAAAAAGAGTCAATAATTATGAATAATTTTTTTATTTTAATTATTTTCATTAAATTTATTGAAAACTAAATTTACAGATTAAAATCAGCAACAAAAAAAAAATATATATATATATATATATACTAATTAAACATTAATAGTTTTACCTATTTTCTTATTTGATTTAGATAGAGATTAAATGATTAATTATATAAAACAAAACATGATTAAAAAAAATATGTATCAGTAATTTTAACTTTTAATATCAATATAATTAAAGTATATATTAAGGCCGTACATATAATATTCGATCACTCGGAATAAATATCTTTAATATTCGTAGGAACATTTTCTTTTATAAGACAAGGGTACTCAAATCAGTTCTAATGTAACACTTGACACGACCCCCAAGTTTAATAGTCACTTGACCATAATACCACAAATCACTATCATATTAAAGTATTAAACTGTGCAAAGTGCAAATTAAACAGTAACTGGCAAGAAAATGCATGGCATTTTAGTAAATACACCGAATAATTTATATATATATTTATTGATATACACACAATTTTTAAAATTACTGGCTGCTCTTTTTCCACATTTTGGAGCTTTCTAGATCTGGTTAAGTAGAAACCAAAAGGTATTTAAATTCACACAACAAAAAAAAAAAAAAAAAAAAAAAAAAAACCCCGACAAAACACCAAAAAAATCTGAACTTGAAAAGGAAAAATAAAAACATAATCATCGAAACATAAATTTCAAACACACATATATATACACACACAGTTTGTTCAGGCAAAGATTTTATTTTATGTTTCCATTTCTGGCAAGTTCTAGTTCTATATCCATCTTTCTCTTTTTAACTTTCTAATTCATTGGTTTTCCTTTTCTAGGGCTTTTTCTTCTTTTTTAATTCCTTCTTTCTTTTTTAATTGGCTGACGAAGCTTTTTTTACAGTTTTGCCCCTGCCATTTGCACTTCACACAACGCCATTCAAGTGCACCTGCTTTGGTTCCGGCTTAAAAATTTGGTACGTTAAGTTTTTTTTTTTTTTTTTTTTCCGTATTTAAATTTTGTTGATTTCCGCATTTAATTTTCTTAAATTTTACTTTTCTGTTTGGTTCTCGAGAAAAAGAAAGAGATAAAGCGAATGGTTTTTTTTTTTTTTTTTTTTTTTTTTTGGGTTCTATTGAATTGAGTGAATAGGTTGTTGTTGCAGCTTTAGATGAATTCGTTTGGAGTGGAGGGTTTTGGGTTTTACTTCAAGTTTTTTATTTATTTTTAGTTTTGTAGTATTTTTTTGCGTTTTCTAGGCTGCCAAACACGGCATTTTGGGTTCTTTGACAACTATTAAGGTAGGAGCTTTTGTTCTCTCGACAGTTTCGAGCTTTTGTTATTTGTTATTGTGGGTGGGTTTTAGAATATGATGATTTTGATAATATGTATGTAGAAGAACTTATTGTTGATTGTGTTTGATATTTTGTTGGATTCGTTCATTTGTTCTTTTTGGATTAAATGGAATGGAATTGATATTATTTTTGTAACATTTTTGTAACATTTATACATGATTTTGTTTTTGTTTTTGTTTTTTCTATGAATAATGTATACTTGTGATGCAATGTTAATCATTATTGTGGTTCTGATTGAAACAAATTTGTTTTACAGCAAAAGTCAAAACATGTAACTTTAGAAGTTTGTGTGGATGATATGGATGAAGAACTGGGTGATGAAGTGGCACCAATTGATATGACCGAGGGTGCTCACCTCCAGAACAAAGAGAGTGATTATTCACTGAAACCTGAAGGCTGCAACATGGTGGAATCCCACCGAGAAATGGCCATACCGGAAAGCAATTCTCCCGATAGCTCATTTCAGATACTTGCAGATATGCTAGAAGGTAAGAATATAAATAGGATTGTAGGCCCTGTGGATGAATCAGAACAACCCTGTACTAGCCCTCATAATGTGGATGAAGCGGGTGTCATGGTTGAAGAGTTAACTGTGCAACAATATGACAGTTCTAACTTAGCGATTGTTGGTACATCAAACAATAGAGGAAAGATGCAGACCAGGCTTAACAGGTGGCAACATCTTTATAATCTGGGGAGTGGATCTGGAAGTGGGAGTTCACGTGGCGATAGGGACAATGGTCCAACAATGTCGGGTGGATTAGAGAATGTGGGATACACATCTTTCCCTGAGTTGACTAAAAAACGACTGAATGATGACCAAAATGTAGTCATAGAACGATCGGCAAATACTGAAAATAATGGGGTTCCAGGCAATATTTTGTCTCATGGAAGTATTCGAACGAAGATTATTTCCAAGTCTGGATTTTCTGAGTTCTTTGTGAAAAATACATTGAAGGGCAAGGGGATCATATGTCGAGGCCCACCACATGACACGTTAAAAGAGCTTAGAGATCTGAGTGATACAAAGATAGCAGTTGGTACTACAGTGTCTTCTAATGCTTCACCAAAGGCTGCAGGTGCCATTATTGCGCCTTCTAATGTTCCACCAAAAGCTGCTGGTGGTACTACAATGTCTTCAAATGCTTCACTAAGTTCAGGTGTCAAAATTGGTGTAGCTTCTTCCTATAGGTTTGGTGGCCTCAGGCCTGGTAGCTTTGATCATGGAGTGAGTTTGAGAGCTTGGCTGCAAGGTAGGAGTCATAAAGTGAACAAAAGTGAGTCTTTGTATATATTTAGACAGATAGTAGATCTTGTGGATTGTTCTCACACTCAAGGAGTTACCTTGCTTGATTTACGACCATCTTCTTTCAAGTTGTTGCATTCAAATCAGGTTAAGTACCTGGGATCAACGAACCAGAAAGAAATGTTTGAATGTGTTACCGATCAAGATATTCCTCATTCAGAAAATATATTGGTAAGGAGAAGGCCAGGAGAACAGGAAGTGTTTCCCCTGGGAGATATATCTGCAAAGAAACAAAAGTTCAACAAGAGCACTAGTTTTGTCAGACAGTGGCCCTTGCTTCCTTTAAGCTCTGGTATCAACATTGGAACGGTGAATGCGAGTGACATTAATATAGCCGGTGCACAATATTCGCTTAACGATACCAATGAACATCACTCTAGTAAGGGATACGGGGCTCAGAACAAGCCTGGCAGCTTCCTTCTGCCTCATAAAACTCAACAGCAGTCAACTTCTATATTTGAGCAGTTGGAGGAGAAGTGGTATGCAAGTCCTGAGGAACTCAGCGAGGGAACTTGCACTGTATCTTCAAATATCTATAGTCTTGGTGTTCTTCTTTTTGAGGTAAGAAGATAATTCTATTTTCGCATTTGTCAAATGAAAATTTCAGCAGAGCTTGCATATCACATACTCTCTTTAATTAATTAGGGCATGTTAAATACAGTCACTGCAACTAATAATATAAATGCAAACATGTTGCATTTATACTAGCTGCAGAAAATTACTCTCTGTATTCTTGTTGTTCTTTAAAGCATAATGCCTAATCATCATGATTATTGGAGCTTTGTCCCAATCATTAACTATTTCAAGGAAGAGACATGATTTTTTTAACTGTTCAATATTCATAGAATAATTTTTTTTCCCTTTTGGCATGCTGTATAGGAAAGAATTAAATAACATATGTATACCTTAATTTTACTATTTTAGTAGGCTGAGATTGAAGTTTGTGTCTGGAACTTATGTCTGAACATTCATATGATAAATGTTAATTACTTATATAGTAGGCCAGTCTGGTGATTTGAGCCATTGCTGCAATCTGGGTACTCTTTATAACTTAATGAAAGTTTACAATCCATCACATTGGATGGTCTGTGGTTAAGGCCGGTTTTTTTTGTAGCATCTATGTCCGATAATTGTTGAATATCCATGGTTTTTTTTTATCTCATGGTTAATTTGGAAAAGTAATTTTTGTCTTGAAATAGGTTGACCTGTTACTTGAGAAGAAGCAATACAAAACACTTATTTTTGTCCTTATAGTGTCATGTAAGTTCTATTTAAACATTTTTCTCTTCGTTGGTGCTCCGTTGACCCATTTTGACCTCCCCTTCCTCTGTAGCCTCCTTCTTGAATCTAACCTCCCGAAAATGTATGCAGTCATATTTGTTGCTTATGACCCAGTCATCTTTTGTTTATTTATCTTTATATTTAATTGATGCCATCTTTAGTAGTTTATCTTTTTCAAAAACATATTTCATGTATTTTTGGTTGTCTCTTACACACGTCACAACAACATTAATTTGTCCACAAAATCAGTGTACTTCCAAAAGGAAAAATTCCAAACATGATTTTGTTAAAGCTTTTATATCCATAACAGAACTTGCAGCTACTGAAAAGGCTACTGTGACTTCTGTAATGGTCACTGAGATTAGTACCTCTAAGCATTTCTTAAGTGTTCCTCTCCCTGATTCATTAGACATATGTGCTGCTTTTTGTAATGATTATTACATTTTGTCTATTTTTGGGTTCTCGTTGAAGGAATTGAGCTAACAATGTTTGCTCTTTAAGTGATTAATTTGAGTCGCTCCTTTCAGTTACTTGGTTGTTTTGACTCTGAAAGAAGGCATGCCACTGCAATGTCTGATCTCCATCAGAGGATTCTTCCTCCAAATTTTCTATCAGAAAATCCTAAGGAAGCTGGATTTTGTCTGTGGCTACTTCATCCTGAAACCCTATCACGCCCAACGACCAGGTGACCCTGCACTCTTATGAACTAATGTGCCCATTCTTGTTGATAGCTAGATATTTGATGCATTGCTAAATTATTTATGAAATGTAAATTTGCTAATTTATACAATAAATTTTGGGCAAGTTCCTTTTATTTTAGATCCCAATTAATTTTTGTCTAAGCTTCTAAAGATATGATTGTTGGTGCGTACAGGGAAATCCTACAATCTGAAGTAATTCATGGATTGCAGGAGGTGTGTGCTGAAGAACTGTCATCTTCCATTGACCAAGATGATGTTGAATCAGAATTATTATTGCATTTCCTTAGTTCATTGGAAGAGCAAAAGAAAAACCATGCCTCCAAGTTGTTGGAAGACATTAGGTTGTTAGAAGCAGATATTGAAGAGGTTGAGAGAAGGCATTGTTCAAGATATCCCTTGCTTCAATCTTGCCAGCACAATGACTCCATCAATGCAAGGGAAAACAAGTACCTTAATAACCAGCCTTCAAGTTCAGAGGGACATTTGCCTCTGATTTCTGATGCTAATGAAATGAAGTTGATGAGGAATATGAGTCAGCTTGAAAGGGCTTACTTCTCCATGAGATCTATAATCCAGCTCTCTGACAATGATGCTACGACACGCCCAGATAAGGATCTCCTGAGAAATCGTGAGAATTGGTGTTCAGCACAAAATGATGATGAATTGCAGAATCCCACTGATCCTCTAGGAGCTTTCTTTGATGGACTGTGCAAGTATGCCCGATATAGTAAATTTGAAGTACGTGGTATGCTGAGAACTGGCGATTTCAATAACTCTGCAAATGTAATATGCTCTCTTAGTTTTGACCGGGATGAGGACCATTTTGCTGCTGCTGGGGTATCAAAGAAGATAAAGATATTTGAGTTTAATGCACTCTTCAATGACTCTGTCGATATCCATTATCCAGCAGTAGAGATGTCAAACAGATCAAAGCTTAGCTGCATCTGCTGGAACAACTATATTAAGAACTATCTGGCTTCAGCTGACTATGATGGTGTGGTTAAGGTTTGTAAATCTTGTAAACTAGAAAGTTTTATTTCAGAAGAATTACTCGTTTCTGAATGTCAATGGCATGGCCCACTCCAAAGTGGGGCAAAATTTTATATTCGTGGGATACATGCAAAGCTTTTCACTTTAGATTCTGAGTGCGTAGGAGTAACAGAATTTGATTGGACATTGGTTTTTTTTTTATCATTTTTATATGATTTTGTTACTGCAAAAGTTCAAATATATATAGTTCTTCTGATGTACTCACACGCCTCTGTCATGTGTGGAAAGTAGGCTGAATTTTCAAATTAATATTTTTTTTTTAGTAGTTCTGAAATCAACCAAAATTTTATTGTGCCGTAGGCATGACATGTATGACCTTTCAATATACTTGCCTCTGATTGTTTAAATTGATAACAACTAAGCTATAACACTACAATTATTAAACTGTGTCAAGACTTCAGAGGTTCATCAACGAAATTTAATTACTGTTTTCTTGTTGGATAGTAAATTGGTTGACCATTGTCCATCTTCATCTGCCTTTAGATATATTGGCCTTGGAATTATATGGTTTTCATTACTGAATACTTTGTTTCAAGTTATTATGAGGTTTGTGTACATGCACATGTATTACACTGCTCTATTTTAACTTCACCCTTCATGATTTTTATCTTGTGAATAGTGCTTTAATGTTATACAAAATTCCCTGCAATTTTCATGACGTTATTTGTTTGGATGAATTCCAGTTATGGGATGTGAGTACTGGTCAAGTGGTTTCTCATTACATTGAACACGAAAAGAGGGCTTGGTCTGTTGACTTCTCTCATGTACATCCAACAAAGTTAGCCAGTGGCAGTGATGATTGTTCTGTTAAGCTGTGGAACATTAATGAGGCAAGTTTTCTTTCTATAATCCTATGGACGCCATAAGTGAAAAGTTTGTCATGTATATCCAAACTTGGAAGATTAAATTGTTTTCTTTTGTCATTTTCATTTTTAAATGTAGTGATTGTAATTTGTAAAGAATTTATTAGAAAGTCAAGAAGTATATTATTCATTAACCGGTAGAAAAACAGAAGATCTGCTTGTTACCAAACATCAATTTAAGTTAAACTTTACATATTAGCTATATTTATGAAGGACATCTAGTGACTGCATTTGGCAGGGTCCCTTCACATGTGCAGCCAGTACAATGTTCAAAATCTAGCATAATCTCATAACTATTTGTTGCAAGATAATTCCTTATTCTTTTCTCTTAGGCACTTTATAAGTCTAGGCTTTTAGATCTTGCTACTGCCTAATGATTCTTGATTGTTTTAGCTTTTTTTTTTTTTTTGTCAAAAGTTTATTCTTTTTCCTTTTCTTTTTTTCCTCAGAGAAACTGTTTAGGCACCATCAGGAACATTGCAAATGTCTGCTGTGTTCAGTTCTCTGCTCACTCCAGTCATCTGCTAGCCTTTGGTTCTGCGGATTACAAGACATACTGCTACGATCTTCGGAATACCAGGGCTCCCTGGTGTGTATTGGCTGGCCATGACAAAGCTGTGAGCTACGTGAAATTCCTAGACTCCGAAACTCTTGTCACGACATCCACTGACAATACTTTGAAGCTTTGGGATCTCAAGAAAACCAACTATGGTGGGCCATCCACCAGTGCTTGCAGCTTAACCTTTAGTGGGCATACTAATGAGAAGGTTGGCATCCGGATACTTGAATATGTCTTTCTTTTGCTGCATCTTAAGAATCTGACTGGATTTTTGCTCTTGCTCTCCAGAATTTTGTGGGTTTGTCTACTACTGACGGTTATATAGCATGTGGTTCAGAAACAAATGAGGTAGAACATAAAATCCTCCTTTTCATTCTGGTTTGATGCAATATAAAAGTGTAAAGCAATTGTCTTTTCAAGTTTTAAGTTTTTTTTTTTCTTTTCACTATTAATGAGTTCGGTATCTACATTTTGCCTAAATATAATCAACATCTCTGAGCATTTGTAATCACGTTTGTCTTGTCTCAGGTTTATGCTTACCATAGATCTCTGCCGATGCCAATCACTTCCCACAAGTTTGGATCCATTGATTCTATTACGGGTAAAGAAACTGATGATGACAATGGGCTTTTTGTTTCAAGCGTGTGCTGGAGAAGGAAATCAGACATGGTCATTGCTGCCAATTCAAGTGGCTGTATAAAAGTGTTGCAGATGGTTTAATAAGTAGTTTTCAGTCTCTGAGATAGACAATGTATTGCAGTCTTCTGTCTTCTCTCAGCGTAAGCTCTCAAGTAGTTTTTTCTCTGGTAGCCCATTCTCTAGCTAAAATTTGGAAGTTCAAACATAGAAACTCCCAGAATCTGGAGATATCTTCGGTTATAGCTATTTGGGTGAGAAGGAAGGCTTGAGCAAGCTGAACAGCTCATTTTGCTGCATTTAGAATTTTAGCTCTACTGTATTGTGACTGAAGAATAGGCAGGATAAGTGACTTCTAGATCATGATTTTCGATCTCCGAACTGGGAAAAAGAGAAGAAAAGGAAATACTGGACACCAAACATTACTGTCTTAAACCCAGGAACATCATAATATAGGTGTTGATACAAAGAGGCTTGACACACTGCTTCAGAGTATGAAAGGAAATGATCAAGATTAATATGAAATCTTGAACAAGCATCGGGTATCTTCATCACAAATGTAGATCTACATGCAGTCTTAAGTACTTTCCAGGACGGACAAACATTTGTGTTCGGGCTGCATTTGCAGTAGACACTGCAGGGAAGAGTTGACTCCTACTATCCCAAGATATTACCAGTTGGGTTGTATCGTGAGTATTCAAGTTGTAACTACAAAGGTGAGTTGTAAATTTTAATGTAAATGATAATTTTGATTGGAAGATCAGTAGATCATACGAAATGTTCTGTACAATGTTCAATTCTTTTCCAGATTTTTTGAATGAGTCTCAGATGATCAATTAACAATCTTATAAATAGTCCAAAAATATATATATAATAGAAAAGAAAATATAGGCAATTCTTTATGGAGGGTGAACGATATGGAAACCACAAAAAGGTAAAATTCACTATTTGAGGAAACAAAAAACTGTAATCTACAACATAAGAGACTTCTAGACAGTAAAAAAAAAATTGAATGAAGTAAATATCGGTATCGAAAGGATGAATGGGGTTCTGAAATTGTGAAAATATTGTTTACTTATCGATGTTTCGATCATATTTTCGATATCGGTATCCATAAGCTTGTCACGACATCCCTTGAAGACCCATAAACAAGTTATACCTTTCAGATCAAATCTAGGAAGAACTGGTGGAGAACAAAAGGCCATTTCTGATCAACCAAAGTAAATAAAACTATGCTATTTCAGAACCTGGAACATCATTTCGTCTGACTATATCGGAACTTGAGAGACAAACAGCCATTTTCAGTCTGCTTGGACTTCCAGGACTCTCAGCATAAGAACTTGGGAGGCTAATAGCCGTTTTTATTCTGCTTGGGCTTTCAGGATTCTCTGAACCTGAGACATTAACAGAAGCTCTTAGTCTGCTCGGGCTTCCAGGACACTCAAAACCTGATTTATTAATAGGCAGTTTTCGTCTGCTTGGACTTCCAGGACACTCAAAACCTGATAGGTTATTAGGCGATTTTCGTCTACTTGGGCTTCCAGGACTTTCAGAACCTGATTGATTGACAGGAAATTTTCTTCTTCTTGGGCTTCCAGGACTCTCAGAACCTGAGAGATTAGCAGGAACTTTTTGTCTGCTTGGGCTTCCAGGAAACTTAGAACCTGAGACACTAGAAGAAAATTTTCTTCTGCTTGGGCTTCCAGGACTCATAGCTGATGGTGAGAGACTGTTCTGTCTAATTTTCGAACTCCATTTACGCAAGCTCTCTGGTGGCCCCGATGAGCGCCCAGACGGTGATTGTGCTGTCGCTGATGATCTTGCAGGCCTTGTCTTCGGTGCTGTTTTTGCGGATCGTGCTTTTATTGCACCTGTACCAATCATTATGCTTCAATTAATCAGTATTCAAAGTCTAACATACATCAGATGTTTCGTGTATAAAATTGCAAAGATTTTAAAGGGAAAACAACCTGAGTCCTTTTCGACCTTGACATCGGTAGTTTTCTTGATCACAACGGTTTTCTTGTCCGAATTCCTGGAACAAACTGACCTCGTATCAGAACTGGGAATTCTTTTCTCCGGAGTCACATTCCGTTCCGATTTCGTATCAGAATTCTTCTCTGGAATCTTGGAATGAAGAAGTGGCCTTGTAATGGAACGTATCAGATTCTTGTTGGGAGCTTCAGAGCAAACCGACCTCATATCAAAATTCGATATTCTCTTGCCCGGAACCTCAGAATAAACTGATCTAAGATCAAAACAAACAGACTTGACATCAGAACAAACTGATCTTGAATCATTATTGGCTGCTGGTGCAATCAAATCTAACGATGATGCATCACTAGATAAGTCCCATTGCTTATCTTTATTGCTCATAATAGCCTTATCTTTCTCTGCTATTCTATATGCAAACATCTGAAATGGAATTTGGGACACAGAGGGCACATCAGAATTCCCCTCTCCCACAAATTTCTTGACAAAAGCCGCCTCGATGTCATAATAGTCTGCAAGTGGAGATTGAAAGGACTCGACAATCTCAGGATTCATTACAAGGAACTTCTTGATGTAACGTAAAATCCGGCAGATGGATGAGAAACTTGGACGCTGAGATGGGTTTGTGTGCCAACATCTTTTAGTCAAGTTTACAAGGTATTTCGGAGAACCTGATGGGAAGAGAGGCCTCCCTCCAGCTCTGATGTTTCTAGCCATTGTGTCTCCCTGAAGATGACTGTCTTCGAACGGTACTTTCCCTGTTAAAAGTTCAAAGCAAAGCATCCCGAAGCTGTAAACATCTGCCTTCTCCGTGTGCTTGAACATAGAGCTTTGTTGCTCTTGCTCGGCCAGAATTTCCGGTGCATGCCATATAAAATGGGGCATGTTTTGGATTTGTAGTGTTGGTGATGTTGATGTTGCTGTTGCTGTTGAGTTGCCATTTTGGCTTGGTGGTGGTGGTGGTGGTGACACTGCCTTTCTAGATGCGCGGCTTCTAACGTCAGTTAAACCGAATCCTGAAACTTTTACATGGAAATAACTTTCAGCAGAAGACCTTGCTTTCAGGAAAATATTTGAAGGGTTCAAGTCTCCATGATAGATCTTTCTTGAATGTAGAAACTCCATTCCTCTTGCAATTTGAAGCATGAGATCAACCACAACAGGAATAGAGAACAAAAGCCTCCTCCTTGAGCCACAATTCTCTTTTATGTACACAGACAGATCTTTGCTCATCAATTCCATCACAAGATAAAACTCTTTCTTCTCCTCATCGAAGAAACCACAATGGTACTGCAATATGTTTGGGTGAGAGAGTGAGAGGAGAGTCGAAATCTCGGTGTTTAAAGATTTAATCTCTCCGAAGAAATGCCTCACAGCGAAGCTATCCCCCAACCATTGAATCTCCTTGTACTCGCTCCCTCCACCTAATCTTCTCCTAACTTGGTAGTCCTTTCCTCTCAACAAAATTGAAGTAGGGAAGAGCTGCTTTTCACTACCAGGCTCCGACCCATTTAGCTTCTTGAGCAGCATGTCCACGAGGCGCTGCTCGTTCTTGGTTAAAACCACGGAACCAAGTCTTTTCTTCTCCCTGAGTGCTTCAACAAGAAGATATCTATCTTCCTTCCAAGCACTCTCAAACCGGCTACAGATTTCTCGCTGTACCAAATACTCTTTCCCAAATCTCAATTGGAAAAGTTTCGGATCATTCCATTCCTTGTCATACTTCCTAGCAAGTGCTACTCTCCTCCTTTGCATCTCATCCGGATCAAGCCCCGAAATCTCACCAGCACTCTCAATAGCCTCAACCACTCCCGGGAAGCAACAAAGCAAGTTATGGATATGATACTCAACACAATCTTTGTTGTGATGGAAATTGATAGCTTTAGACCACCAATCTCTATTATCCAAACATTGCTTGACATATATTTCTCCTTCCTTGAACACCCTTTGAAGCTCTTTCAATGGCTGCTCGAGAGCTTTCCATTTGGTGTTCCTCTCTTCTGCTTTCAAGTAAAGCCTGATCTCTTCAGAAATTACTGTGAATGCCAAAGTGAACATGTCAAGAAGCAAACAACACTGCCTCTGGTTGATTTGAATGTCGTCTTTCAACACCATTAATGCCTTCAGACTTCCCAGAACCTCGCCGACCTGCCTGAATTGCTCCATTTTCTTAGGCCCTGGAAAGTCTACTTAATTCCTGGTATGTGTGTATCGCTCCCAAAAACACACACACACTAGGAATTTTCAAACAACCCAGTCAAAATACAATCACAAACTCTACAGGAACCCAAAAAAAAATCCTGGACCTGTAAGAAAATTATATCAGTATCTTAAAAACAAAAGTGCCCATTCAGTCGGCCAATATTCCAAGTTCGAGTCGAAAAAACAAAAGCTACAATACACGCACATTTACAAAAATCAGGATTTCACAACACAACCTCTGAACCTCATGAAATGCATATAATTCATCAAGAACATAACGAAAAACAAACAAAAACAAAACCTGGAGTGAAAAATCTTCTTCGTTGATCTATTCAAATATTCAAAATCTTCTAAACCCAAGAAAACCAGATTTTTTTATTTTTTTTTTATCAAATCTGATACATGAATAACAACGACAACCCATATCTCTATTTGGTATTCAAAACCGCTAAAAATAAAAACAAAGCAAAATAACCAACTAACAAAACCAGAACAAAAAAGAAAAGAAAAACAAAAACAAAAATCACTAACCTTTCAAATGAAAATTGAAATTGAAATCATTCAAAGATAGTCCAGAAAACAAACTAAGCTGTGAGTGGTATCTGAATTATTATTTTTTTCTAGTCTCTTAGAATTGTCAGGAAAAAAAAAAATGAACTTTCACAAACGAATGATCAAAATTTTGAAAGCAAACGGAAATTGCAAAGTCACCTGTTGAATTATTTATTTTTGTTATGTCTTGTAACTCCCTTCTATGATGTGCGTTGTTTTGTCGATTTTTTCAGGAAAAAAAAAAGAAGAAAAAAGCGGTTGGTCTTTTTCTTGTCAACTTGTTTTATTTGTAATTAATTAAAAATAAATAAATGGAGGCGTGGCCGTTGAACAAGTCCGGATTCGTTGGAGTCGTGACAGAGCTCTTCTCGCGAGTTTCGTCTTCAATTTTGTATTAATTTTGAAAAAAAAAAATAAAATGAATATATTTGTTTCATAAAACGATGTCGTTCAATTCTCAGCTGTTGACGTCTCCGCGTTTTTAATTTTTAATTTTATTTTATTTGTAACATGTAAATTTGATTTGATTTGACCTGTTATAATTATTAGTCAAAGTAAGTAAAATGAAATATGACAGCTAATTTTACAGAATAATCAACATGCTAACAGGAACGTAGCTCAGTAGATAGATGAACGAGCTTGAGGTTTGGGTAAATAACTCTCAAGTCAGCGACTCGAATCCTACTAATATGAAAGTTTTCAAAAAAATACATGGTCCCAAATTAATAGATATTGTCAAAAAAAATAAAAAAATATAGTATAAGCAACATCTTAATAATATAAAAGAGTAATGCTAAACGTCCCAATTTTTTTTTCTAAATTCTGTTCCAAATGATGTAGCACGTGAGGTGTCAACATCTTATGAATCATGAGATTATACGATGACTGATAAGATATTGACATCTCACATGCCACATCATTTGGAACAGAATTTAAAAAAAAAAATTGAAACATCTAGCATTACTCAATATAAAAACCGCATTTAGTAAAGTGATTGGGCTTCTGCCATAGGGTTCCATTCTTTCTTTTATTTTATTTTTTGAGAAGTACATTGGGTTCCATTCTTAGGTGTTGACGTTTCCTCGTTTTTTTTTTTTTTTTTTTTTTTTTTTTTTTCATTTAGAACAAGTAAATTTGATTTGATTTGACCTATGATAATTAGTCAAAGCAAGAAAAATGAATTATGACAGCTAATTTTATGGTATTAGCAACAGCCTAATGAAATGAAAACTGCTTTTAGTAAAGTGATTGGATACCGATTCCCCTCCACTTTTGCGACAAGGTTCCATTCTCATATTTCTCGGATAGAACAACGAGACCGAGAGAAAGTAACTTGATTCAAAACCAAAATTTTTATGTATCCCTAACAACTGAACTAGCTTCGTTTTTTTCAATTTAATGTAATTACTTTTATACTCAAATTAATCATTTTTCATTAATACATATTGATTCTAAAAAATCTATTAGGATTATTAGCTAATATCATATCCATGGATTCTAATTTTATTACCATGCATGAAAGGTACGATTGTAGTATATAGTTGATTGGTTTTTGTCTTTTTAACTTCATTTTTATATATTGGATTTCACTTAAAAAATAAATAAAAAAAATTAACCCATAGATCGTTACGATATTTATTATTATATAGTCTAATTTTGTTGGTTCCCGTATAAACTCAGCTTCAAAAGAAATAAAAAATAAATAAGAGTCATTAACTCTTAATTTCACATTGATATTATTTTTATTAACATTATTCTATAGTGTTAATTGATTTCCAAGAATTGGATATCAAAGTTTTCATTATAGTGGATCTAAAATAATAATTATATATTAAATTCCTTGACCTTGATTTCCCTATATTTTTTTTTCGTTTTTAGTTATTTGATTGAAACTTGAAAACATCTGGCCGGCTTGTTTTCCATCAAGCGCCATATGGCAACATCAGAAGGGATCTGGATGTGTGGCACATTTTAAGCATTTTTCGCGTGAACCCCACGATTAGAAGTGGATTAGTGGTTCAATTCATGCACTAATCAAGCCGATGTACATGCGCCACGTCGACAAGCAACTAAGCAAGACATGCCACTATTTGATAATGTCAATTGTACAATTCGTTACATTTTTTTTTTTTTTTTTTTAGAAGGAAGCAATTCGTTACATATAAAAAATAAAAAAAATAAAAAATAAATAAATAAATAAACAGATGCTATTTAATTAATGAAATTGACTTGCAAATGAACGTTTCTATTAAAAAAATCATGAGGTAATTACACCAAACTCCCCTGAGATTAGCTCTTTTACATGCGGAAATAACTTTACCGTTAATTAACACTCACCTCCCCTGCCGTTAGGGTTTGACCGTTAAGTTTGAGATTTGACCGTTAAAAAATAATAAAAGACATAAATACCCCTAATTAACCAAAATTAAAAAATTGAAAAAAATTCTAAAAAAGATCTTTTTTAAAAAAAATTAAAAATTAGTAATTTAACAAAAAATTAATAAAAATGAAAAAAGTTATAAAATTAAAGATCTTTAAAAAGACCTTAAAAAAAAATTGGATCTCCACTTATCATTAAAAAAAATAATAATAAATAAAATAAAATTATTAAAATAAAAAAAATAAAAAAAATAAAAAAATAAAAAAAAACCCTGAAATTGATGGGTGGAGATCCAATCGATCCTCGTCTTTCCATCGCAATCATCAACCTCATCTCTCCACCATCGTCATCATCTTTCAATCTCAAAATTTTCCAGATTTTTTTTTTCTTATAAAAACATTTCACAGAGAATCTAATAACAAAAACTCATGGATGGTGTAAATAAAATAGAATTTTTTTAACAAGGCAAAATGAAAAAAAAAAATGTGGAGATCCAATATGGAGAGATTGGAGATTGGATCTCCACCTTTCCATGGATCCTCATCCTGATCCCAATCATTATTCTCTTTATCACAAACTCACATTAGAAGCAAAATTGAAAAGCTTGGAATTACAATTGGTTGTGTTGAAGAATGGAATCACATATGGTTGTTGAAAAGCAAAAGTGAAAATAGAACCAGACACCCAGTCAAAGAAACCAAGGAGGAGGCGTAAGGTGTGTGGGGTCATTCACCATTTCACCTGGTTGTGTTGAATAATGGAATGAACCACATATGGGTTCAACTTCTGGGTTATCCCGATTCCAATCCCGAATCATCATCCTATATAGTTTGTGTCAATGATCCACAGTCGTCGTCTTCATCATCATCGTCGTCATCATCATCCCACCTTCAGTTTACTTCACTCCACTTCAACACTCCGAAAATCTAACAACTCCCACCAAAACCCAATTGGAAAAAAAAAAAAAAAAAATCTCTTTTTTACTTCATAAATAGATCGAAATAGAACAAAGACATAGAAACTCAAAAAAAAAAAAAAAAAAAAAAAAAAAAAAAAAAAAAAAAAAAAAAAAAAGGGTTATGTAATGGTCTGGTTCAAGAATCTAATCTTAATCCCACTTTTAAAATCGTCATCGAAATCGCTTCTCAAAACAACACCACGACCCGCCACGAATAATTTTGCGCTCTTTTCTCTCTTGCATATGAGATGATTCATTCTCCATGAATCGCGACACCTCTTCTATTCGAGATTCGCGATTCGCGAACAAGGGTGGTTTCGCAATGGGGGATAGAGATCCATCCATGGAGATCTCCATGGATTATTGTATAGATTGGATCTCCACCTCCCTCCATTTTTTTTTATATTATTTTTGCCTTTTAAAAAAATAATATCTATATAATCTCCACTTTGTTTTTCGGTTTTGGTTTTGTTATTTAATTTCTGTTTAGATTAATTTATTTAGGTTAATTAATAATTTAAAACTTAATTTCGGTTTAGATTTTTTATCAATTTTTATTTTGGTTAATTAGGGGTATTTCTATCTTTTATCATTTTTTAACGGTCAAACCCTAACGGCAGGGGAGGTGAGTGTCAATTAACGGTAAAGTTGTTTCCGCGTGTAAAAGAGCTAACCTCAGGGGAGTTTGGTGTAATTACCTAAAAAATCATTGAAAGTTATATTTAAAAATCAATTCCATTTTTCGGGTTAATTGCAATAAATTACCCTGACGTTTTGCAATATTACAGCTATATTGCACTTTTCCTTTAATTAACACGAACAACCCCTTGACTAACCCTTTGACCAGTATAACTAACGGATGTCAGAATGTTAGGAGGGTAATAAAGTCATTTTACCTTAAAAATTAAAAATGGAAAAAATTTCAGTTCAAAAATAATTTTTTTTATCATTACCTTTGAGTCTTCAACATCAATCAAAGGAAAAAAAAAAAAAAAAAAAAAAAAAAAAAAAAAGGAAAATTTTTTTTATTTTTTTATTTTGGAAATCTGGGAACTTCTGGGAACTGAGGAACGCAAAAATCCTTTTCAATCATCAACATTTTTTTTTCTTCTCCAATCACCAACTAAGATGCCTTCGTTTGGGAACTGATCCGCTGCTCTGCGTCGCCTCTGAATCTGACAACCAACCCCGCCGCGTCGCTCCTTCTCGTTTCATCTGGATCGTGATGGTGAGGCTGTGGATTGCCGAGATTGGGCCAGCGGCTTCGACGGAGGCCGACAACTCGATCAAACCCAGAAAAAATCAACAAAATCAAACCCAAACGCTGAATCAATCAGACGTAATCTCCTCCGCTGCTGCGATTCACACCAAACGCAACCCAACGCCATCAATGGCCATCAACAACCACACCACCAAATCCCCATCAACAGCCACGCCACCCAACCTCCACCCCCAAACACAACATCTGGGTCTGTCACAAAAAATCCCAACCGAAAATGAGTGAATGTTTGAGAGAGAGATCGATGTTTGAGAAGGAGATCGATGTTTGAAAAAGATTAGATTGAGAGGGATTTGAGAAGATGATGATGATTTGGGTTATCAGAAGTTGATAGAGAATGAAATCGATTTGGAGAGAAAATCCTGAAACCTACCCTGTTCGCAATTAGCGATTTGCTAGAGAGAAATAGTTAGTTTCTAGATAGAGAGAGAGTGAGTTGTTGGAGATGGTGGGATGGATGGTTCATGGTTTAGGGAGATTGATGGTGTGGGTGCTGATTCTAGAGATAGGATTTGGGGGTTAGGGTTTTTTGCCATTAATGTTCTGTGATCTGGGTTGGGTTCTGAGTTTGATGTTGATGATGGTGTTTTCTGGGTTTGGTGGTTGATGATGGTGACTGTTGATTTTTTTTTTTTATTTTCTGATTATCTCCACTGTATTGAATCTGGATTACTAAGGGCATTTTAGTCTTTTTCAAGTCAACCGTTAAATCTAACGTTTGACCACTAACAGCAGGGGTTGTTTGTATGATTAAGGCCATTTGTTGAATATTTTGCTACAAAGTCAAAACACATGGTAAGTTTGTGCAATTAACCCTCCATTTTTCCATTAATTATAGGGTTAATTGCACTAACATGCCTTGACTTTATTGAATCTAGCAAAATTTCAAACAAATGCATAAAACTAACACAAACACTCCTTTCCGTTAGTCAACACCGTTGGAGTTAACCATTGACTTTCAAAAAGACAAAATTGACCTTACTATTGAAAAGTCAAAATTACAACTACCTAACAAACCTTGAAAAATTAATTAAAAAAAAATATTACCTACACGTAAGCTCTAATTTTTTTTATTTTTTTTATCAATTTAAATAAGAAACAAAATAATTTGGTTTTTAAAAAAACATATCAATTTTTTTAAAAAAAATTGTCGTGTTTTTTATTTAAATTGATAAAAAAAAAAAATTAGAACTTACGTGGCAATATTTTTTTTAATTAATTTTTCAAGGTTTGTTGGGTAGTTGTAATTTTGACTTCTCAATAGTAAGGTCAATTTTGTCTTTTTGAAAGTCAATGGTTAACTCCAACGGTGTTGACTAACGGAAATGAGTGTTTGTGTTAGTTTTATGCATTTGTTTGAAATTTTACTAGATTCAATAAAGTCAAGGCATGTTAGTGCAATTAACCCTTAATTATACCTTTTTATTTAAGTACCGACAAATGTACCTTATTGTTTTATTTATTCCAGTCGGCTAGCTCATTTAATTGCATATTAAAACCTCATCGCATTAAATAACCATCGCGGCATGGATCATACTTACATGTAACCTCAACAAGTTTACTAAAGGATAATTAACCCGGTGGCCACTCAGTGGTTCCCACATTGTTAAAATGTTCATTGGATGAAGATTTCGTTTCAAAATGGCCATTTTTAACGAAAAGTGTGACACTAATGGTCATTCCATCAAATTTCATCTAATTCCGTTAAATGAGTGACATTTTGGTAAATAAGGGGATGAATTAATTTATTTTAAATTTAAAAAAAAATAATCAATTTTTGCTTTTGTTTTTTGAAACAAATAATTATATTTAGTATGTGTATATACGTATAACATATCTCAAACAAAATATTACATATTAATATACTTCAATTTTTAAACCAATTATATATGTTGATTGATAATAATGTTAGACATTAACTTTTAGGTGATAAAGTCTTTTTTTTTTTTTTTTACCTTTCATCTTGACTGTTTTCTTTTTCTATTATAAATTATTTTGCTTAAATAACTAAATATTATTCAAAAATATTTTTGACAATGAACTTTTAATATATGTACCCAAAGAAAAAAAAAGAAGAAGTTAAATGTCTAACATTATTATCATTCAACATTGGTGGCGTAAAATGTGTGGCACATTTTAAGCATTTTTTACGCATGAACCCCACGATTAGAAGTGGATTAGTGGTTGAATTCATGCACTAATTAAACCAATCAACGCGTGCCACATCAACCAAATTTAAAGTTCATATACTAATCAAGCCGATGTACGTGCCAAGCAAGACATGCCAGTATTTGATAATGTCAATTGTACAATTCGTTACATTTTAGGAAAACAAATGCTATTTAATTAATGAAATTGACTTGAAAATGAACGTTTCTATTAAAAAAATCATTGAAAGTGATATTTAAAAATCAATTCCATTTTTTCCAATAATTATACCTTTTTATTTAAGTACTGACAAATGTACCTTATTGTTTTATTTATTCCGGTCGGCTAGCTCATTTTATTGCATTTTTAAACCTCTTAACATTAAATAAGTATAGCGACATGGATCATACTACCGTGTAACGTCAACAAGTTTGCTAAAGTTGTAATATACAAATGTCATGTAAATGCTATTATGCATGACTTGTTTAGTTATTGAATAGTTAAAACCCCTTGAATTATGATATAAAATATTCACAAAAATAAAAGAATTTTTAAATTTTTTTAAATATAACGTTGAAACTGTATCTAATATATATATTTTTAATTAATTTACGATATTTAGAATTAATATTTTCTTATGTGTATATATATATACAGAAATTCTATTATCAGTTCGAACTGACAAAAGTTATATCAGTTCCTTGTATGTGGACCACTGGATTTAAATACTTTGACTTGGCTATATGCACTTGTCAGTCAAAGTATTTAAATCCAATGGCCCACATACAAGGAACTGATATAACTTTTGTCAGTTCGAATTGATAATAGAAAGACTGTATATATATATATATATATATATATATATATTTAAAATGGGAAATTCTTTTTTTTTTTTTAAGTATTACATAATTATATAAATTCGGGGTTTTTTTAGGAGTTGGATGACTCGAACCCGTAACCCGGTAGTACAGGTGTGAGGGGCTTACTGCTAGACCAACCACCTCGCCAACGGAAAATTCATTTGAAAGGAGTAGATCATGGGTTCGAATTTTTTGATATATAAGCATATTATTCAATAGAGTGGCGATATTTACACCCCGTTAAAATTATATGTACACCCTAGATAAGTATATTTTCAGAAATTCCAACAATACCATTAAATAAAATCTTTAAAGTGATAAAGTAATATTTAATATTTTGAACATTTTAACAAAAAATATAATTATTTTTTAAAAAAATTAAAATTATAATATATTTTGATTATAATATTAATTTTTATTAATCAAAATTTAAATATTTAGTGTACAAAATTAATTAGAAAACATTGAATTTAATTTTAAAAAATAAACTAAAATTCTCTTTGAATTCGAATGAAGAACAGAGGGTTTTGTATAGAAATACCTTCGCATTTATGGGTTCTAGCAACAAAGAACATATTTATTGCAAAAAAAAAAAAAAAAAAAAAAAACTTATACATGAAGATATGTCATTATGTCGAACCACGTAGTCTACACCAGCATCATCCCCACTTTTCAGTTTTACTAAGATTAAGTAAAATTTAAAGAAAATAAAAGAAAAACTAAGTACGAAAAACAAAAGATGGAGATGAATCTGAAGGTTTTGGGATCCTAAGGTTGTGTTCATTATCATTTCATGCTGAATCTTGAATTTATCCATGCTGAATCTTGGTAGGGGTAGTGTTTCCATTCTTTTGTTTTCATTTTTTTCTCTCTTAATTATTTTATAACTTATTAAATTAATATTTTTTCCAAAATTAAAAGAAAGGGCATATTTGTAATATATGGGGTATGTTTACAAAATAAATTTTTTTAAAGGGGTGAACATACAATTTTCCAGGAGTACAAATCCCGTCACTCTATTCTATATCACAATTCCAACTCAAACCAATTTCTAATTGGGCTTAGATTCAACTTCATGGTCAAATCCAATGTCATTACCCAAAAGCCCAAATTGATCCGACCCAAATCTGATCTCACCGACCCGCTTTTCGGCCCACCAGGCACTAGTTGATTACGCTGCATAACAAGAAAACTCCATTAGTGACTGACTGAGAAAACCAAAGAGCTGTCGAAACTGTCGAAGACGATGCAGTGGTACTTCGTCGCAGCTCTTCTCACCATCCTCACCAGTTCTCAGGTACTGAATTCTAACCTATCTAACTCATTTTCATTTCCTCGCGATCTCTGCACGTGCCTGCTTTTGTATTTTTTTTTTCTACACACGTATCAGATCTCTTTAATTTCTGCTACATTTCTTCGCTTTCGAGTTTGAATTGGATAATCACAACGTTTGTTGATTGAAAACGTTTGCTTGATCTGATACAACTTTTAATGATTATTTACTTGTTCGTTTATTTTTATTGGACATTGTTTAGATTAAATTGGAATTATAGTGAACCATAGATGTTACGTTATGTGGAAAATTGAATACAAGCGTTTGTGAGAATTGATTGATTGTGTTGATTGAAAGAGTTGGTGATTGAGCTTTTATGACATGAAAATGTGACTTACATTTTTGAGCAATTAAATTGTGAATTAAACTATTTTACTACATTCATTGTCGAGTTCATGCTTTAATATAACTTTGGTTTTTGAAATAACCATAAAATTTGTTAGCTTTTCTAAGATGTGATGCCAATCTAACATCTATATCATATAACAGTATGATATTAGTTTAATTTGGTCTTATTTAATTTCTGGCTTGTAATTTTTATATTCTCTGTTATTACAATAGTTTCAATGGGTGAGTGTGAGGAGAAGAAACCATTTGGTTTGTGTGAGTATATAAACAGTGTAATATCGCTTTACTCCGTGTACAAGTGTAAGATTCATTTCAAGCGACTCGTGTAAGGGTAATTGGTAGATTTTTTTAGTTTTTTTGAATGCGAAATGTTGATCATTAACTAGGACTGTATGACCTGGTAAACCAGCATATTATTAAATTGGAGTTGTGAAATTATTCTTTTTTTCTTTGAAAAAACAATATGTTTTGATTTCCTGACTTCTTTGTTAAAATCTGCTGAAGAAATTTATCTTTCTTATTACGTGTAGGGGATTTTAACAACTCTCTCTCAAAGTAATGGAGGGTATAAATATGACTATGCGACTGTTCCATTTCTTGCTGAAGTTTTCAAGGTAATTCTCACACTATAACTCTCTTTAGTTGATTATTTAGCATGTTGGTAGTTTTCAATTTTCCCGACTTTAATTTTCTCACTATATTTGATATTGAAATTTTAATATTTTATGCTAATAAATAATAATAGCTAATATATTTGATCTTTTTCTTTTGACTCATTTAAACTACAGCTGTTGGTTTCTAGTTTACTTCTTTGGAGAGAGTGCCAGAAGTCACCTCTTCCAAGGATGACTACAGAATGGAAGAGTGTGCGCTTGTATCCCATTCCTTCAATCATATATCTAATTCATAATAATGTTCAATTTGCTACTCTGACTTATGTGGACACGTCCACATATCAGATCATGGGCAATCTGAAGATTGTTACAACTGGCATATTATTTAGGTACATACATCTACTTTTCCGGGTTATAAAAATGTGGCTGCATTTCACTTTGTCTTATGCTATACACTTTATCATTTGTAAATCTTATACCTTTGTCTGTGATTTACAATTTTACATTGAACATAATTGAGGGTCACTGCTGTTAACTGATTTAGCGTATATCTGTATTGTTTCAATTCTTTAGGCTATTTCTGCGGAGGAAACTCTCTAATTTACAGTGGATGGCAATTGTCTTATTAGCTGTTGGAACAACCACAAGCCAGGTGATATTAAGAATCAATTCTATGTTGTTATTTTGTTAATATAGGATTCTAGATTACAAAGCAATGGTAGGTCAAAGTAAATGACCATTTTTTTGTTGTTTTTTATTTAATGCGTACATATATTGTCTGCCATGCACATAATCTTGTGTTAAGAGGATAAACTCAATGATAGAGAGATTGTAAGAAATGCCATATCATTTCTGTTGTCATTTCCTACCACTGCACTGTGGTCTTCTGTAATAGACTTGATCAACGAATCCTGATATTTAGATCTATCTTAGAGATTGTCCCTTTTATCTGATTTTTTTTTCTTTTTTTTCTTTTTTTTCTATCTTTCTTCCGTGGTAAAAAGCTTGATTACAGAATTTCTTGACTTTGACCAGTCTTATTATCAAAATGACGTTTTTGTTGAGTGTCCTTATTTTCTTTCTTTATATTTAGGTTAAAGGTTGTGGAGAAGCATCATGTGACTCTCTATTTGCAGCACCAATCCAAGGTTATATGTTGGGAGTCCTATCTGCTTGTCTATCAGCATTAGCAGGTGTTTATACAGAGTTTCTGATGAAGAAGAATAATGACAGCTTGTACTGGCAGAATGTACAATTGTATACGTAGGTATCTCATCTCAACACTTTACTGATTTTTCTGGGCATTATCATTTATTTACTGTCCTCATGCATTATGACCGGTCATTGTCTGGAAATCCTCCTAGTTTCTTTCTTTGTAGATGCTGTTGCTGATTTATAGGTATTATCGGTCTTTTTCAGGTTTGGTGCGATTTTTAATATGTCCCGGCTTCTACTGGATGATTTCAGAGGAGGATTTGAGAATGGAGCTTTTTGGCAACGCCTCTTTGATGGATATAGCATTACAACTTGGTTGGTTGTTTTGAATCTGGGATCCACTGGCTTGTTGGTTTCATGGTTGATGAAGTATGCTGACAATATAGTGAAGGTAACTCGTTTCTTCTTTTGGACTGATACGGATTGGTTTCCTGGTTGTATGTGGTTCATGGTATGATGTTTTTATCATGCTCTGGCACTACTTGGATGATTCACTCCTAAGCATCTGTGCAACATTATAATTTATATTATTTGGGGGGTTGACATCTGTTTATGATATTTTCAGGTTTATTCCACATCAATGGCTATGCTGCTTACGATGGTTTTGTCCGTATACCTTTTCAATTTTAAGCCTACAATGCAGGTAAGCGTCAAAGTTCTTACTTGTCATACCATTGTTGAAGTCCTTACTTTCCCCTCATGACTAATAGACAATTGTATAAATAACTCCATCTTTTTTTCTTTTTTTTTTTCATTTGTTGCAATGCTGCAGCTTTTCTTGGGTATTATTATCTGTATGATGTCACTCCAAATGTATTTTGCCCCTCCAAGCACGCTTGTAGATATACCTCCAGCAGTAAAAGCAGCTCCAGAGAGTCTGAGAGAAGTTTCTATCGAAAGAAGAACGGATTCCTGATGCTTCTACGGTAGCCTCAGAAGGTTGAAGTGATGTATGACTAGCTGAAGTGCAGTAATCGGAACGTTACAGAAGTGGATACGTACCACTCTTTTATACATGGAAAAGCATTCAAGGCTGGATTCTTCCACAGAATCAAAATTTACTGTCAAAGGAAGTGATCGGATCCAACCCGGTGCGAATTTTTGCAAAGTTGTAGAAGGAAGAATCCTAATCTGATTATTTCTATGAAGAAATCGATCTCTGCTGAATATACTGTTGAAAATCAAATATGCTTGTAACTCTATTCAGACTGATAATTCTTTAAAAATATATATATATCATTTTTGTCTCCAATTATAGGACTAATTGCACAAACCTCCCCTGAGTTTAGGTCTAATTACAGGCAGTTTACAGCTAGATGGACCTAAGCATATGTGCAAAAAAAAAAAAAAAAAAAAAAGCTCAATTGTGAATGATTTTTTTTTTTCTTTTGTTGAAAATGGGTATTGAAACTGAAAAAAAAAAAAAAAAAAAAAAAAGTTCGTGATGATGATTTTCTCTTTAGTTGAAAATGGATGGTGATAGATGTCGACAACAAAGAAATGTTTGCCATTTTTTTTTTCTCCTCTGAAAAATGGATGATAAATATTGAAAAAAATAACAACATTATCTTCTTTTTTTTAATTAAATTTTTAAATTTTTAAATTTTTATTATATATTAGATAATATTTGTTTACTTATTTATTTTAGGTAATAAAATAATACAAATAGGGGCATTCAAGTCATTTGACCTTAAAATTTTGGTCAATGGTTAAGTTTAACAGAAGTTAACTTATGGTAGGGGAGGTTTGTGTAATTTTAAGTGAAAGGTCCATCTAACTATAATTAGATCTAAACTCAGGGAAGGTTTGTGTAATTAGTCCCCAATTATATACATAAGTTCAGTGTATGATATTAATAAACCCCGCACAGTACTACCAACTGTTGGAGTATTGATCTGTTTTACATTTCAGGTTTTCTACAAACTTCTAAAAGAAAATGACTTGGTAGGTTTTAGGCCATCAAAATTGTAAACTAGATTTTGTTGATCATAAATGGGGCAAGTCTTGGCGGCTTTGGCGTTGTTCGATTTTGAACCATAACTCATGGTGAGCAAGCTTCCAGCTAGGAAATCTTTGGCCTGGTTTGGACACAAGACATGAATGTATGCATTTTTTTTATTTTTTTTATTTTTTTTTAATATTACACCATTACATAAATTCGGGGTTTTTTGGGGAGTGGGGAAGGCTCAAACCTGTAATCTCGTGGTGTAGGTGTGAGGGGTTTTACCACTGGACCAGCCTCATCTTGGTCTGAATTTATGTAATTGAACACATCATTTCAGTTGGAAAGATCTAGAAATTGAAATTTGTGACCATATATTATTTATCAGGCATTTAATTTTGGATTGGCCTGATTGCTTTGCAGTGACTTGTAACTCTCAATATGTAGCATTATATATATATATATATATATATACACACACACACACTTGTAAAAAACTTAGCTTTCAGGATTTAATGCATGCCATTTTAGTGATCTGTTCTATTACGTGCACGATTATTCTATCTTTCTTGTATTGAAACCTCTATAAAAGGGTAGCTTGACATGAACTCATTTGTATTCAATTAACACAACACAGAGCCTCTCAATCAAGCTGAAGAAGATGATGAGTGCTGGAACCAACACAGGTTTTGCTATGCCTGAGCTCAATAGGCAAAATGGTCACCAAAATCAAGTTGGGAAGAAGGAGATCGATTGCTGTTCCTTCCAGATGCCTCTTCACTATCCGAGGTACACGAAACGCGAATATGAGACCATGCTGGAGTGGAAACTGGACTGCCTTCTCAAACAGTATGGTCTGCCGGTTGTTGGAGATGTCAACCAGAAGAGGAACTTTGCCATGGGAGCCTTTCTCTGGCCTTCTCAGTATGAATAGTCTACATATATACGTAAAATATATATATATATATATATATATATATTATTTTCTAGTAAGAACAGTCGTAATTTCATGATTGTCTTGAACATATATATGTATTTTGGTACTAAAAATACTAACTAGTTTTTACATAGTTGATTGAAATAATCTAAAACCTATTGTAACTCTCACCCTATAGTTTGTTTAATATAGTGAAAATAATTAAAAATCTAAAATTCGGTGTGTTTATACTGTTTTTAATTTGTTGCCATGGATTTATTCTTGTTCTAGCTTCTCTAATTGGCTGCATATTTATATATCAAGCAGCTGCTAAATCACCTTAATTACTGAATAATCAGGTGTTAAATATTGTTAATCTTTCTGAATAATTAAACCTGTTAAAGTTTGACAATCTGACTTATATTTAAATATTTAATAATGATTTATGTTGTCAATAATTTGAAAAACCATGCATCAACTGATGGTTTATATGTAATTATATACATCAATTCAAATAATTAAATCAAATTATTTCTAACCTATAATTTTTATATTAGAAATTAATAATCTAATCTGGACCAAACTAAAATATGAATCATTATATCTTCCAGAGGAAATAGACAAAAATAGCACCAAATTGGATTGGTTTTGTGGTAATATCACCAACTTAATAAGTTTTGTAGAAATAGCACCAAAGTATGTGATCTGCCCAAATTGCCCTCACTTATTCTTTCTTCCTCTCTCTCCCTTTCTTCCTCTCTCCTTTGTTTTTTTTTCAAAGAACTCCATTGATCCATCAATGGAGGTCGGACAGACCTCAAATGGAGGTTGAATGGAGGGCGAAAGACCTCCATTGGAGTCGAAATGACCTCGACCTTCATTGGTGGTCGATGAAGAAGAAGATTAAAAAAATATATCTGGAAATAAGTCTCGGATATTTGGAAATAAGTCTCGCGTATTTAGAAATAAGTCTCGGGTAGGTCACCCGAGACTTATTTCAAGCCATTTCCAACTACCCGAGACTTATTTCAGATACCCAAGACTTATTTCAAAATACCCGAGACTTATTTCCAGATTTTTTTTTTTTTAATCTTCTTCTTCATCGACCACCAATGGAAGTCGAGGTCATTTCGACTCCATTGGAGGTCTTTCGCCCTCCATTCGACCTCCATTTGAGGTCTGTCCGACCTTCATTGATGGATCAATGGAGGTTTTTGAAAAAAAAAAAAAAAAAAAAAGAGGAAAGAGGAAGAAAGAGAGAAAGGAAGAAAGAGAGAGTTAAAGAGAGATTAGGGGCAATTTTGGCAAATCACCTTAATTGGTGCTATTTCTACAAAACTTATTAATTGGGTGACTTTTCCACAAATGGCTTTGGAAATAGTGCTAGAAATTTTAAGGACTCTATCTTCCATGTGCAACTCTTTGTTCTCTATATAAGAGGCCAACCCTTGCATGATTTATTATTCTCAACAACAGAGATTTTGCATATTATTAATTATATCTCCGATGCACATGCCAATATCAGTGCCAATTTTAGCACAAAAAATAGTAAAATGTTATATTTGACACATTATTTTAGCATTGTAATCCTATGGAAAATTCTATTCGATATGCTATTTTTTATTTTTTTAATTATTTAAAATTATAAAAGTTAACAAATACAACCAATGCATTGAATTTTTTTTAGAATTGTTTCAATCTCAATTTTCCTAATCAAATTTGTTAAATGTTTATTATTTAAAATTAAAAAAGTCAACAAATATGATTACGATTGCATTTAATTGATGTGTCAAATTTGACATATATTATACATTATCAACATATAATTAACAGATAAATTAATAATGGCAAATAGATAAATTAATAATTAACAAATTGACATACGAATACATGTGGAGAGGGGGTAAGGTGAGAAAAATGAACTGAAAAAAAAAATGTGGTGGTAAAATGAAATTGGATAGAAAAACAACAAATCTTTGGCCTTTTCTTTTTTCCTTTTCTGCTTTCTAGAGGTTTCGAATATAAATTATATTATTTCAAATAATTGGGTGGAAAATTATCTAAACACGATTATATTGCGGGCCCCTAATTCTATCCTATTATTAGTTTGATAAAACCCATTAACTTGATATTTATCAATCGGAGTGGTTGTTGTCGTATATATAAGATAAGGCAGTCGACGAGATGAGGTCTCATACGTACATCACGAGGTTACGGATTGAGTTATCACCTTCCTTAAAAATAAAAAATAAAAAGACCCCTCGAATCAATGTAATACTTCAATCAATATATATATATCAATAATGCTTAACATTCCATCTAAAATCCCATCTTTTTCATCACACTACATGTGGTATGTGAAGTGTCAAATTATGAGTGGATACACATTAATGACACCTACCTCATGTATTCACTCACAATTTGACACCTCACATGCCACATGTGGTGGGATGAAAAATGTAGGATTTTAGGTGGGATGTGTAGCATTACTGTATATATATATATATATATATATATATATATATATCAGTTCGAACTGACAAAGTTATATCAGTTCGAACTTTTATCAGTTCATTGTATGTGGGCCACTGGATTTAAATACTTTGATTTGGCTGTATGCACTTGTCAGTCAAAGTATTTAAATCCAGTGACCCACATACAAGGAACTGATATAACTTTTGTCAGTTCGAACTGATAATAGAAAGACTGTATATATATAAGGCAGTCCACTACTATGAAGAAGAAAAAAACAAATTCTTCTGCGGCATTAATTTCCTGGTAGTTCCCTCATTAAATTCGAAAATAACATGTGACCTCTTATCCACGGCATTATCAATATATGGAAATAGATAAGAATTCAATGAATAATATTATAAGTTACTTAATTAACCTTTGATTTAATCTGCACCATATATGTATTAATGAATAATCAACTAATTATAATGAAGAAACATTGAATCTATTATTGGTTTTTTTATTTTATTTTATTTTATTTGAAAGAAACTTTGAAGCTACAGTTGAAGTGTGTTGTGTGTAATTGACTGGGATTATTAATTAAATAGAAACTCATCACATCGTGAATGAGATGGATATATGTCTTGTAATTTTAGCTGCCGTTGGTTTTATTAATTGTTGATGCTGAGATGGATAACTTGTAATGGCATTTTCATCAGCCCAAAAAAAAATTAATTAATTAATTAAAGTAAATCTTAATGATTTTATTTATTTATTTATTTATTTTGTTTATACTAATTTATAGAAATTCGATCAAATAGAATAAGTCATGAAAAGATTTCGATATTTCATTAAATGTGAAAGGGAAACGTTGATCATAATAGATTTAGGTGTTTTGTGTAAAATATGTTTCGTACTGTATTCATTGATGTTGTGAATATTTATACATGCTGCGTCCTACATAGACTAGGAATGTTTATACATGGAAATTGATACAAACGACCTATATACTCTCCTAATAATACACGACATATGTAACTTCAGTAGGCAGCTACAGCTAGTTGTCTTCATGTGAACTACTATTGCTAATATGCCCCCGCAAGATAGAGCTTCCGGCGAGGATGCCTATCTTGGACCGATGAATAAGGAATTGTTTGCGAGGTAGAGCTTTAGTGAGGGAGTCAGCAAGTTGGTCTTTGGTACTGACATGAGCAACACGCAGTTGGTTGCGAGCCACCTGATCCCGAACAAAATGAAAATCGATGGCAACATGTTTCATGCGGCTGTGAAAGATGGGGTTGGCACAAACATACGTAGCACCGATATTGTCACAGTACACGACAGGTACATCAGGACATTGGAACCGAAGTTCATGGAGCAGGTGACTAACCCAATTGAGCTCCGCGGTGGCAGAAGCAATGGCGCGATATTCCGCCTCTGTGGATGACCGAGCAACTGTGTGTTGCTTCTTGGAGCACCAGCTGATAGGTGTGGAGCCAAGAAACACAACATACGCCGAAGTAGAACGACGATCATCAGAAGCATGAAGACGGAGGGGGGAACTGCGTGAAAGGAATAGACCATGGTCAAGTGTGCCTTTGAGATACCTGAGTACACGCTTGACAGCATTCCAGTGAGTCGTAGTCGGCCGATGCATGAACTGAGAGAGCTTGTTCACTGCAAATGAGACATCCGGTCTAGTAAGAGATAGGTACTGTAAGGAGCCAAGGACTTGCCTGTATTGAGTAGAGTCTGTAGGGGCACTGCCATCATTTAGTTTCAAGGACTCAGCTAGGGAAAGTGGAGTCGAAACCGGTTTTGACTCAAGCATGGTGGTTTTGGCGAGGAGATCACGAGTGTATTTTTGCTGAGAGAGAAATAGACCAGAGGAAGAGCGGTGCGCCTCTACGCCAAGGAAAAATGACAGAAGGCCGAGATCTTTCAGAGAGAATCGAAGAGCAAGAGCTGAGATGAAGTCACGGACCTGTGAGTCAGAAGAACCTGTGACAATGATGTCATCAACGTAGACGAGGAGATACAATGTGTTGCCAGGACGGTGCCGAAGAAAAAGTGATGCATCACACGTTGAATTGGTAAATCCGGATGCCAACAGAAAGGTGCGAAGTTCAGTGTACCACGCATGCGGAGCTTGTCGGAGACCATAGATCGCCTTCCTGAGTTTACACACATGTTGCGGCTTGGTGGAATGGATGAAGTCCGGCGGCTGTACCATGTACACATCATCTGTAAGTGTTCCCTGCAAAAAAGCATTATTGACATCAAGTTGGCGCAGAGGCCAACCATTAGTGACAGCAATTGTTAGAATAAGGTGAACTGTGACAGGCTTTACTACAGGACTGAATGTTTCATTATAATCGATGCCGGGGCGTTGATGGAAGCCTTTAGCCACAAGACGGGCTTTGTATCGAGCCACAGAACCATCCGAGTGACGTTTGATCCGAAAGATCCACTTACACCCTACTACATTTTGGGACGGTTGAGACGGGACCAAATCCCACGTAGCATTGCGCACAAGCGCATCATACTCGACACTCATGGCTTGACGCCATTCTGGGTGTTTGCGAGCTTGGGACAGGCTGGTTGGTTCGGTTTGTGGGGGAGAATGAGTGGTGACGTGAAGATCAAACACTGGTTTGGGTTTAAAGATATTATGCATGGAACGTGTTTGAATCACTCTAGCCGGGAAGGGAGACACCTGGTCAGGTTGAGAAGTAAGTGGGAGAGAGGCGGGGGGTACCGTATGTGAGGCACTGGGCTGGACATTTTCAAGTGGCTGAATTGTGAGTGGGGTTGACTGTGTGGGCAGATTAGGCGGTGGTGGTGGATGTGATAGGCTAGGTGGATCTGCTAATGACACGAGGATAGGAACAATATCATGTGGGACGGTGTCATGGTGAGGAGGAAATTCGGTGACAGATTGCTCACTGGTTTCTTGATCAGACCCGACTACAGAGGGAGGAGAGCGACACCAAGAATCAACTGCAGTAGGCGATTGTAGAGACATGCGGCTAACAGACGTAGCAAAAGGAAATTCAGTTTCGACGAACACGACATGACGGGACACAAAAACTCGATTGGTAAGACGATCTAGACATAGGTAGGCACTATGGTCAGTGGAGTAACCTACAAAGACACAGGGTTTGGAGCGGGGTTGGAGTTTGTGAGATGTATATGGCCTTAACCAAGGGTAGCAAAGACAACCGAATACACGTAACTTGTGAAAGTTCGGGTCTGTGCCAAAGAGTACGCGGAACGGATTTTGGTGGTTGAGCACCGGAGTAGACATGCGATTTATCAAGTAAACCGCAGTTTTGAAGGCTAAAGACTAATATTTGACAGGTAAGGACGCATGGTGAAGCAGAGTTAAAGCCGTTTCCACCACATGTCGATGTTTACGTTCAGCTGTGCCGACGTGCTCAGGTGTGTGCGGTGGAGATTTAAGATGTTGGATTCCCATAATTTGTAGGTCATGGCCAAGAGCTTGGGCCTCTCCACTACCATCAGTGTAAACGGTTTTGATTTTAGTGTGAAAGAAATTTTCAACTAAAGCCTTAAACCGACGAAAGACTTGTGGAACCTTAGATTTATTTTTCAGTGGATATAACCAGGTATATTTAGAAAAATAATCGACAAATAGAACATAATAACGCGAGTTATCAAATGACGAAATATGAGCTGGGCCCCAGACATCAGTAAATAAGATTTCCAATGGTTTATTACTAGACAACGATGATTTGCCAAATGGCAATTTATGACTCTTATTACATAGACATGCTGAGCAGGAAGAAAACGAAGACCTGGACTTGACGACTGGAAGATTGTAGGACTGGAGAATTTTATGGAGGACTTGCACAGAAGGATGTCCTAAACGACAATGCCATGCTAAGGGGGAGGCGACAGGTTGAGTAGACGCGGTATATAGGTGAACATTGGACGCTGGGTGACGCGATTTGACAGACTCCGGCCAAACGTAAAGATTTCCTTTATTCTGGCCTCGGACCAAGGATGCCCCCGTAGTCAGATCCTTCACAAGAAAACAATCAGGAAAAAATTCAATAGATGTGTGATTGTTAGAACAAAATTGAGATACTGAGACAAGATTATGAGAGATTGTAGGAGAGCACGGGACATTTTTAAGGCGAAAAGATTGGCCAGAATTATGTAGCAAGGTAGAGCCAATATGAGTAATAGGAATGGTTTTACCGTCCCCAAGCATGATGTCCTCTGGACCATTGTAATCAGAATGTAGTGACAGGTTCTGGAGATCCGACGTCATGTGGTGGGAAGCACCCGAGTCTAGTATCCAACTTGTATTGTTGCGTAAACCAGGCTGAAGATCAGAAGACATGTGGTTGGCTTGTGGCCAATTGTGGACTGGCGGAGGAGGTCGAGAGCGGCACGTACGGGCTGTGTGCCCAAATTTATCACACAACTGGCAGGTAGGCCGAGAGTTGTTGTGGGTGGGCTGTGGGCGCCACTGATGATGCTGAGCTGCAGGTGATGAATATTGGCGAGAAGAATTGTTGGAGTGGAAGCCACGTCCACCACCTTGAGAGCTGCTGTGACCGAAACTCTGGGACTGATTAGGAGAGCTGTTGTGGCCGAAATTCTGATGGTGGCCAGTACTATTGAAGGAGTTACCTTGATGTCCACGACCTCGCCTATTGAACGTTCGTTGGTTAAACTGAGCTGTTATAGGAGGACCAGATTTTTTCGAATCCTCGCAACGAAGATAGGCCTCATGATCAAGGAGTTTGTCATAAAGTTCTTCAAAGGAAATAGGGGCATCACGGGCTCGAACGGCTCAGGCAAGAGGCAGGTAGGCTGATCCCAATCCGTTTAGTACATGGATGACAATTGCACCCTCATCAACAGTGTGACCAATCAATTCAAGATTGTCAATGATGGTCTTGATTCCTTGCATGTAGTCCGCTACAGATTTGTCGTCGAGGCTAACGTTGGACAATGAGTCAAGGAGACCAAGCTTTCGGGTATTGGATCGATTAGCATAGGCAACTTCTAGTTTCTCCCAGGCTTGAGCAGAGGTAGTGGAGCGAGTAACAATGGATTGCGCAGCCCCCATACAGGATACTTGGATTGCATGAAGGAGAAGCCGATCTTGACGAAGCCAAACCTGATGTTCCGGATTGGCTGTGGTACGGTCAGATTCAGGACCACCGGAGTCGTCAGCGGCGGCTGGAATGGTTGCAGGGGGACACGGTTTGGTACCGTCTAGATATCCCATAAGACCATAGCCAAAAAATAGGTTTTCGAATTGCGATCTCCACGCTGCATAATTCCCCCCTTTGGTGAGTTTAATAGGAACTTGAGTGGAATTAATGGCAATAAGAGACTGAGTGTGGCTGATAGGAGTGTTGGTGGTTCCCATAAGAGTGACTGGAGGAGCAGAGGAAGAGGAAGAGGAGGCTGCGGTTGGGCTAGGAGGAGACATGGTGGTCGGCTGTGTAGAGGGAGACAGAGAGAAAAAAAAAAAAAAAAATTAGGGTTTTAGGATCTCAAGCTATTTCTTAGCTGAGTGCTCTGATACCATAATAGATTTAGGCGTTTTGTGTAAAATATGTTTCGTACTGTATTCATTGATGTTGTGAATATTTATACATGCTGCGTCCTACATAGACTAGGAATGTTTATACATGGAAATTGATACAAACGACCTATATACTCTCCTAATAATACACGACATATGTAACTTCAGTAGGTAGCTACAGCTAGTTGTCTTCATGTGAACTACTATTGCTAATAGATCACTCAATTGTGAAGGAGAAAAATAACTATTATTTTCTCACTCAAATGATTTGTATGAAGTTCACTATGAACATGTATATAGATATATAATTTGCAACTCAATCAATACATTGCCAAGTTGATGAATGCTAATTTGTAATTTGCGACTCGCCTACGTGCGTCCTTGCACCCTTGTACGAGTTTGTGATGAATGCAACTATGGTTCCTTTCAGAGTTTCAGGGTCGATGTGTTATCTGCGGAGTGGGAATATCTGATGCCTACTACTGCTGTAAAGAATGTACCCAGCAAGAGAAAGACAGGGATATAGTTGTCCAAAAAATGTTAATTTAAAGAGTGCCAAAACAGACCTGTTTTACGAGCCTAAGAAATATGGTTGAAGATATAATTTAATTGGTCTTCCTATTGTCAGTTCGTCCTGACAATAAATATATCAAGACGAAGAATGTAGACCACAGATTATGGAGAAGTTTTGATAAATGCATACACTTTGAGTCAAAGTATGTAAATCTAGTGGTCCACATTCTTCGTCCTAATATATTTATTGTCAGGACGAATTGATAATAGAAAATCTAATACTTAATACTTCATTTTTATTATAACACATCGAATATTTTTTTAATATTACCATCACTACCTCTCTGCACAAATATTATTTATCACTACCAAACATGGACAACTGTTTTACACCCACCCACCATAATGTAATTTTTTTTTTGTTTTTTTTGATTGGAAGTAACACCTGTTACAACAACTGGATACCAGATCCAGCCAACAACTACAACTGGGACCATCCAGATCAGACATTGGGGAACAGCCCAGACTATAGCTTCCACAATGGGAAGAGAGAACCCAAACCCACAACCGGGAGAGGGACTGAACAACCCAAAACCCCAACCCACAAACGGGGTGGGGACTGAAACACCCAAAACCCAACTCACAAACGTGAGAGGGACTGCAACAACAACTAAACTAAAAAACAATAAAACACCCTCACAAGGAGGACTGAAACTAGCCGACCAAACCAAACTCCGACCAGCAAAGGAGGAGATCCACGGCTGCCGGCAGATGTTCCGGAGGAGAGGACCGGGCCGACGAACAAGGATCACCGATCAGACTGCCCACACCGAAGATAACACCCTAGATCTGGCCAGATCCGAGAGGATCGGCCGATCTAACAGCTGCCGGCGTCGAAAGGAAAAAGGCTCGCTCGGTGCCCACCATAATGTAATTGTCACAACATTTTGAGTTACTTAGAGCATCTACAAAGGGCCCCCTAAATTTTAGCTAAATTTGCTAAAAAATTATTTTAGTTGGTAACTTTTTATAAGGTAGAAAAAATTATGGGACTCTCTAGATTTATTTTGACCGTTGTCAACAATAAAAAATTGAATGTTGACATCATTTTTTAATAAAAAAATTAGTTTTAAAATAATAAAATAATAGGAAAGAGAATTTGGCTAGTATAAAATGGCTCTCTAAATTTGGAGAATGCCTTGCTATTTCTCCAAAATAGAGAGCCACGTTTAGGGAGTTGTTGGAGTACCAAAAAAAAAAAAAAAAAAACATCATCATTAGCCATTTTCACTAAGGAGCATGTTTAGAGAGCCCCATTGGAAATGCTTTTACAAACTAACCCATTTAATTCAAGAAATATAGAAACAAAATTTATGCACATTAGCTCTTAGGCCACATCTCCAATGGAGAAAAAATAATCTCCGATGCATTGTTTGTTGGGGAGTAGAGATCCATACCATAATGAAGATAGATGAATGTGTAGATTGATAGATCAGTTATATTGACCATTGGAGATTGACGGTTTATAATTTTTCAGACATTAAAATTTAAAAATAAATATATTTTTTATCCAAACAATATTAGAAAAAGCAACGAAAAATTTAAAATTTAATCTATGAAATTTAAATTCTACAATGTTTCATTATTTAAAAAATAATTTTTTTTAATGTTATCAATCTTGATAATAATTTATAAATATTTAAATATATTAAATATTAGTACCATTTTAAAGATCTTAATGAAAATTTTATAAATATATTATTTTTATCAATATTAAAGTTTATAAATTATAATTTATTGATTTGTTATTTAAAATTAGACATAATTAAATTTGGTATAAAAATATCACTCTCACAATCAATGTGGAAGGGAGTTGTCCTGTCATCTCTGCTAAGGCCATCTTCAATAGAGAACATTTTATAAGTTTAATACTTCCAAAATAAATAAATAAATAAATAAATCAAATAACTATGTTAAAGCTTATCACATTTTTTCACAAAATTTAATTGATAAAAATCTAACAATTTCTATTTTTTTAGTAATTCTAGATAACCCAATAATCCTCACAAAATAATCTCAAATTATATATTAAGTAATTTATCAAAATCAATTTGAGACAGTTTTTTTTTTTTTTTTTTTTTCCTAACAATTCTTTTATTAATTTTTATTTTTTAAAAATAAAAATTATTTTTGTGGTGTCTCTGACTCTCTGTCTGTTACAGCCTTACAGGCTTTGAAATTACTACAACAGACAAACGAATAAAAATGGAAGGATAAATAAAGGAAAAGAAAGAGACACGTGGACCAATGAAAAAGGCAGCATATGGCGCCAACCACACAGACTGGGCGGGATTCCAAAAACCAAGAAAACAGAGACCTCACATGCGTTGGCCTTTTAACTCCGCAACACGCGCCCTCGTACACGTACGCTTACCGGTCACCGGATTCACCGGTTTCAAATTTGAAACCATAAACAAAATGTTAAAATTAAACAGCAACCAACTCCACACACTATAAAGATGCGAAGCCAGCCTCGTCAACATCTACATTCACAACATCATCAACATTGATATTGTTGTTTTCCTTCTTCTTCTTCCAAGTGTTCATTTTTCCGTTGGAGGTTTTGATTTAATCAAAGCTATCTCTTTCTCTCTCTGCAACGGCTCTCACCGGAGCCATTTTCTGAAATTCTAGAGAGCGTCGCAGAGAGAGATCGAGTAACAATGGAGGTAACTAGGGCTTCATTTGGATTCGTGGCTGTTGTTCTGTTGTTTGTTATTTTGTCGCCTGCCGTCCATGCCCAGACAATGAGTACCGCTCCCTACCCAACCACCGACGGTCACTCTCACTCTCTCTCTCTTTCATTCTCTCTCACTCAATACATGTATACTTGCATATCTGAAATGAATGCTGCATTGTTTTATCTTTCTCATGTTGGCATTGAATGATTTTGCAGGGACATCAATTGATCAAGGGATTGCTTATGTGCTGATGCTGGTGGCCCTGGTGCTCACTTACCTCATTCACGCTGCCGACTTGGCTTGTCCCTTCTAATTTTTTAAGGTAGATTGGGGAGGGAGGTGGGGATATCACAGAGAGATGTTTTGGTAGAAGAAGAATAGTGATGATGATGATGAATGTGTATCTTTTCGATAGTCTGTCTTCAGATAATTGGGTCTGTTTGTATGTAAAACTTTTCTTACTCTAACGATCATTTGTGGTTGGGTTTGGAGGCAGACTGATTGTTTTTCTAAACTTCTTGATTCTATCATTCAAATATCAATTTATTGTCATCTTTGCATTCCATACACTGTATTATATATCCAATCCATATCTGCTTCAAAATCTCAAATGTAGCATACTTGGGAACTGACCAAGTCAGAGCCTGAGAGGTATGCTCTGTCGCAAAATACATATATATATATACGTTCAAGCAATCAAGCATTAAATAAACTAAAATGTTGATTAATGTGATGTCTTCGACTAGGCTACAATTTATGCTTAAAGAGTCTGCAACGGTAATATAAATCATTGAAGAGTATTGTCGAATGATTCCTCAAGACTTAGGTAATAAAAGAGAACATAACGAAAAGAAGGTGATGAGCTACGATAAACCAATGGCCAAGTAAAGGGATTAATAAACGGATAAAACATGATATACACTTTGATTTTAAGTTTTTAACTAGATTTTTATCTTTCAAGTAGGATGTACCGGAAACCTATAATAACAAAGGGTACCCATCGCAGACCACTTGACCATCATTGAATTGACACAAGATTGCCTGTATTAAAAAATGCACGGCAAAGTGTAAGCTCAAACATATTGCCTGGATATTGCTAACACCACCCACCATATGCTTTTATCTAGTTGCCTCAAACCCTCAACCACAGTTCTATTCAATAACAAGCACAAACTTGTGTAAGCTCATACAACTACATTACTGGTAACGAAAAAAAAAAAGGTGCCGTTGTTTTGCACCATATCACGATGAGTATTAAAAAGTTAGAAACAAAAGGCTTTCAGGGCTAAATGTTTGTCAACTCTAATTTCCTCATGGAACATTAGTTTAGGATGCAATGCAATCACAGTTATAATCATTAGACATCAATAGCTTTCACCAATGAGAATGTAAAGGAAGGGCAAAAAATATCAGAGTTCTCAAAAGATACGTTACAAAATTTCATCAAGCTTTCTTGCTAGACTGGTTTGCTTCCTTCCCCTGCTCATCAGCTAATGAGAACTTCTTCACTTTCTGCAAGGGAAATAGCGAAAAAGGAAAAATAGGAAACATGCTCCACCGTAAGAAAAAAATCATGAAAGAACAGCAGGAATTCACATAAATGCAAATGATTGTATAAAGTTCATATAAAGCACCGTAACATAACTATTATTGAAAAGTGTAGTTTCATAATGCCATAATGGATTCAAAATAATCAAGAATCACATAATAGTGAAGCAGCCAGCTCCTCAAAGCTGGATCCTTGTATCATCAGAACGATCCTAGCAACTACAATCCATCATCATCGAGTAATATTTCTGCTATTAGGTGATAATACCCAGTTTGATTTACGGATCCATTAGGTTTGACTCTATCTAGTAATTTCTATTTGCAATGCCTTGAATCCTAGCCTTCGCACTATGCCGTCAAAGAAAACTCTTGATAGAGATTCGTGAATCATGACAGTCTTCATTATTCATTCTATAAACAACTTTAATGCTTGAAGGAAATGAACAAGGAGCTAATATCCATATGTTCGAAAAACAAACTACTTCCATCGAATTACAAAGAGGGACTGGAGTAAAAATTTATGAAACCACAATTTCTATGTTGCCTTAATCGAGCGAATTACAACCCAATTTCATTAAATGTCACTACTCACTAGAAACATCTATCTCACTAGTAGAATTAATGTGCTAATTCGGGTTTCGGGTCACAAACCGACTCAACCGATTCCAAATTATCTATACCAATTGATGATTCGAGAATGTTCGGTTCGAAAACAACGAAGAAGATGAAGAAGGAACGAACCTTATTGACGACGCAGTCTCTCAAAACTTGCACGAGACGGAGGCATTTGTCTTGATCGAACGGCGATTGTGCGACGCAGTTGAGAAGATCCAACGCCTCCACTGCGCACTCCGGCTTATCGCTTGTTTTCTCCATAGATCAGGGTTTTAGGTTCCTCGCTAAAAATTACTTGTCAGGGTTCTTGCTTTCAGAAAAAAATATATATATTGAGGAAGTGTTTGGTTTCCGAGAAATTTTTTGGTGGAATTGTAAGTCCCGCCTTTATAAAACTGCGGCGGCAGTAGCTGCTGTTTCGTTCTCTTCAAGTAATGATAATATTACATTGGGCCTGACTTGGGCCTCAATTTTACTTCAAATCAAAGCCCAACATTAGGCCCAAATAAAACAATTGCCCAAAAGTATCGAATGGATGTGGTTTTTTTTTTGTTCCATGACATAAGCCCAACAAATGTGAAAGTACGGTCCAATAAGTTCTCATGCAATGTAAATGTTGGAAGTGTCAATTATAAATTTATAATCGAAAGTGCGTATCAACTCGTTTGAGCGGTTGTGCACCTTTCACTTCGTATTGAGGATGAGAGTTCGAGTTTTACATTACTCGTAAAAAAACAAGCGTCAACAAATCTTTCGTTTGTGTTGTGTGTGTAGTCGTCCGAATCGATAAATGTTGTGTATCTATTAATCAAATTTCAAAAGGTAAATGAATTTTTTTTCTTTTTGTTTAATTGAAGAAAAAAAAAAAAAGTGATGGTAACATTAAAGAAAGGAGAGCTGGACAATTATGAGAGGATACAACATAAAAGATATTGTTTATAATATCTAAGGAGTTGGTGAAATGTATGAAGAATATTTTATGATAGATTTTGGAATTCATACAAGTGGGAAGCTGCAAAGTTGCAAGAAGTGAGTGAAAGCCCACAAGAAGTGCGTGTCTAGTGGAGTTGTGGGCTTACGTATTAATATCCCCAGCAAATTTCATGAGATATTGACCCAAAATAACATTAAAATAAATTATATATATATATAATATATGAACCAGGATGTTTTGATTTTAATTTCGGGTAGTGTATATCTCCCCTAACACTTAAATGGTGTAGGGTCGAGTGTCACCATGCTTATTTTATGAGCACGTGTGAGGGTTTTCATCTATAGGAGTAGATATCTTTTAGTACAAAAAATAAATATTTGAACACCAGTGTTATGGGATAAGATATCCCTCGCTTATAGTAATAGATAACCGGATCGCATTTGTAGTACTTTATTTCGACATGTCCCGCATGAACCCGATTTTTAGATATTTGAATGAGTAATACTATAGAACCCAACAAAATTAAACCAAGATCCAACCAAAATGTTGTGGTAAATAAGTTGTCATCAGACAAATCATAGGCGATGTGGTGAATGGTATGGCAATAATAAATCACTTGCCACATCATTTAAGTTGTGGTTTTTGGGCTAACTTTTTGGGTTGATTAATATTAATGTATTTGAATTGTTGGTGTTGTGGGAGTGGATATTAACGCTTGATTTCTTCACTTACTCTATTAACTCGAATTTTATATAATATCTATGTAGATTGACCATAAATTTTGGCATGATTCACTCACTCACTCATAGCATCTCCCACCATACTCCAAATTTTTGTTTCCAATAAAAAAAATTAGAGTACCAAATTTTATACTCTAAACATACATTCCAACATTTAATATTCCATTCATTTATATATTATTACCTTTTTCATTAAATTCAATTAATATATAATAAATTTTAATTTATAAATTTTATTAACATAAAAATTATACCATTAAAAATGTCTCATTTAGATATTTAAAATGAGTCTAATATTGAATATTAATTAATAATTTTTTATTTACTCATTCTTACCATACTTTATCATTTGTGTGTTTTGGTTTCTTTCTCATGTTCTAGTCTTCTATTATGCTTTCCTCATTTTCTTTCTTTTTTTTTTTTTTTTTTTTTTTTTTGTTGAGATTTTGCATAAATAATCTGATCTTAATTCTCAACTAGACTATGGTTATCGTTGTTAATTAGTAGGTGTAATTAAAACAAATAAAAGGTTGCTCATTGACCAACCAAACCCCGTTAAAAAAACCCTCCTTTTATTGTTTTTCATTTTATTATTTTGTTATAATGTTCTCTAAAAAAAAAATTATTCCGGTGAATTTTTTTTTATAAATAAATTTTGGTGAAATTCTAATTATTATTTTGTTATAATTTTGGTGAAAAAAATTAGATTGAAAAAGGTTAGAAAAAAAATAAGTAGGTTGGGAAAATTAGTTGAAAAATGTTAGAAAATAAATAAGTATGTTGAGAAAATTAGTTGAAAAATGTTAGAACCTAAAAATTAGTTATTATAAATTCATGCACTAATAAAACATTATATTTTTACAATAAGTAAAAAAAAATTACAAATGTTATTAAAAATAATATTTGTTAAAATTTAGTTGAATAATAATTTATTAAAGAAAGTAAAAAAAAAATATAATGAAAATATAATTTATTTGAAGATATAAATAGAAATAGGGATATAGATAGAGATAAGGATAGATAGTGTGGTGAGACTATGAGAGTAAAAAAAATTTAGAAATGAAATATGAGGGGAATATTTTCTTTTAAAACTCTATTTTAGAGATAGAGAAAGAGTTTGAGGAGTTTTCTCTGGTAGGTACGTAACTGTAAGTATACTTATAACATACTTATCCACCTTATCACTTTTTATCAGATAATCAAAAAATGATAAGGTGGATAACTGTGCTAACAGTTATGTGTTGAGAAAAACTCTTGGATGGGAGATGCTCTCACTCACTAAGATTTTTATATATTTTGGTTAATTAATATTTAATGTATTTGAATTGTCGGTGTTGTGGGAGCGGATATTAGCACTTGATCTCTTCACTTACTCTATTAAGTCGATTTTTTAATGTAATATCTATGTAGATTGACAATAAATTTTGGCATGATTGACTCTCTCATTCACTAAGATTTTTGTATATTTGGAAATTGGATTGATGACTCGGGTGTCGGTAGGTGAAATAGAAAAGAATGGGTCCTACTTGTCCGTGTGTGCACACACAATACATGAATAGGCATTTATATCATGGTCCTCAACAACTAATAATCAGTTGCCACGTGGCAGTATACATGTCCTTCCCATACCTATCACCCAGTCATCCATCGTGAAAGTTGAAACCGGGCTGGAGATATGGAGACATATAAGATAAAATCTTTCATATTTTTGCAAAACAACAAAACAAAATTCCATACACATTTCACGTGACCACACCACCGACCTCACTCTCACACATCTACTCACACTTTCATTTAATTTATCGAACACATAAATCTTGATTAGAAATGATTCTATGATTGTCAAATTGTAATTGTATTATTATTATTATTATTATTATTATTATTATTTATGAAATACGGTTGGTTCATGGTAAACCGCTCACATCCATTCACATCATTACATCAACAGGTTTAGATTTAAAATAATATTTGAATCTATATTATTAATATTTGAGATTTAAGGGAGATGTATGTGAATTGAACTCACAACCTCGACGTGTGAGTCCGAAGGTATTACTGAACTATCTTAACTTTTGTCATCGAGCTTTCAATCTTAATAATACAAATCTGAAGAAGTTCCAAGAAATAATTTACCTTTTATTGAAATATCGGAACCAATCTAGTAGCTACTACTCATGGCCCATGGGTCACTATCTATACAAAATTTAAAACTCGTGACTAGTTTATTATAGTTTAGTCATTCACATAATCACAAAATAATTGAAACATAAAGTTAATTAATGGTGAGATGGTAAAGATAATAAATGTCACAACCATATCATTAATAGAACAAAGCACATCTAAAATGTGTGTAGTCTGTCACCTCTGAAAATTTGATTGACATTTGACACAGACGAATGACCTTTTTGTGTCGGAAGTTCAAATATTGGGCCAGAGAGAAGAAGCCCATCATTTTAATGGGCCAAAGAGATAGATTTGATTTGGGATCTTATCAGAAATGGAGGGTACAGAATCCAAATCAGCAGAAAACGAAGGGATAGATTTAATTGGGACCCACACATCTGGAAGAACAGTGATTGATGAGCTGTGAAGAGAGAGGATTGTGAGGGGCCCAGGAGCGGACCACTGAGCTAGTCACTAGTGGCACACACATTTGCTTGCTTGCAACTGAACGAGCCAGATTGATTTTTAGTGAAAGACCGTTATGCTGACATGACGTGTACGGCCATGATTGACTCGATCTGTTAAGCGGGGAGGAGGGCTGCGGCGGGAGAATAACAATGAAGATCTTCGTAGATTGTTTTGTTTTCTTCTAGTTTCTGTTTCTTTTTTTTTCTTTCTATTATTTGTTTCTATTTCTTCTCGTTTCTCGTTTCTCGTTTCGGTGGAGTTGTATGCAGGGCGGCACTTGTTGCCTCAATAACAACACCTGTCTAACTCCACCAATAAGGTTGAGACAAGACATCTTCGTTGTCAAATGAGGCACTATATAAACCCCATTTGACCTCACTCTAAGGTAACATTTTTTCCACTTTTACCTAACTAATAATTTGGTAACTAAAAGCAAGACTCATTCATACACTCGTAAGAGACATTTAACCCTAAAGATAGGCCACCGAAGGCCTCATTTCCAATGCATATCCGAAGGCTCATTTTCGACCCCAACTATAGTCACGTTACGATAATTCAAAATTCAATCACATTAATCATGTTTAGGCTGATAAGCAACCATGGAGTAATACAACTTTTGAGAGTTCATATATGTAATATGTTAGTCTAAAATATATATATCTCATGTGGGAAGAATAAGAGATAAGGAAACTTAAGTGGTGGATTTTTTTATTATTATTTTTTTTTGGGTGTATTTTTTACGTACAAGTTTTTATTTACAAGGTCATACGATGCATATGACTTGTGTTGGGGGGGGGGCCCGAATTTAAAATTTTATGATAAATGACTGAGTTCATTAATTGTCTTTATGTAACAATTGGAGGTAAGAAGAGATCAGAAAAATCCCAGTTGTATGGATTTTATTTTTTCTTTCATCACTGTATGATTAGAAAAGCCTGCAACTCTATTTGCCAGGATTTAGAAGAAAGTGACATCTCCACTAGCTCTTTGTTTTGTTTACACCACAACAGCCAGATATAGATGACTGAAATTTATTACAAAATAGGCTTGTATGTGCTATTGGATTGAATTCAAAATCCATTTTACAGTGAAGAATTTTATTTAGATTTTATGTAAAATACCTTTCACATTTTATTTGTTGGTTTTCAAATTTTTCAAGTAAACAATTGAACCGCGTTTGATTTCTTATCCTAAATTAAGTGAAAAATTAAGTAATTATATTTTAAATAATTCAATAGCAAGCTAGAAAATAATTTTTGAATACTATATATATGGTACGTCTCTTTCGTATGCTAGAAAAAACATTACAATTCAAGTTTTTTCCCGTAATTTTACAGGACGAAACAAACGTTCAATTAAAATTTTAAATGTTTGCTAATCGAAACCACGAAAACCGATTTAACAAATGTAGAACTTTAATTAGAGTGAAAAAGAATAATCATATTCACATAGACAGAAAGACAGAGAAAAGGGTGGAATGTTTGTCATTTTAGTAAAACCATCAATGGCTGGTTTGTTGTCAGGTACAGGACAGTGTATTTCTTTGGCTTATTTATTTTTTATTTTCATTTTTGTATGAATAAGCAGATTATTTTCATGAGTCATGAGGCCATTGAAAAGGGTTTTTTTTTTTTTTTTTTTTTTTTTCTTTTTCTGGTGTTGCAGTGGTACAGTGAAGCCCACTAATATGCCAAAATCTGGCGGCAGCTTTGCTTATCCAGCTAATTCATGGGACCACTTGATCATCAAAACATTGGAAAAAAAAAAAAAACAGTTGGAATCTGAACCCTTTGATATACATTTTGCTATGATCAAATTTTGGACGGCTGGATTTTGACATCCATCCGAATTCGTATACGAATTGAATAAGTAAGACTTGGGACACAAGAAAGTGAATATATTCTGAAACTAAACGACAGATATTGAATTAGTGAATGTTCTTACAGTTTCTTTTGCTGTAACCAATTTGTAGGTTTCTTTTTCACCAACAAACAAGCAATAGAGAAGGGACCCAACGCAGCCCTCATCGCACTACTATGCAATCCAATGAAATCTATCGTCTCAAACATAATAATTACCACTTTTATTTTCATTTTAAGGCATGCAGAAATCATATCGATATATAAATTTATCATTTACGTCCTACGTTATCGAGATTATAGATTTGATTTACGTTCCGTCACCTACCATCTAAATCAAGAAGTGTTATAGTAGTTATGTGTGGGGCTAATTTGAGCCTCGATTGGAGTTACGATATATTTATGAGGGAAAGATTGATAGATTCAGTGTCTAGGAGATTTGTAATGTTTCATTAATTGTCAAAATCAACCGTTTTTCGTCCCAAAAAAGGAGAAAGTGATTAAGAAGGTTAATTAATTAAACATGTTTACTGGGATTAAGTGAGGCTTCATGAGTCACTTTCCAATAGGGTTTTTTTGTTGCTCTTTGGATCTGCAGAGGCACTTGGTCTTATAGGGAGAGGAGACGTGGTAGAGAATCAATAAATTTTACAATTTGGTCCTTCTATATAAAAAGTAAAAAACAAATCTTAGAACCCATTAATTGTACGTCATATTTGTACAGTTTCTAGATATTATCCATTCATGCCTCTCCAGTTGGGGAACGAAAAATTACACAATTTAGAATTGCAACCTGTACAAATTTACAATTATACACAAATGTGTAGTGTTTAATAATACAAAAATAATACAGTACAAATTTACAACTAGAGATCGGTTTGTTTACCAAACATGTACACATATAAAAAGATCGGTCAACGGGAAAATGTATGACACGTCACTCATATCTACCGTCATAGATAATACATTCAATTTTTAATTTTAATTCCATATCTCGTGCAAGGACACGTGCTTCACAAAAATGGACCAAAAAAGTGAAAATAAAAATAAAAATAGAAGACACTATAACAATTAGGCAAACTCGTCCGTCACCGTTACTGTGACGGAGTTCATGTTAATAATATTAATAAAGTAGCAAAATTACAAATCCAAAATTGGAAACAAAATATAAAAAAAAAAAAAAAAAAAAATACATCCGATATATTCAGTTTCCGCCGATACAAAACTTGCCGAGAAACCGGCATTTAATCGGACGAGACTATTAGTTTTACTGAGATTAAGAGAGAGAGAGAGAGACTCAAACGGCAACGAGAGGATCCAAAGCGAATAGATCCCCGATATCTTGAAAATGGTCATCCACTGGCCAACTTGAAGATCCGAACCCGAAGTCCATACCCGAACTTAAAAACATATCACCTAAATCGTCCTCGAAAACTCCATTACCGAAACTGGTCTCTTCGAACAAATCCGGGATGGAGCTTTTAAAATCGAAAATATCGTTTTGAAAAACCGTCTCGAAAGTCGAGTAATCGGAGAACTCCGAGAAACTCTCCGACACGCTTGATTCGTCTCGCGTTTCGCTGGCGATGTCTCTGGAAGACTCTTTGCTGCTGGTGTGAGATTCGGCCTCTTCGTTGGAAGGAGAAGGGCACCGGAGGACGGAGACCGGGGAGGCGAGATTGTGTTGATGGTTGTTGCTGTGAGAGTGAGACTCATCGCCGGAGTTGTAGCCAGAGCTGACAACGATAGGCATGTCTTGCGGAAGAGGCGGAGGAGGAGGTGTAGCGAAGTTAGTGAGCGCGTCGGGTCCACGCAGCTGAATGGCCGCGTTGTCGTAGACCATGGCAGCCTCCTCTGCGGTGTCGTAGGTTCCGAGCCACAACCGCACGCGACGCAGAGGATCTCTGATTTCGGCGGCCCATTTCCCCCATGGCCGCTGCCTCACACCTCTGAACTTCTTCCCGCCCGCTAGCTTCGCCGCCACCGGCTTTAGACTCATCGGAACCCCGACCTTTCCGGCAGACCTCTTCCGATTACCACTCTTTGGGAATCTACTCTTCGAAACGGCCACTTCCGGCTCGCTGTTGCACGACGAGGACGACGACGACTCTATTGTAATCTCGTTGATGAATCTCCTGACTCGTGTCCTAGTGTAAGAAACTTCGCTCTCTTCGTCGCTGGAAGAGTCGGTTGCGTCACCATCGGTGACTGAAATCCGTACGACTCTGGGCTTCATTTCCGGATATGCTGTCGAAAAAGGGGTTATGAGCTTGGTGTGGTTACAGTGTTCAGTGTACTTCACAAAACTTTGATCCATAATTTTATTTTTCTTCTGTAGAGTGAGTGAGTGACTGATTTTTCTTTGCTTCTCAGATTCGCATTGAAAGTGAAAGTGAAGCGAGCGTGCGGTGAAATAGAATGGAAAAGGAGAGAATAGATATTTTTTAAGAGAAGACACGAGGAGAGAATAAAGAGGGATAAAAAGAAAGAAAGCCGAGAGAGAGATAGTGTTAAAGAGAAGCTTAAAACGGAGAGAAAAAGACCATTACTTCAATTGAATAATCTCTTCAAAAGCTATTAAAGAACTGAGAAATTTCAACGAAGGTCACTACCCCTCCAAAAAAATATATGAAACAGAGAGAACCAAAACACACTAGTGGCACGGAAAAGCAGAGAGAGATATGGTGAGTGAACAAGTGAGACAGAGACAGAGACCGAGAACTAGAGCTTGTTCAAGTCGAAATATATTTGATAAAGTTGATTGAAAGTTAATGGAGGAAAAGCAAAAGGGTTCACTGTAACAGTTATCTCTTTCTTTCTTTCTTTTTTTCTCTGCTTTACCGGAAAGGAAAAGCGAATAAATGTTCCGAGATGAATCACCCACCCACCGTTAATGGACACTTTTCCAAGTAACTTATCGGAGACAGCTCCTGCTATTTCTGGGAAAAAAATTCTAACTTTCGAGACCCCAAAATCGCTTTCATGAAAGGAAAAAAAAAAAAGAGATGATTGATGAGTCTTTGTGGAGAGATAAGAAAACAAAAATAAAAACAGAGTGAGAGAGAAGAGTTGGGAAGATGAAGCACAACGCCACAACTGCAAAAGTCGAGGTGGATACCAAGAGTATAGCTCTTTTATAGGATCCCAAACCGCTTGTAATTAGTTAACTCCGTTTAAGTTGCCATTTAATATTACAATTTAAAAAAAAAAAAAAAAATTTAATATATTTAAAATAAGACTCTTTAGGAGACTCAACCGGAGATTAAAAGATTCCGGCGAGGTTTTGAGATATTTTAAACCAGTCGCCGCATATACCGGATGAGAACACGTGGCGGATGTGGGACCAGGAAAAGAGGAGATCCAATGGTAAATGTGGACTAGAGGCTGACTCGGCAAAAGATTTCTTCTCGAAAGAAGGGATTTTGATCACGTGAGAGACCGGACACTGGGTTCAGTCTTTCCTTTGACTAATTAAAATATTAATTCTCTCTCTCATAAATCAATAATACTTAAATACCCATTAATCCTCTCCTTAATTACCTCCTAATTAACAGTTAATCAAGTTTAAAAACCAAGGCCCGTTTTTGTATTTTCACACGTGGGTGTTTAAACTTCAAGCGTGGAAAAAGGGCCGTTACAGTAGCGTGCTTGAGCTGGACTGTGGTGATATTTACCATTCTTACCCTTATTTTATCTTCTTCTTCATTCATTTTCTGGGTTGGGTCCGGTCATTTTACAGCTGTGGCCTGTGGTAACATGGGAGGCAACCTCGGATTTGGAGCCACCCAATGTCATGTTTTTCTACTTGCTGTTTTTTACTTTCTAGTTTTATTTCTAAAACAACAATTATTATCGGGTACGGAAAACCGTTTACCGTCAGTTAATTCTCAGCCGTTCGATCCAAATTTAATCATTAATACGCTTCCCGTTTTTATTCAATTTTTGTACTGTTACGAGTTGTTCTAAATTATTACTACATTAAATTTATTTTATAAAAAATAAATATTACAATAGATTTATTGATATGACAAGATTAAATAATACATGTACTATTTGCTCAGTTTTGGTTTTTTTTCTTAAATAAATATTACAATAGATTTGTTGATATGAGAAGATTAAATAATACCTGTACTATTTACTCAGTTTAGGTTTTTTTTTTTAAATAAATATTACAATAGATTTATTGATATGACAAGATTAAATAATACCTGTACTATTTGCACTATTTGCTCAGTTTAGGTTTTTTTTTTTTTAATAAATATTACAATAGATTTATTAATATGACAAGATTAAATAATACCTGTACTATTTGCTCAGTTTAGGTTTTTTTTTTTTTTTTTTTTTACTCAAATTTGCTGGGTTTAGTTTGTGTATAAATTATTTTAGGAAATAATAAAAGGTTTTGCCAAATTTGGAAAGTTAAATAAAATATTCGATTAAATTCTTACTGGTTACACATGAACAGTCAATTTATGGTAAAAAAATTTTTTAGTAAAATTTAATTTTCTGGTTTCATGCATATTAATAACAATAAAATTTGTTAGGTGATTGATGATTTCATGTAGCTACATACAGTCCTTTGTAATAAAAGTAACCATTAACGTATTTCTTGTTTCTTACTGTGGACTCATGCTATGAACCCTCCAATATCCCACTTGCAATTCATTGAAATTACCAATATACCCTCTTGTTATCTTCTGTGTCTCCACATAGTGGGCCTAGATTTGGATTATGGGCCTGAACGGGCCGTATCGAAAGCCGTCCGGCTTGTTTCTTTCCTCCAGTTGCATTTTTTTTATCATTAATTTATGTGTTTTGTTGTTGGACTGTTTTCAATGGCAACAAAATGTTTTTTTTTTTTTTTTTTTGGCACGAGTGAGGATGATAATTAATGCCCACCTTGGAAAGGTGACAACAAACACATTAGGATTAGGGGGTTTACATGCAAGTTGCCATCATTTTGTTGTCTTGTTCTAATTTTTTAATTTTCTTTTTAAGTCTTAAAATAGTATTTAATGCACAATCTCTTGGCGGCTAATAGTGATTGCTGACTATAAAGAAATTCCCTTCTAAAAAAACCAATTTTGTGAACTATATTGGCTTCTCATTTTTAATTGTACAAAATAATTGAATTTTGGATAGTTTTATTAGTTAGAAAAATAAAAATTCAAAAGACCCTATTGAATTTTGAAATTCAAAGATGACGAGATGATGTTAGTTAAGCGGTACGCTCCTCACACTTACATTATGACCTTTTGGGTTCAAGTCGTATCTCTTCCATAAACTCTGAATTTAATGTGTTGAATATCGATGGATTAATTTCTAGTTATTAGAAGGGTTTTTAGTAAAACCAGGGGCGAAACCAGGAATTTATTTCTAGGTGGGCTGTGAACAATTTCATATAGATAAAAAAATTATACTATATAATAGAACAAAATCATTTTGATGACGAATCTTGATAATACGGGAGAAATTTCATTAATTAAAATAAAAAAGTATATCTAGTCAATAGACAAAATGAGCTTTACCCTAAAATACATATTCTAACCAAGAAAATAAAAGGGAAATACGCATGTAATGTAAATACAATAAGATCCTACTTAAATTTTGGCTTCCAAACTTCAAAGATGCAAAAGCATCTATTACAGAATCTGAATCAATTGTATAAGCAAATTCTCTTTCAATTTAAATAACCATACAATTCTCAAGAAACACATCATCAATCTTGTTGCGCAAAGATGTTTATACAAGTTTCATAGCCGAAAATAAAACTTAATTTTACAATTAATTTTACTACATAAACTTAAAAATAACAATAAAAATAAAACTTACGGTTTTCTCCTGACGACGCCTGTATACCTCCACAAATCCAAAAGCTATGAAAACTCATAAAATTAAAATTCTTGAAGACTTGGTGATTAATTTATATGGTAAATCTACTGCTTTCGGTTGTTTTTTCGGGGTTAAAATTTTCAATTTGATTTTTGAGTTAGTAAAGTGTTAAAATTTCTTAATTTGATATTTCACTTGGTTAAGGAAATACAATGGGCTTCAACGAGCTTGATATATATTTTTATGTTATTGAGCTGTTATAAAGATAAAGAAAAATATGGTAAAGTTAAGTCAGGATCAGAATTGGACTAGGTTGAACTTAGAATTAATTGGGGTGAAAAAACTTTCTTTCTTTCTTTTTTTCAAAAAGCTAGGGTGGGCTGTAGCCCACCCAAGCCAGCCCTATATCCGCCCTTGAGTAAAACTGCCCTATTTTAGGGGTTGAGTTACAAATCTACCATAAAACCCAATTAAACTACAAAAATACCCTAAATTTCCCAAAATGCTCTCACTCATAACTACGCCCCATTTATTAACCTTATTTATTAAATTTACCAACCATTGAGTAACAGATTACCAACAAACTCATAAATCCATGAACTAAACAACATCTAACATTTTTCTTTCTCTACACCACATTTCCTTTTCATATTTTAAGTTTAAAAAACATTGGGGAATGTTATATAAGGTTGTTTGAAGGGTAAGTATTTTACACTGTAAAATTATTTTTCCAACCTTCTAATCCTTATTTTGATGATGGTATTCACGTATCTTTGTTTATTTATTTATTTATTTATTTATTTTTTTAAATTCGAATGGGGTATAAAACCTATGTAAAAATCCATCCGGTCAAGGTGACTCGAGGAAAAAAAACATCGGGTCACCCTGACCCGATGTTTTTTTCCTCAGGGCAGGGTGTGACATAATGGTTTTTCATAGAATTCTAACAAATTTGATGGGTTTGATGGGTTTGTTGGTAAAATGTTAATTGATGGTTGGTGAGTGTAATAAATAAAGTTAATAAATGAGGTGTAGTTATGAGTGAGGGCATTTTGGGAATTTTAGGGCATTTTTACAATTTATTTGGGTTTTAGGATAGATTTTCAATTCAGCCCTTGAAATAGGACAGTTTTACTAAAAACCCAAAAAATATTTAAAAAGCAACTATTCATGCCATGTATAGTAGCTAAATCCATGAATACTATATTGTGCTTATGGTTTATTTTTTATTTTTTATTTTATTTTATTTTATTTTATTTTCAATGGTAGGCTCATGAAAAGTTATAGAATTTTTTTTGTCAAGTTTATTTTTAAATATTTTAAAAGTTCAATTATAACTTTTGAAGAAAAAATATTTCTTTTTATTAGTTTACAAATTATGTTGAGTCTCTTTAAATTATGTAAAATAATTTAAATGGAATCCCACAAACACCAAGTTTTATTGCTACATATGGTTATAAAACAAAATTGCAATTGAATTTACATATAAACAAATTATATTTTTAGTGGAAGGTTTATAAATAAATATAATTTATTCAAAAAAAACTAGTATTTTTTAAATTTTGGTTTGATCTTGTTGAGAATAAAGCTATCATTTGGCCTCATCGAATTAAACAAGAGAAGAAGAGAAAAAAAGAATAATGCCGATAAATCAAAATCATTTATCTTCAAAAATTCCAAAATATTTCAAATGGATTTTTAATTTCCATTATTAGGTATCACTTGTTTTTTACTTGGAAAAATATGTATAAATTACGTGTCAATAAATGATTGTTTGGTGGGTTCTCACTATCAAAAATTAGAAAATAATAATAAGAAGAATAAATGGTGTTTGACTAAGAATAATAAAAAAAAAAATTTAAAAAAAATCAGAAAACTTTCCAATCATGTGCCGTTTTGTTTTCATTATTCCATTTTTGGAGTTTGTATCGACTATTAGTGATTAGACAGATATTCATGTAGTGTTTTTGTTGAAAGCAACTTTTTTATTTTGTTGTATATTATCAAAAGAAGTTGTAAATATTATTTAGCCCTAATTCCCTCACACCCACAGATGCCGTCGTGGATTCAAGTTTTATCCCTCCGCTCCCTAAAATCATATTTTTGTACTAAAAAACTTATTGTCTTTTAATGAGACGATCTATTTTATTTTTAAAAAAATATCTGGTATATTTAGAAGTTGTCTTGAATCATAAAGAGTAAATTGTATGAATAATAATTACATCAAAAGAAGACTTATTCTTTAGAACAATTAAATTTGAGTAATGCTAGAGGACCCAAAAAAGTGACCCAAATTTTGGACCCAAACCTATGTGGCAACATCATACACAACATGGGCCCACGTCACTCTTCCCAAAGATCCCATGTGATGTTGCCACATAGGTTTGGGTCCAAAATTTGGGTTATATTTTTGGGTCCTCTAGCATTACTCATTAAATTTAAGAACATAATATATACTTTATTTGATTATATATATATATATATATACAATTTTTCTATTATCAGTTCGAACTGACAAAAGATATATCAGTTCCTTGCATGTGGGTCATTGGATTTAAATACTTTGACTTGGTTGTATGCACTTGTCAAATCATATTTTAAATCCAATGGCCCACATGTAAGGAACTGATATATTTTATATCAGTTCGAACTGATAATAGAAAGACTGTATATATATAATTTTTTTTTTTTTTTTGAGAGAGAAAACAAAAGCACTTGTAAACTATAAATAACAAGTAATTAATTCATGCTACAAAGTACAAACACCGTGTGATACATCGACTAGTAACAAATTAAGTAGATAAATCAACGGCTGTAAAAAATCATAAATTAAAAATCAAATTGATTTGAAGAAAAGTACTGTTAATGGATCCAAGGGTTAAATTGAAGTGAAAGTAATTATTTTTGTAAAACTTTCTTGGAACTTGGATTATGTTAATAATTAATTAGGAGCCGTATGAGTCCAATAATTTAAAAACAAACAAAACAAGTACATTAGAAGAGACAAAATCTATTAAGAGAGGTTTTGTTTTGTATCTCTAAAACTAAACAAAACTTAATTAAAAAATTGAAATTAATTTATATATTTTTTACTTTATTGCAAATGGGAGGTGGTGACTAGTTAGTTAACGTTTTCTTGGAGGCACAGGTCAAATGAAATAAGCAGAGTCTTCTAGATACAAATTCAAGAAGCTTTGAGCCCACAAATCTTTATTTTAATTAATTAATTTTTTTGAAGAAATTCATGTAATGAAATCCCCACCATCCATCATTGTTAATTTGGATTTTTATTAGTTTTCTTGTTCATTGGAATGTATGATTAATACAAGTCAACCTTCACTTGGACCTAGATGTGCTTGGTTTTTCTAATCATCGTTGCATAATCATACTGTTTATCAAGTAAATACATACAATTTATATTTAAATATAAATTTCTCTTGTTTTTAAAAAGTATGAATTTAATTTATTTTTTTTAAATTGAATGGTTTAGGAAGCCTGTAAGAATCCTTATTTAATTGTCAATAAACCTAGCATGAATTTCATATACAATTCCTCCGAAACTTCCGTATGAAATTATAAGAGATCCTTATTTATAAAGGGTAGTGTTAACCTGTGCCCTTAGGGTAAGGGTACAGATTAACAACTACAAAAATTCTCAAAAAGGGAACTATTAATTACATTTATTGATTTAGTCAATGTAATAAATATACATTTGTAATAAATGTTTTTCACTTTTAGTAAATTTGTAATTGTTAACCGTAGGGCACATGTTAACACTACCCGTTTATAAATATAAAATATAATTTTGATAATTTTTATTATGTAGGATCACGATGATATATATATATCACTAAAATTTGAATATTAGTGTATTATATATATGTAGTCTTTCTATTATCAGTTCGAACTAACAAAAGATATATCAGTTCATTGCATGTGGGTCACTGGATTTAAAAGATACTTTGCAGCCAAGTCAAAGTATTTAAATCCAATAACCCATATGTAAGGAACTGATATATCTTTTATCAATTTAAACTGATAATAGAAAAACTGTATATATATGAATTTAAATGTTTGACATTCACTTTTTAAAACAAAAAAACAATAATGGGTAGTGTTAACCTGTGCACTTAGGGGACAGGTTAAAAACTCAAAAGTTACTATAGAAGAAAAGTCAACTACAGTATTTATTATATTGTTATAATAAATATAGTAATTGAGTTTCCTATAAAAGAAACTTTTATGCTTTTAACCTATGCCCTTACTACCCAACAATAATATATGTTCTTAAGAAAATTTGTTAATACTATAAGTTCAAGTTTATGAAAATATTTGCAATAAATGGGTATTAGAAGTTGATGGATGCTAGATCCACTCTCCAAATTAACTCTTTCAACACACTCTCTCTTCTCATGTTGACATGTGTCTACTTTTTACTTTTTTTACTTTAAACTTACAGCTATAATATAAATGAACTGATTTTGCATGTTATTTTCAATTCAAACCAAAACATTTTCCCCAAATTGCCCTTATCAAAGATAGAAGAAAAAATGTTCAAAGAATTAAAGGTAGTGGTTTGAATAATATTTATTAAATTTGTTTTATATTTATTTTTCAATAAAAATTAGTAAAAATATATTATTAGCAATATTGAAATTAATTTTAAATACAATAAAACTCACATCCCACATTTTGAGTACATTTGAGTTTTGATATTATTAAACTTATTAAAATACTAAAAAACTTGTTTAGTTATTTTACATCAAAAGAAAATTTATTTTTTAAGTATATTTTTCAAAACCAAAATTAGGGTTACTTTATAAAATATTAAAATGTGATGAACTTAAGAAAATATAAACAAAAATGTTAACTTTATGAGTATAAATTATGTTTGGTAATGACAATAAAAAAAAATATAAAAAGGTATATAATAATAATAATAACAATAATAATAATAATAATAACAATAAATATTAAGAAAGGTAACTGAAAATAACATACAAAACCAGCTCATATATTATGGTTCTACGTTTAAAGTAACAAAGTAAAAAGTAAACACATATTAACATTAGGAAGAGAGAGTGTGTTGAGAGAGTGGATATAGCATTCCTCTTAGAAGTTTAACTGTTAACAAATTTATCTTTATGCAAGAGGTTTTATGTTTAAAATCTAGTCCGATGTGATTGATTCAATAATAAGTCTCTCACACCCATATATTGAGTTTGTGGGGTTAAGTCATATTCTCTCTTCAAATTTAGAATTTATGCTTTAAGGAAGGAAAAAGAAAAAAAAAAAAAAAAAAGAAAAAAAAAAAAAGGCCATACATATTAAAACTGAAGAGAGTTTTGGTTATTTAGTGAAATGAAATAATAATCATCACAGAATTCTTAATTATTATTTTTTGTTTTTAAGAATTCTTTAAATTAATACACAACAAATCTCTTGTTACTTGGGCCTCTTGCCAATGTGGTTGGACCCTCCCCTGGAAACCTTCATCATCTCGGTTCTAACGCCCAGTGTGTGCATGTATATATATATATATATATATATATATTATTTGTACCCCTTGGCCATTAATCCCAAGGGTGGATGTTGTCCTGTGGGTGCTTTCTTCCTGCTTGTGGGAGCTGCAGTCCGGGCTGTGCTAATAAAGTCTAATCTCGCTAGTCCCGGTAATTGTTGTATATTCAAAAAAAAAAAAAAAATCTCTTGTAATTATTATTATTATATTTTGTTGTGATTAAAGTGGATTTGCAGGCAGTATTGGAAAGAGAGATAAGAATAGTAAAAAAAAAATCTGGGAAGAGGTAGTAGGCAAAGAGGCATGAACCGCAACCGCACCGGTATTGTCTGGAATCAACGGCTGTAATTGATCGGTCCCACTCAAATTACACCATCTTTAAACTGTCCCGTTACCGGCACCGTTCGCAGTTCCCATTCCTCAAGGACCGACACGTGTACATGGTCAAGTGACTATGACGTGTCTACTGCATACCAATAAAAATCCGCCACTAACGTTTCCGTTAGATAATCGATCTGTCTACATTTTCCATTTTAATATTTTGATACAACCGTGGATAGTATGGTCGAACGATTCAAAAATGAATCGTTCGACCATACTATTACTATCGGATCTTAGAGGCTACTGCGGATTCTAGTCCGTTCATTGCATTTGGGAAAATGAATTTTTTTTGAGTTCTTAAATCATTGATAAGAACTAAGAAATCAAGTGTAATTCAAATTAATCACTTTAATTACTTTGACTGACCGTTTTTACATATATTATAAGCAAAAAAGCAGTAGGAACTAGAATGAACAGTGCAGTAGCAATAAATGCGAGAATATTTACTTCCATAATCTCATCGTTTCGTTTTTTTTTTACTTTGCAATAACTCGGGATTTAATCCCATAGAGATGATAAATCTTTCGTTTGTCAATTCAATGGGATCGATTAGATTTCAATGATATTGAATCGGATCAATATCATGAATAACAATATCTGAGCTATCAAGTCGATTCATCGTCGAGAATTGAATAGTATAACATAGGCGGATCTTTTATCCACATACTAATACAAACTTAGATTCCTGAACTTTGAAAGGAAGATGATTTTTTAATAGATTTTTAGAATATTCAAATAAATGACGCATCGTTTTTAATAAGGTTACAGTTTGCACATGATAGTGATTTGAATGAAAAATACGATTCATCCGATAGGGATGCACCCTGACACCCTGCATTATCTTTCTGACTTGAATTATAAAACCTTTATAAAAACAACCCATAATAAAAAGTTACAAAATTTTCATTTTTTTTTATTTATTTGATAAAATGAAAAAGGAAGAAAAAGAAAAAGAAAGAACTCAAATTGAGGGGGTGTAGCTGGTTTTAAAAAACATGTATCCAATAAATAGCGGAGAGTACTTGAAAAGTGGGTTCAAAAGGCCTCAAATTGAGGAGTTTAGGTAGACAGACAGTAGAAGAGCAAAGCAAAGCATTATTGGGAGGGACCAAACATCACACATTCTGGAATTTATGTTGTCAATTCTTTAATGGGTTAGGTTCATTATTCACTGTATTTAATGTTCTTTTTTTCCATCACAATTAATGCATCATAATATTTACTTCTCCCTCACTCTTCTCCTTTAAACGAGACATTGATTTTTTTTAAAATTTAGCCCTATATAATTGTAACATAAGTGTACACAGATTGATTGTCTTAACTTAAACAAGAAGTACTTGTCTTTCAAGTTTTTTTTTTTTCAATTAAGTTCCTTGAAGAATAAGTATATGTTTAGTGTTCGTGTATGGATTTTGAAGATTTGTGGGACAAATATCCTTTAGTGGAATAAGTTTCTACCTCAACTTTTGATGAAATTATTGTGATTGGGTAATTATTAGTGTTAATTGAGTTAGTAGGAATATTTGTTTAATGTAAGTGTTTTAACTTAACTTATTTTGATTATGGAAGTAGACATTTTTAACATGTTTGTAGTGTTTGATTTCAGTAAATTATGGGTGATATTATTAAAAAATATAAAATAAAAGAATTGTCTAAATTTAGGTAACGGTAAACTATAAGATTTTTATATAGAATATTTGATATGTTAACATGTTCCTTTTTTTTTTTTAGCTTTAAGCATCGGTATCCATAAGCCCGCTCTCCCAGCACAGGTTTTCTCCATTCACAAGACTCGAACTCGAAATCTTACTTAAGGGAAAAGAGTGCCGAACCATTAGAACCAACTTGTGTTGGTATGTTAACACGTTCCTTCACGTGCAATGTGAAGATAGATAGCATAAACATATTGACTACATGACAATTAATATATCGTTATGGAATGTAATCCGTATATACGACTAGCAAATTTAGAAGGAAAAGGGAGGATTGAGGATTGAAACCTAGCTATAGCTAGTTCATGGCTCTAATATTATTCGGTCCATGAAAATTCAAGTTGGTCAAACGATAATATTTAAAATATGAGATTTTACACATTAAAAATATTAAAACGAGTAAGTAAGATTCTTTCTCAAAGAGATTATCAAAAGCTTAATCATCAAAACTTACATCAACATAAAAGACAAATGATTAGATCTGATAACATCCATGATTAGAACAAAAGCAAGGAATGATTGAAGAATTGTTTAGTGCTAATTAACAGCAACATTATTTTTCGATTATAATGATAAAAAGTAACACAGCACTAGACATGTCTACCTCATCAAGTAATTTGGGTCCATGTGGCGATTAGGGTCTCGACAATGGCCACATCATCCAATAGTTTCTCTGAAATAATAATAATAATAATGAGATATATATTTGAGCAAGTAGAAGTGATTATGAAGTGGGATTCATGAGCTTGTTGGTTGTGAATTTTGTCTTCATAAGAGACAATAGACATAGTATTAAGTATATAATTAAATAATTAATGGTTTTGATTAATGTTTTTTTTTAAAAAATAAAATAAAAGTGATCAGAAAACCATGAATTCTGGGACCGTGTTATCTTTCCAACTAGCATGCACGATGTGAGTTTGATGATGGGTTAGGGTTTACACGTGTAATTTTATATGAAAAAAAATCTGTTTAGAAGATACAAAGATATGATTTAAAATTTAATTAATTGAGTTGTCACTGAAAACTCCAAATGCAATGTTGTTAGACATAAAAAGACATGACTTACAGTTTCCCAAACAAAATATTAAAAAAAAAATTATATATATATAAATTCAGATTCAACTGAGCTTCATTTAATTTCTTGTTTCTTTTTTATAGGGAACAAAACCCCTTTTTAAATATTTAATTAGTAGAAAAATATATATGTGGAAGGGTTCTTGACTCTTTAGTAGTTTGAACGACTCTCTTTGGATAGTGTATTCAATTAATTTCCTTTTTTTTTTTTGAATGTCAAGAGGTCTTAAATCAAATTCCACTCTTATTAGAGTTATGAGAAATTTGATTTTATAATTTAGATAATGGTTGGAAATTAAAAATGAAGTATTTGAGAAATTGAGTTTCTAAAAAGTAAGATTTTTAATAGCAATAGATTTTGAATTCTCATTCTAGGGTTTGAACCAATTTGAACTACAGTTGAGTAGAAGTTTCAGATGAAAAAAGGTTGAGATAATTAATTTAATTTAATTTAAAGTCAGAGAGAGTGAATAATTTGGTTGGCTGGGAAGTGGGAACTAGTGATCTATATATACTAGACAGCCTAGTTGTTGTTGAAAATATAAGACACATTTTCAATGCAAGTGCTGTAATAATAATAATAATAAAAATAATATCAGTCAGTATCCAAAATATTGATCCCACCAATAAGAGCGTAGCACGTGACCCAATTTATGAGATAAATGTAAAAATATAAAACAAAAAAGTTCTATGCTCAATTATTTATTTATTTTTTTTGTTATAAAAAATTTATTGGCTTGTTTGTGAGATTTTCTAGCCCTACCAACTTTCTTCATGGAATTGTCATTTTGTGTGCCTTGCAATTTGCATGGCCTTTTATAAATGTTTTGACCAAAATTCATACACTTGTTTTAATTTTCACCATTTTCTGGTTTTTATTATTATTATTATTATTATTATCACTTTTGAGTAGTTACTGTCATTGTTAGATTTGTTGGGTAGGTAGATATTGGAAATTGAAAGCACCTAAAAAGAAATTTATTATGTTCTTTGTCACCTTTGAAACTTTGAATGGTCACAACCATACATAGGTTTTTTTTTTTTTTTTTTTTTTTTTTTTTTTTTTGGGGGCCATTACTCACTTTATCTTCCTCTCTTAAATTTTTATTCATAACTATATATAAATGAGAAGAACTTCATTCAATGAAAACACACCATCTCCCATAAATTCATATGAAAAAATTCGATATTTTCTACCTAGTTGATCTAAATTTTCACGTGTTAATAGTCCCTGAACACACCATCTCCCATAAATTCATCTGAAAATTTATTTCCATCTAGTTGATCTGAAATTTCACGTGTGAATATATTATAATAAAATAATTACTTAGTGAACACATCTTTTACCATAAATTCAACTTGAAATTCGATTCTTCACACCTAATTAATATGAAATTTCACGTGTTAATATGTTTTAATAAAGTAACTCGTTGAACACACATCTCCCATAAATAAAACTGAAGTTTAGATTATTTTTTTTGGATCAGGATCCTCTCATTGTCTTGTTTTTCTTTGACTTTTCATAATCTAATGACACCTAACCAAAATAAAAAATACATGGTCAAGATTTGATCACTTTTTTTTTCTCTCATACAACTTGGCGTTTTAATTACACTTGAAAAATGTCAAAGAAAAACAAGGACAAGGAAAGGATCTTGATCCTATTTTTTTTTCCACCTAATTGATATGAAATTTTACGTGTTAATTATACATTACTCGCTGAACACACCATCTTCCATAAATTCATCTGAAAATTTCTTTCCACCTAGTTGATCTGAAATTTCATGTGTTAATATATTATAATAAAATAATTACTCATTGAACACATCTTTTACCATAAATTCAACTGAAAATTCGATTCTTTCCACCGATATGAAATTTCACTTATCATTACGTTATAAAAAAATAACTTGTTGAACACTTTTCCACCTAAAAATATATATTGATCTGACCATCTGAAATCTCACATGTGAATACGTTATATAACAAAAATGACTCGTGATAAATGATACGACAGTTGTTCTGGTTGGAGTAATATTCAAAACTAAAGGCAATATATGATATATGCAACTAGCTATGGCTCTCTTCCCAACAAAATGACAGCAAATTTGAAGGAAAACAAACTGTGAACGGCTGGGGAAAATCGATGTGTGGGCTCTATTGTCAGGATTGGTCCCCAGTACTGCATGTTGTTTCTTCATCAGCTTTTTATTGGGAGTGTTTTTTCTTTTCAGTCAGGATTTCCCGGAGTTCTTTTTTTCCGTGAACAATCTAAAAATGCTTTTATTTGTGTTTTGTGTTTTGTATTTATATGGTGGTCATTTTTCTTTTGGTTTTGGTACTTTTAAAAAGAAGTTTCAACTTAGGAGGAAATCACTCAGACCTCGAATTAATGTCCTAATTGATACTCTTGTATGTTGTAGTCATGTAGGGTGTATATATAGTTTCTCTCTAATCCCCAACCCCAAGGAGGTTTGATTCTTGTTATTTGTTATCTAATAATCACTGAGATTTCATTTATATATACAATTTGATTCCATTCGTGAACATGGGTGTTGGTATCTTATTGGTATTTAGATGTATTATCGTTAACGATCATGAAATAAACTAATGTGGTCGTCGTGGGGTGTCATTTTCTTTTCTTTTGGCTAATATATATATATATATATATATATATATATATATTAGACATTGTCAATATAACTATCTATTTTCAGACGGCCTGTTGCACAGCCATTTTTTAGGTTGACTGAGCAAGTATTTAAAATTGACATTAATTTTTCATCTATTTTTGGTAAGGAAATAAAATTAAAAAAATAATAAAAAAATTGGACACGTCATTAAAAAAAATGTGTTTTAAGCATAAGTATTGAAGACCAGATTTTGAGTTGATTATCTATCAAGTATATTTTTATGCCACATAGGAAGCAAGTTTCTTGACATTGTTACCATATCAACGATTTTTGGTATGCAAACCACTTTTGCATTGGAGATGTTTTAAATGATGCTTAGGAGTGGAAAAGAAAAAAACCTCGAAAAAGTCAAAAATGATTTTTGAAAAGAATCAGATGATTTCCTTTTAGAAAAAAATTAAATGAAAAAAATTACAAATTATAGTTGGTAAAAAGAAAGGACAATTTGGAAAGAGAATGATTTGCTTAAGTTGTAAGTAATATAAGCGGACAAACCATTTATTATGGTCAAAATTTTATGTCAAAAAGTAAAATACTGGCATGTGTCAAAAAAAAAAAGAAGGAGCGTAAAAGATGGGGGGATTCTGACAAGTGTTCAAAAGTTAATTCAAGATTAACAAAATTAACTATTATATATTTTAGGTGTTGTTTTACCCTTATTTTTGTTTTTGTTTTTGTTTTTTTTTTCTTTTTTATTAACAACACTGGAATTTAAAAAAAAAAAAAAAAACAATCAGTTGAATAAAAAAAAATAATATAGAAAATCAATTGAAAAAACAATTTTTTTTTTAACAACTCAAAACTTCAGCACTCAAACCCTAACCCATCTATACCCACCGTTCAAAAATTTTATAGACCCAACAGCTACCACTGTGTAATTTTTTTATTATTTTTTTTCCATTAAAAAACCAACATCAACCCCTCCCATAACCAAACCTAGCCACCCAAACCAGCAACCAACCAAACCCCACCATCGATGGTTCGTTTTTCGACTAGGAGTTCGCTATGCCAGGCGAAACTGAAGAAGAAGTAGCCGAAGTTCGTGCCGCTGGAGTAGGGAGAGAGAGAAAGAAATTAATATGTTTTGGTTTAGGTTAGGGTTTGGTGTTTGCCGTTTGGGAGCTAGAGAAATGATGATGGGACGATGATGAAGATGCAGATTTTTTTGAAACCTTGAAAATGCGGATTTGAGTGTTTGGAACAGATGACATGGGTGTTGATGATGATTTCAATTTCAATTTTTTTTTTTTTTTTTTTTTTTTTCAATTTCGAGTTTTGTTTTCTGGAGAAGATATATATATATATATATATATTTTTCAAATTTTTTGTTAGAAGATGGTGTGGGTGTTGATTCCTAGAGATGATTGTGTTGGTGTGGCTTTTGATTTTTGGTCTTGAGAATGTAGATGATGGTGTGAATTTGGCCGTTGATTTCTGGGTGTTAAAGAAGATGAAGATGGGATTAGGGTTCTTTGAGTTTAGATTAGTTTTTTTAAAAAATTATTAAATCTGAATTTTTTTATTGTAATATTTATTAAAGGGTAGTGTTATCCTATGCCCTTAGGGCACAGGATAACAACTACTTTATTTCTATAAAAAGAAATAAATTCAGTATTTATTGTAATAAGACAATACATACAATAATAAATGTTGTCTTTTATTTCCGTTTATAGAAATAAATTAATTGTTAGGAGCACAGGTTAACACTACCTTTTATTAAATAGTTTTATATTTAGTTTTTTTTTTTATTATATCAATTTACATATTTGCTTTTGTGATTATTTTCTTGTTAACCTTAAGTTAACTTTTGGACACTTGTCAGGATATGGGGAGGGGGTAATGCTCACCCCCTTGAAGGGGGTGAGCAAAAATGAATTCCACTGGCCTAAAAGAGCAGTAGTGTAAAACAAGTAAACAACACAAACCTACTTCAAAATAAATAAATAATAATAATAATAAAATCACAGATTCACAACTCACAAGCCATCAAGAGGGCCGGCCCGGGAATTTGTTTGAAGTGGTGAACCACAAGCTAGGCCAGCCCAACAGCTCATTTTACCAGCATGAGTCCCACTCATAACACAAATCTATAAAATTCATACATAGCAACCCTCGTTCCTTTCCTTATTACTTTTTTTTTTCTTAATTTTTATTGCTGAACTGTTTAATAAAAATTAATAATGTTTAATCTCGATAGCTCAGAGTAAACTCCAGACCCTATCACATTGTCCAGTTTTTACTTATAAATAAATAAGAGACATATGCGAAGAGAGTGCTTAATCCAGTTGCACCATTCTCTATTCAAAATTTCAAAGGTATTTTCATAATTAAATGAAAGAATACTGGGTGTTTGATCGAGTAAACTACAAATGAATAAATTATTACAGTAATCACATATATATTTGACATCAAGAATAAGATCATGCAATTCGAAAAAAAAAATAAAAATGTAGAGAATAAATAACCTAAAGAATCTTTGATCCAAGCTGGGAAATTTTCATCGATTGATTGTGTTCGTGGGAATATATCAAGGGAGCACAAGTCATATGGTTTGGACAAGGTTTATAGACCTGTTACGAGGGATACGATAAGATTAAGACGCTGATGAGAAGTATGAAAGATAATTTTCGATACAAACAATTAAAAGCAGTAAAATGTTTTTTTTTGGAGGACTGAATTCGAAACTCTCCCTTATGGTCCCGCTTATAAGAGGGAGGAGATATATCACACTTCTTGATTCATATGTCATACATAAATATATTTTAAGGTCCAAATCCAGAAGGAAAGAAGCCCCTCCCATCACATAACACAGCAACAGCAAACTAACCCATAGCGTATTTCTGGGTCCAGCTCCGGGCAGTTGTCTCGTACTTGCTCCTGTCCGTCTTGTACATGTGGGCAATCTCTGGCACCAAAGGATCATCGGGGTTTGGGTCCGTCAACAATGAACAAATCGAGAGCAACACCTAAAACCAAAACAAATTTCTATTTTAAATCTCTACAGTTTCCTTGGCGGGATCGACATTGCAACCTCAGGTGACATCATAAGGTTACCTTGGATATGGTGAGAGCAGGGCTCCACTGCTCCTTCAAAATATCAAGGCAAATGCTACCGTTGCTGTTGATATTCGGATGAAAGACCTTTGTCCTGAATGCAACCTGCGGAAGATATTTACAAACATGATCAAATGGAAATATAAAGAATGGAAAAACTTCTAAATCGAAGCCTGAGGTAACTTCAGTAACGTGGGGCACATGTAGAGATGAAATGTTCAAGTTGAGAAGTTATTTCATTTTAAAATTTGTATATTTCACAAAAGGGGAAAGCCAAATCATCAAGAATGGTCTATGGTAGAACCTAGGACTGAAGCAATTTCTTTGACCTCAAAATGTTTTCTGTTTTTTGTTAATAAAACTAGAATTTCCCAGTGACAGATAATAGTAAAGCAGCACATGCAATAAAAAGTAATTAGTAATCAAAGAAAATTTAATTTTAAAAAACAGATCTGCATATGAGTTGAGAATGTTCAACTCTGAGTTATGTTTCTAGTGTCACCACATATGTTTAATTCTATATAAAAATACACACCTCAGAGTTGAAGTGTTATTAACTCTTATCCCCAAGTAGTCTTGGCAGCCCTTAGCCTCCCACTGTCTTTTGATTGTTTCAAAGTCTTAGATCTTCCTCATTCTTACCGGAATTATATAGCAATGATTGGGATCTTTAGGGAGAACTAGGGATATAGGGATATCTGTGGCTTGGCAACTCAGAAGAGAAAAAAATTTAACCATGTAAGCATAGTGGCCAACTCCTCAAAATTCTCTACTCATGGTTACTTGATTGAGGTCGAAACCCTAATCACTATAAATATTTATCCCACCCTTACATGATTTGTTGTATAATTCATATTATAAATAAATATATTTATTACATTAAATTGCAAGCTCTGAAGAGGAAACTAGGACCAAGGGCTACTACTTGGCTAATGTAAAATATATACAATTAACTTCGCTGACTCTTCAAATATTTTACAATTTAATCCACTATAAAATTATAATTGAATACCATAGTCGACACGTATCTATAATTGAAGCTAAAAAAGAAACAAAAATAATAAATAAAAGAAGGATTACTAATTTATTATAGCTTTGTCCTTGACCTATTAATCATTGGGATCAGGTAATTAACCCTTCCATGGAGAAAAAAATCATAATCAGGTAGGAACAAGATACTATCAACCTCTTACCTACCTTTTATATTCCTTTGAGAAACAAACTTATTTTAACAATACCTTAGAATAACCATATACATGTATTTAATAATCACACCGATTTTTCTTGACATATAATGTTCACTATGTCCAAAAGACTAATTACCCAAATCACCAAGGCATTGATCTATCACATGATCCCACCCTTTGGCAATTCTTAAGCATAATGAAACATGTGTTCATTATCTTCTTAAGATTGAGATTTATCTCAATATAATAACTATGAGGATCTTGCTATGCTATAGTACTTTCAAGTAGAAATCTACTCCTTTGGTATCATTCGATGTATTTGTAAATACACTAACAGATGATCCAAATGAATTTACATTAATTACCAAGATTAATGGTAAATTAAAACTGCCTAATATGTCTTAAAGGGGGATCATCTAAAAAATACCAAATAAGTTCAACCATCCAAATTGACAAGAAGACATGCTAGTCACATGGAATTTTAAACACACCACAATTATATATATATATATATATATATAAATTGAAATAGAGGCCTAGACTTAGCCAAGCTAGTGGATAGACCCACTTCCCATGAGCCCAAGTGCACCTGTATCAAAGACAAATAAGCCACACTTCTTGCTTTTCTTAAGGTTATCAATAACACAAAAGATCACACTGTGAATAAGAACCACATTAAACTCATATTCAAACATGAGTGGTAATGTTCACTCGAGAGACCAGTGATGCTCCCCCCAGTTTCAATTGGGTACCATATATAGACTTGTCAAGCTATGTTAAATTACATCAACATTCTCCCTTTCTACACACCCTTCTAGAATATATATATATATATATATAAATATATATATGAGAGTAATATCAGGACTTCATATTTTGCTTCTAATAGGTACGCTAAGATCTAGAAATAAGATGTATAGAATGTTATGAACATCTGCTTGTTGATATAGAAAAGAGAGAGCTTAAGCCTCATGATAAAAGTAACAAATTTTATAAAAACATACGAAGAAGATTTGTACAAGTAAATATCATACTTGTTACTTTGAATAATGGAAGTAGGAGTACCTTCGGTGGCTTGAAAGGATAGTCTGGAGGAAAATGAATCGTGACTAGAAATACACCACCTGCATATGGGCTGTCTGGAGGACCCATAATTGTTGCTTGCCAATGGAACATGTCTTCAGCAACAGGGCCTACACATATAAATAAGATGAAACAGAAAGAAAAGAAAATCAGATTTCATAAACTGTTGTACACAAGCAAATGAAAAGGAAATAGAAAGATGACTTTTTTTTTTGCAAAAAGGAGTCAAAATACAAACTGCTAATAAACATGAAATGATCAAGCTCATAATAGTTTTAGCGCATGCTGCAAAATTGTAGAATAGTTGATGTTGTTTAGAGTAACAAGTAACAATTGTTTCATTTCCACAATAAGTTCGTCGCCCCATACACATAAAGTCAATCTTCTTACCCCAAATGCTATGTTTAGGCAAATAAGAATCACGCCAACCACGTCATCGTCCAAATGATTACTCTATAGTCAACTTACTAATCTAACTTTCCAGAGTGGAAATCCAAACAAATACTAGCCAAATTTGGATTCAAACCTCTATACAGCTAAAAAGAGATGTTAACTGAAGCTCAATTTCGCTGTAAGCGTAGCCAGAAATAATGATTCTCAGACAAAAAAATTATTAACTAAATACACTAATAAAAAACAAACCAAATCATCCATAAAGGCCTAAACCTACAAAGCCAAAATCCAGCTCTCACCTCACAAACCTCACAAATCACATCATATGAACAAATTTTGGCTTCCTCCAATAACATCTAATTTAAATAAAATACCATATTTTCGCTTAACCTCTCAAAAAATTAAAACTTAAAACACATAGAATTACATAATTACTCTTACATAAACAAAAAAATAATAATTAAGAAGCTCAAATAATAAACAGAAACACCAAACCTCACAGTATCACAGAAAACAAAAAACAAAACCAAATCGCGAAAATTCAATCACGAGATCAATACAAACAGAAGAGCGAAAACGAAAAAGGATCAACATCGAACCTGCGCTGCAAGAGGTAGGAGGATCTTTCTGGAGATCCTTCAGCTCCTTCAAGATCCGCTTCGACGCCATCACGCTGTTCTCTATATATATATATTTTTCAACAAAAAAAATCGAAAACAAACTCTAGATCAGCTTCGTCTTCGATAGAGAGAAACCGAAGATTCAAATACCAGAGCAAAAAATAAATAATTTTAATTTTTTTTTTTTTTTAGAGATTCGATTACCTGAGAGAGATCCTCCTGGTTATTATTAATAGATTAGATTTTATTTTTCTTTTAAAAGGAGAGGGCTTAAAGTGAAATGTTAAACGATTTTTTATCTATATATAGAGAGAGACGATCAGACGACGGATATTATACAAAAATAATAATAATAACAAAAGAAAATAAAATGATTGATTCACGAGCTGGTGCTGTATTGTAATTGGCTATCGATATCTTTTTACGTGGACCCTACACAGACGACACAGTTGATAATTTCGATTATTTATTTATTTATTTATTTTAATTTGCCGTTTTTACCGGTTGACCTCCTTTTGTTTGGTTTTTCTTGAGTATTTTAGTGTTTTTCGAAAACTTTGTTAACTGGTCTCCGGTTAATTTTATCTTGTTTTGTTATTTCATACGCGTTTACTAATTAGGAATCGATAAAATCAGAATCAAGTTACTAAATTACATTCCAGTGTTTACTAATAATTTAGGAATCAGAAACATAATCAATTTTTTTAAACTAAGGAATTGGAATGATACATAATTGATTACAAAAATACCGTTGTGTATAAAACACGATGATATACATATATATTTTATTATGAAAAAATATATTTATATTACTCACAACACTATAATTATAATATATATATATTAGAGATATGAAAATGTCGTAATTAGTATTATTTATTTTTTTTGAAAAAATGCAATAGTTTTTTTTTTAGTTCATAAATACTATTGTAATATGTATATATAAAGATGATTTTTTTTTTTTTTTTTATAAATCAAACGGCTAAATTAATATAAATTATTAATTATGTAAACCAATATTAAGATTAAAAAAAAAAAGTAATCCAATATGATTTATGTAAATTAAAAACAAAAGTCATGAAGAAGATGATTGTTTTTTATTTTTATTTTTATTTTTAAGTGATGATATTTTAGTAAATATATCATAAATTCCTTTTTCAATCGTGGGTGAAAGGAATTAAGTTCCCTTTCCAACAGGAACTTAATTCCTGATTTATAAGTGGGGTATACGGAATTTAATTCCCTAAAAATTTAGTAAGAATGGAATTCAGAAATCAGGAACTTAATTCCCTTTTCTAAGTAGGATTTCTGATTAGTAAACATGTCATAAATACTTTATAGGAATTTTTTCCTGAGGTATTTCTGTTTCGGTACTATACGTATCGATACAACCAGTCGGATCATGGATCTTCTGGTACAATAAGTTATGATGTCAAACGGTTCGAGGGACTCAAATCCCCCACCACTAATGCAGAATGAGCTTTGCACAATTGCACTATAATATGTGTCGAGTGGTGATATACTTTCGAAGAGTATTGATTTTGGCTTTTCTTTGTTGATGCAACGTAAACACGAGGTAGCTTCTTTGGTGCAAACATCCTAAGAGCATCAACAATGGTGCCAAAAATCAGACCCACTTTTTGAAGACCCACTTTGGAACCCAATCATTCTTCCACAATGGTGTAAAATAAGACCCAAAAAATGAGACCCAAATGTGGGGCCCACCCAAGTAGACCCAAATTGGGTTCCACATTTGGAACTCAATTTGGGTCTTGCCCAATGATTGGGTTGGGTTCCCAACACTTCCCAATCATTGGGTTGGGACCCTAAATATATATATATATATATATATATATATATATATTTATATAATTTAAATTAAAATATATAACTATTAATTTTAATAATTATATATAATGAAAAAATATAAATAAATTTAATATATATATATATATATATTTCAATTATTTAAATTTAAATATATTATTATTAACTTCAATAAGTATATATATAATGAAAAAAATATAAATAAATTTAATTTCAATTATAAAATTTTAGTTCAATGAAATTAAAATAATTTAAATGAAAACATTAATTTTTTTAAGGTTTGGAATCGGAACCAAACCTTCGGAACCGGAATCGAAACCGAACCTTCAAAACCGGAACCAAAACCGGTTTTGAAGGTTCGGTTTCAAAACCGGTCTGGAACTGAAACCGAAACCGAACAGTCAAAACATCCAGAACCGAACTGAACCGAACCGGAAGACGAATTATATGAACGTGATGTAGCGTTGAAGGCGGCCGCAGAAGAAAGAAAAAGAAATTTTGTTCGTGAGATGGAAGAAAAAAAATTAGAATTTGCGGGAAAAGACCTTGCAGAGAGGGAAAAACAACGAATAGTAGATGAAAAAAATTTTGAATCTAAAATTATGTTTTGCGATCCAAACTCGTTGCCCTCACCTGAAGCAAGAATTTGGCTAATACAGCAACAAAAGGATATAATTAGAAAAAATGGTGGTGGTGGTTGTAGTGATAGTCGATCGTAAACACTGTTTTGTTTTAAATATTTATTTTTGTTGATGTAATTCGGTTGTGCTAATTTTAAATGAATAAATTTTTTTATTTTAAATTAATTATAATTTGTTAAATAATTATTGATAGTGTTGATATTTTAAATAAATTATATAATTTGAATAAAAACATTAATTTTTTGAAGGTCTAGAACCGAAACCGAACCTTTGAAACCGAAACCGAAACCGAAACCGAAACCACCATCGCCATCGAAATCGAAACCGAAACCGAACCGAACCATCGAAACCGAAATTTGAAACCGAAACCGAAGCCGAAGCCGGAATCGAAACCGAAACTGGAATCAAAATCCAAATGGAAACCGGAATCAAAACCGAAACCGAAACCGAACCCGAACCCGAACCCGAACCCGAACCCGAACCCGAACCCGAACCCGAAACTGAACCATCGGAACCGGAACCGGACCGGAACCCAACCGAACTGAAACCGGTGCCATATCTAATCTTATACAATATTTTGTTTTAAATATTTATTTTTATTGTTGATGTAATTCGGTTGTGAAAAAATTATTTTAAATTAATCATAATTTGTTAAATAATTATTGAATATATATATATATATAATACTTTAAACAAGAGTAATGATTGTTTGGAAAAAAGTGAAAAAAGTGGATCCACTTTTACTTTTTCAATTGAACACCATTGTGGGAAAATGAGACCGAAATAAATAGGACCCAAATGAGAAGACCCATTTTTTACTATTCAAGAGCCATTTTTGGTGATGTGGCAATAAATGGGTCTTGAATAGTGGTGGCACCATTGTGGATGCTCTAACATACATTTACTTTTGTAACATTATAAATATGGTTCCGTTATGTTACACAGACGGTTATTTACAAAATTATGAATTTTGTTAAAAAGACCATTATTTTGTAATTAATTAGGCATCATTAACTTTGGACTAATCTTGGTCATTTATGATGTGCTTGACTAAGTATTTTGGCCCTTTTGGGTAGTGGGGGCCATGAGATTTCTTCATCATTAGATTCTAATATCCACTTTTGGGAAGTGGCGATATTAGCGCTCCTCAAAAACTGTATGTACAGTTACTTTATATCAAAATATCCTTTCTTTGTTTTTATTGTATTATATAATTTTTTTAAGTATATCCCCACTATTTTGTTATCTTATCAACTTTATTATTATTTTATATTTTTTTATTCAAATAAATAATTTATCTTCTCAATAAATAAATAAATAAATAAATATATATATATATAATCATTGGAAACAAAGACACCGCCAAGTTATGAATCAAAAGCAATGAACAAAAGATCTACTATCTAATAAAAATAATAAAAATTCAAAACCCATAAACCATAACAAAGAAAATCAAAATTAAAAATAAAATAAAAATGGGTTCTCGCCAGTCACGGGAGAGACCTGGTGATGAAGAAGTTATATGGTTATTGATGACGGTGGTTGTTGTGGCCTTTGGGGATTGAAATTAGCATTTAAAATAGAAGTTAGGGTTTGAGAAAATAGAATTATTTTTATTATTTATGTGAAAATCAAACAGGAAACATCTTTTTTTTTTTCTCTTTCTTTTTTACAAAGGATAAATATACATTCAATTAATAATTATTGGGGTTTGTACTTACAAACTATTTAGTCCTTTAAGTAATTTTGCTCAAGGATAATATCGGATTTTAAAAAAAAAATACTAATTTAGAGTGTACATACAGTTTTTTAGAGGTGCAAATACCGCCACTCATCTGAAGGTATCATTATGTGGCCTGCTCTGCTTGCACTTCTTGATCATTTGCTGGGTTGGGCTCGGCTTGCCCCAAGTGAAGCCCAAATCACACAATTGGTCATGCTAATAATGAGGAACCATCATGAGAAGGTAAAATTTTTGCTACATGTTTGGCAATAGAAACTCAAAAAAAGAAAAATTCAAGTGCAGGATCCCCAATAGCTACCCGGTGTTAATCCAATAAATACCGGTAGCTATTTGGAATTCCGCTGGAATTCCACACGAAACCAGAAAGTTACTATAGAAACTTACTAGGAACATTGAGTGATGCTAAAAGTCTATCAGAATCTGTTCATTCAAAGAGGCTAAACAACATTTTAAGATGAATTGAAATGAAAATACACAACATCATCACAAATGAAGATATACCAATACCATAAGCATTTGGCAAAAAGAAAAAAAATATATATTAAAATTGAGATAGCGAAACGGTACATTCACTCGGCTACTGGAGGAGGTGGTGTCGGTGTTGAACTTTCGGATTTGTTTTCGGAGGATGGATGATTTTCAGGTTCGACGCGTCTGACATTTTCAATCATTTTGATGACATCTAGCATTTTCGGTCTCTGATCTGGCATTCTTACTACACAAGACATTGCTATCTGCAACAACTCCACCATCTCTTCCTCTATGTTGGGATATCTCAACAGCTCTATGTCGAATACTTCTGCTGTCCACTCTTCACGAACTACCGAATGAACCCACCTGACCAAGTGAACAAGCTCGTCACCACCGGTGGTGTGGATGGGGGATTTTGCAGTGAGAAGCTCCAGTAAGACCACTCCGAAGCTGTAGACATCAGAAGACTGTGTTGCTTTTCGGGTATCTGTAACTTCTGGTGCTCGATAACCAGCAGCACGGGCAATAACTGGGGCCAGTGGGCTTGTAATGGTTGTAAGACCAAGATCAGACACACAACCATACTGACAGGTGTTGAGAAAGATGTTCGAGGACTTTATGTTGCCATGGACAAGCTTCCCGCTATTTTCAGCATGAATACGAGCAATGCCTCTTGCAGTACCGATAGCTATTCTCATCCGAGTATCCCAATCTAGTGGAATCCTGCCTTCTCCTCTCTTACCTGTAAAGGGTCAAATATATGCATTAGAGGATGGATAAAACTCGACAGAAATCAGCCATGTTACACATTCAAACCATCAAGGTCATAGATTCTGGAGTAAAAAGAGTGAGAGTAGACTGTAAGTTCTCCCTACAAGAAAGATGCGAAGAGTTATCAAACCGAGATTGACCTTCTCTGAGAACGGGGACACCGAACAATGACTCATGATGTGTGGACATTAATGTCCAACAGAGGCTAGTGACTAGTGATCATATTGACTCTTTTATCTAAATCATGTTTGCATTACATATATAGAGCGCTCTAAGAGATGGAGTTTAGTGGGTGGGAGATGCAAAGTTGCTCTCAAAGCCTGCAGATTGCTCTCAGAGTGGCTCTCAAAGGCTAAATCCTGCAGATTGCACATCAACTCATTTGATCTTGTTGTTAAAGTAAGTAATATAGACACAAACATACAAGGAACTGATGGCTTTTCCATAGCGGCAAAATGCGAAAACGGTATTCTGAAAAACAAGCTCAACGTTTCACTTAATTAGGAAGAAAAAGAACCAAGCCCCATAAGAATCACCATCGTCTTACAATATGTCTCACTAAATCAAATGTTAAAGATTCTCTTGCTCATGAATAAATAGATTTTGAGCATAGAAAATTAGAAATGATAGAAACTTTTGAAATCATAGTTACACACTTACCTCCTTTTAACAAATCCATCTATCCTGTTTCTCCGTTCTATTTTGACTAATTTTGCTATTTGCAACTTTTTAACTCCCAGTTTTCCACAAATTCAGTGTCATAATTAAGAGCTGGGCATACAACACTGTTTCGCCATTGCTTCCATGGAAGAGAAGCAGGAGGCTAGCTACAAAATATCTATGTTTAACCATAAATTGCTAGCTCAAGTCCAATCATCGCAATTGAACAGCTCAATAGCCAGATCAATCACCACAGTCTAATTTCAACAACGAAAAGTTTGAACACTTGACAAAAGATTTTTGACTATAGGCTAAATTCACACCTGAAAACTAATAATATCTATCAGAAGTAAGAAGCTATTGAATTACAAATAAACCTTTTCTCTGAAAATTTGAACATATAATAAAATCCAGCAAGACCAAGCAGAAAATTAATCATGTATTGGGCATTATTGCAACATATTTTACTTCATAAATGATCAAACCAACAAATTATGGAGCATGTACAAATAGCAGAAATGGGACAAAGCAACATACCGTGTAGCATAGAAGAGACGCTTCCTTGACTGTAATAATCATACACCATCAGCTTCTCATCTTTTGAATAGTAATACGCCTTCAGCTCAACCACATTCTCATGCTTAATACTTCCAACAATCTCCATTTGCTGCTCGAAATCACGTTTCCCGGCACTCACATCCTTCAATCTCTTCACCACCACTGTGGTGGCATCCTCCAATACCGCCTTATAAGCCATCCCGAAGGTTCCCTTCCCCAAAACCTCGGCCGAAGCCCTCAACAAATCCTCCAAATCAAATGCATAACTACACCCCTCGAAGAAAAACAGCCTGTTACTGGCATCCTGATTCCTCGAAACCAATTTCTCTGGAGACATCTCCCTCTTCTGTAATGTCCCCTCGAATCCATCCTCTTTCCTATTCCTTACACAACAAGCTATAATCAAAAACGCAAATGCCGCAACCCCCAACACACAAGCAGCAATTATAATTCCTAACAAGGCAGTCTCACCTATCCTCCTGCCACTACTCTTAGGCCTCACATCGGATTCACCGGGCGCAAGATCCGGTGAGACTCTAGGAGTTAATCTTTCACCGGAAGATATGTTGTTACCAGCAAAGACCGAACTTGGAAACCTTACAAGTGACTTTGGAATAGACCCACTAAGATGATTATTAGACAAATTCAGCTGTTGCAAACTGGGCAAAGTAAGATCAGGAATTTCACCAGACAAGGAATTGTTTGAAAGATTCAAAGCTTGAAGTTGGGTCAAATTCGACAAGGAACGAGGAATGGTTCCATTAAACCAATTGTTAGACAAATTGACAATAGTAAGATTCTTCCAAACAGAAAAATCAGGCAATGGACCAGAGAAATTGTTGAACTGAAGATAAAGAAAAGACAAGCTTTTCAAGTTAAAGAAATCAGAAGGAAAATACCCAGTAATGACATTCGATCTAAGACTCAATATCTTCAAAGCAGACAAACGACTTATGGTGTTTGGTGGAATCTGACCTGTGAATCCAACACCAGGCAATCTGAGAGCTACTATACGCGACCCATCTTGGCTGCATTTCACTCCAGTCCACTGATTACACACTGGTGAGCTCTCGTTCCAGTTGAGAGAACGAGAATGTCGAAAACTGTTGACAAAATCAAGCAAAGCTTGCTTGTCTTCAACTGGGTCTGCGTTCACTTGAGAGATAATCAGACCCAGATACAAAATCGAAGTGAAAATGGACAAAGCTTCCATTTTTACTCCCTTGCTCTGCAACAACAAGCTAAAAACGAGCTGTTTTCGCCAGTCTCTCGAGTCCAGCACTGCACATTTGAGTGTGGTCTTTTAAGCTGAAGAAATAAGGAAAAAAAAAAAAAAACCGATTTTGAAAAAAAAGAGAACAGAATGTAAGGAAAAGAGAAAAGCAGATTCCAAGATTATTGTCTACAAAAGCAGAGTTGAGTGAGTGTGTATTATTTTCAACATAAAAAAATGAGCTTTGCAGTTGCAGGCTTTGAATATTGTGTTTTTTTTTAGTCAAAAAGGACTAAAACAGAGAACTCAAAATTTAAATTATATAATAAAAGTAAACCACAACACAAATCGAGCTTCTTTTTGGTTCTTCGTAGTTCAATTTCTTCTTTTTAACTTTCTGGGTTGAAAATTTGAATTGGTGAAAACCAAAAATACATTCATTTCTCAAACAAACAAAAAAAATAAAAAAAATAAAAAAAATTATTGACCAGTCACTGTAGTAGTAGTATACTAGTACCTCGCCTTTTCAGATCTGAACAAAACAAAAGCACAGCAACAGCAACAGCACAGTACTCAACACTCAACACTCAACAGAACCCTTTGTCTTGCTGCTTCGAGCTTGTCTCTGAACAACAACCTCTGATGAGCATAAAAATGTCTAAGGTGAAATGTGTTGTATTCACACGTATTTACTTGAAAAAGAAAGAAGTGAAAACGTACGAGTTATGATTTCTCTGCTAAAGTAGCACGAAGTTGAATAGTAATCATTCTAAAAGTGCTTAATAAAAGCAATACTTTCTCTGTGGAATTTCAAATCCCCCAACTAAACTAATAAATGATAATAATTATGAAAGAAAAAAAAAACCCACAGCTTCATAGAACACTGTATTTTTCAACGAATGAGATGGGGTTTTCTTTTTTTTCCTTCTTCTTCTTCTGTATTAATAATAATTAACGGCTAGATTTCATAATTTCATGGTAACTGAAGCAAGAAACAGAGAGAGAGAGTGTGTGTGTGTGAAGAAACAGTGAAAGATAAAACCGGTGACGTGGCGGGATTTTGATGAATGATGACTGACATTTGGGGCCAGGTCAGTGATGGTAGTGCTTTGTGGCCGTTGATTTTGTGAGAATTTGAATAAATTCTGGCGGTTGGATTGGATTGGATTGGATTAAAGTTGTGAACTAACTTTTGTCTACTCCTTTTGTCTCGTTTTGGGAGAAAAACTTATGTGAGACGGTCTCTGGTGAGACCATCTAATTACATTGTACCAAATCATATATCCTTTTAAAAACATTTGCATGTTGAATTATATTACATGGCATAATGTGATTGGATGGTCTCACCGCCACGTTGTCAAACCGTTTCACACAAGTTTTTCTCCTCGTGGATGATAAACAAATCGATGCCGATAACAAGATCTGCAACAGCCAACAGCTAAAGTTTTGTTTTTTATTGTTCTTTTCCTGTTTTGGTTATTTATTTATTTATTTATTATTATTTCCTTTTTGATTTCCATTTTATTCTAAATTGTTTTTAAATTACCATTGAACATCCTAATAATTTTTTAATACTTCAAATAATAATAATAATAATAATAATAAACAACCTAATAATTTATCGTATCTGGGTTTGTCAAGAACATGTGACATCAACTATTATTTTTTTATTTTTTAAAATTTGATAACCAACCTCTAGCAGTACGGTTTAAAATACAACTCGTTCTATGGAAAATTGGTATCTCTTTGCGATTATTACTATATAAGTAAATTTTTGGGTTATTAATTGATTCATATGAAAATTATTCTTATAAGTAGGTATTTCTAGGTACATTATTGATTCTATGTAATTGTCATAAACAATTCAACATTATCTTTAAAAATAAAATAAAAAACAGAGTGTTTTCTTTTTTGGCAAATTAATGAGTACCACAAACCCTAATTAATGTCTCTGTCGAACACAACTAACTTTTTAAACTACCATATTCAGTTTGATAGCTCTCCTCGAATGGCCTTTAAAACAGTAGCCATTGTTGTCCGTTTTGGTTGGTCGAGAATTGAAATCATATCAACAAGTAGCTAACTACAACTACAAAAGCTTCGACAGAAAATACATATCATATTATCCGTAAAATTTCTCTTTTATTTATACGTCCATCCTTTAATGTGATGTGATGTGTCTATTTAATTGTAGACTATATTCTAAAAACCTATTAATTGTTGTGAAGAAATCGCTCCACACGTAGATCTAAATCGAGTAGATAATAAAAGAAAGTAAGAAGAAAAAAAGAACACGAGAGATTTGACGTGGTTTAACAAAAGTTTACGTTCACGAAGAGCACCAGCATTCAAATCCACGGTTAGCTCTCTACAGGTTTCTCTCTCTCTAGTAATTTCTTACACACGCCTAAGTATAAGGAAACAATAGTATTTATATAGGTTGGCCAAATCCCACCAGAAGAGGATTTCTTTCCGCACAAGAAAAGTACTCAGGCCTGCGTGCGACTCTATCTTGCATCTCCAAGTTGCAAAAGTTACGGTATGTGCGATGCGACATCTTTGCTGCGACTTCATGTCGCACTTCCTTCCTCGCAAAAATCTATGAAATTGATCTGCGACTTCATGTCGCAATTTCCTTCTTGCAGAAATCTTTGGAACTGAGTTGTGACTTCGTCTTGTAATTTTGGTCGCAAAATTGCTCCCCTTCTTCTTTTACGGATTTCAGGTTTCACAAACCCAACATTAATTATTTCTTTCCATGGCATAACGTGGCGGAAGAAGGATTTCAGGTTTCACAAACCCAACATTAATTATTTCTTTCCACGGCATAACGTGGCGGAGAGAGAGAGAGAGAGAGAGAGAGAGAGAGAGAGAGAGAGGCAGCCCACATGGCCTTAACCCTCCTCTGAAAATAAATTTAAAAATTTATAAAACCACTATTAAAACTTAAAACTTTTTCACTATGACCCCTATGACAGTCTCCTAAACTAATTATTAAAGCAAACATTGTAATTGGATATTCCCAAATCCTGTCAAATTGATGCAAGTATCCCTTTTGCAGTTGATTGAAATTGTGTGATCATTAGGGGTAGGCAATTAGGTGGAAATCATATGCAATGTCTACAATTAGTTCAACAACTAGTGTTTTTGATTTGATTTAACAAATTTGGCCCCATGTATTTCAGATTGGGAATATTAAACTAGGCTAATTGTAGAGCCATCACTAAGGGATTTGATTGACAATGTGTGGGATAATTGTGTGAATTGTTATAACAACAAAATTTGGCCCCATGTATTTCAGATTGGGAATATTAAACTAGGCTTATTGTAGAGCCATCACCAAGGGATTTGATTGGACAATTTGTGGGATAATTGTGTGAATTGTTATAACAACAAAATGGCCAAATTTGGCTTTATCTTTGTGTATTTTTTTGAAGTGTATATATATACTCTCTTTTTTCAAGTATGTAGATTAGCTTAATTTGGTATGATTAGTGAATTATATGAATCCGGCATATAATTCTCATTCTTCTTCTTCGGTGATTAGACCAGAACCAACTAGCAGTTGGCATTCTCAATTAAAAGAGGAAACAAGCCATTACATTTATAGTTCTATTCGTTTTTTTTTTATTTTTTAATATAACCCAGGAATCCTTCGAACCCGCTTAGCGAATTGGATGTTGGGTTGTGAAGCCTGAATCGGTTATGTTCTGTTTTGATGATGCCATACGGGGTTCGAGCTCTATTTTTACCTCATTGTTTCATTTTTAAACTCTTGTGTTCTTAGGTTTTGTGTGTGAGGATTGAGAGCCGAATTGAGAAAAAGAATATGGAGAGCCGAATTGAGAAAAAGTTTGTTTAACCTTTGCAAACACCGATTTGATAGTAGAATTAGAGTTTTGGTGCACTCCATGTATGCAAACTTATGCTGAATCACGTAAAATTTCGTCTCTTTTTATTATTATTTATTTGCTTTCGTGTGTAATTGTTTGATTGCTTTTGAGTTTACATATTCCATAATATTGAAATATCCGCCAAACTCTATGATCTTTGAGAATCAGGATACTATGGTCTTTGACTATGTAAGTACCCATGAGGAGATTCGAAGCCATCGCTTCTATTGTTGAATCAAACAACCCAAAATTTATAAATTTCAATATTTATATATAACAAAAAAAAAAAAAAAAAACATGTACACATTTCAAGTCACTACTCATTCCTGCTATGGTGGAGATACATAAAAACAGATCTCTCCAATTTTTTTAACAGGAGTACTACTAGTTGTTGACCTATTATGTCACCAACTTACAAGGACATAGTTTGTGATGTTGTTATTCACTTTTGAATTGATAAGAGTATTCAGTAGTGAAAATTTGAATTGATGAAATCAATCATTTTCAGACCTGAAGCTGTTTATTAAAATCATCAAAGAAGTTGCTGTTGAAAATCAGTAAGGATGATGATCATCACTTGATCAACTTGAAGGGACAACAGAAAGTTCCAAGCGGCCTGTCCATTCCTCACCGGGCTTCAAGGTGATTGGTTTCTCAATTGCTGCCCCATCAACACATAGCATTTGTTTGTAATCTTCGTCTCCGAAATCCGCCATGGATTTGGACTTCTTCTCCCATGGATTCCATACCACTGAGTAAAATCCAAAGTAAACATAACATTTTCATGTGTCATCATCATCATCATCATCATCCATTCAAATACATTGGAATTTCAGGTCAATGCTTGTACTACTTGTATACTAAACTTCGAAATTTAGTGTGTCTTGTTAGAATGAGAGAATGTCCTGGTTTTTCAAGGTTGGTGTCACTGATATTACTTACAATTATGGCTTCAAAATTCTTAAATTGAGTCGCGATAGGCTTACCAACATCAGGGAGTCCTTCTTTGCGTATCATAAGTGTCCGTTTTCTTTCATGATCAAATATTGCAATCATATTCGAAGAACTAAGATAAACGCGATCCACCTAATATATAAGTAAGAACTTTATAAGACTTCTAGCATACCCAACAAGAAGTTATGAACAAGTTAAAAAACTGCATAGCAGCAGCACTAATCCGTGCTGACATTTTGTTACCTCAGATTCAAACGTCAAGGCGTCCCCTTGTTCCGTGAAGCGCTCCTTTTGACAGAGGTTATCAAGGTAGTCAAGTGTCTCTAACCCCTCTATCCTCACTTCACTGTTAGTACAATTATTATCATTAGATAAGGTGAATGAAGCAAATGAAATTTCATATTACCACCACCATGTTTTTATATCATCATATGTAGTACCTGATATCAGAAATTGAGAAATATGTATTGTAGGCTATAGAGAAACTAAAGGGCTTGCAATTGATATTCCTGATACGCGATATCATCGTTAGATTTCCATCAGTTGCCAGAGACACCCTCAGACGAAACTCGAAACTGAAAAGGATGAACCAATCATTTTAATAAGCAAAACTTGAAATCTCTTAAAACATGCCATAACTTAACAGATTTGACAATGATAATGTGGTGGACAATTGGTCAGGACTATAATTAATTCAATTTAATTTTTCCTGAGATTCTTGTTCATTTGAAAGCATCAACTGACCTATCAGGATCACAAAAGTTTCTGGATCACAAGATCATATATACCTGTGTGGCCAGATCTTCAAATCTTCTTCAGACGGCTTAAGTAACAAGTCAACACAGGCCTTGCCAAGGGAATCACTGGGATGATGATTCAATGGAGGCGGATCGCTATCAATGACCCAAATCTTGTTTCTGGCAAATCCATGCTTCTGTACCGATCCTTGGTTCCCAAACTAACACATTTTGGAGCAAACCCGGATGTCAAATATATCCGATTTCTATACTAGGTGCACAGATAATTCACATGAACATCGAAAACATATACCTGAGGAAAGAATATAGGAATTCCTCCCCTCACTGCTTGTGGTGGCTTGAAGATTGCCTAAGAACAATTTATATATATAACTTGAAAATCGGTTGGTTGTTTAGGACTAAATCAATAGAATTATGGCACAAAGACAAGACATTTCCAAAAGTTTACCTTGGAACTTGTAAACAATAATTCTTCTCCGCGGTCAGTCCTCCAGGAGAGCACCTGTCCTCCATGTAAGCTAATCTGGATTGAAGTCATATTGTTAAATTCATATTCCAGGAAGGAATTAAGAGAGAAAACAAACTCGTAACGAAAAAAAGGTTACGAATCCTGACTTACCCTGGCAGAGGCCCCTCGAGGGTTTCGAAGAACAACCTGATCAACTCCGTTCCTGTCCTTGGTTGGTTCGATTGCTGATTTCTGATCAGAGGTTGCTCCGGAATGTTGATTCATGGTAAGAAACACAATAAGAACATGTATATAATAAGAGGAAACTAGAAGCAGAAGTCTCTCAATCACTGCTTATAAAAAAGGACTTTTGAGCAAGTGTATATATATAAAAAAGAAAAAGGCTAATAAGCAATCGCAGGAAGCAGTTGAGAATCTGAATTCTGAACCAGGTCTCCACTCAACACCTTTCTTGTGACACACCAATATTTCCGTGAATTGAAACTGAAATTCCAACCACTTTAGTCCCACTACAACAACATCAACAACAAAAGTGATCAACTCACAGACTCAATCACTCAATCCTGAGAAACTCTCAAAGAAACACAGAGAGAGAGAGAGAGAGAGAGAGAGAGAGAGAGAGAGAAAGACAAATGTCAAAGTCTAGAAACTGTTGTTACCCAGATGACAAAACTGTCTGAAATTTAAGAAGAGAAATTGAATTGGGACCGGAAGTGATAAATTTTGGACTCAAATTTTGTCTCAAATGTCGGTTTCAAAAAATAATAATATTAGTGGTACTGGAAACCGTTTTGTCTGCGAAAGAAGAAGAAAAAATATATATATTGAGAAGCGACAATTGAAAACAGAGCTAAAAGTTGAAAGGTTGAGACTTGTTTAAGATTCCTGGATGAGCTTTGTCTCATTAATAAAAGATAGATTTTGAAGAGATAGATCATCCATGAGATAATATTCTGATCATATAGATATATTTTTATTCTTGGATGGCATTTGACTGATAATTTATTGGTCTCTACTTGTTAAGAAAAAAAAAAAATACTAAAATATTCTTGTATAAGTTTAAAAAAATAAAAATAAAAAGTCATGTTTTTGATTGAGTCTGAAGCTATGGTGAGTTTCACACCTGATGTGGATTTTCAAGTTTGATCTGCTGCAAATGCATGAAACAAACAGGAATGGATTAACTGAATTAACTACCCTCTGAAGACTAATAGGAAATCAATATATATTCTCTTCCACGACTCATTCCAAATACCTCTTACGATATATCCTGATACCGAAAGTCAGAGGTCTGACGGAACCTGAAGATGAACGGGTTATACAAGCACCCATATAACATTTTGTGTAGTAATATACTAATATTGTTCAAATTAATATTCAATGCAGTCTTTATATACATCATCTTCATGACAGTTTTGATAATTTCAATAAAGAAGATTATCTTGGAGAATATTCAAGTACCTCCATCCATGCTTGGTCAAAACAGAGTACAGAATTGGGCGTGTAACGCACAAGAGAAGGAATGATTCAGAATTATTCACTTCACTTTTGGAAATATATAATAATTAAAATAAAAAATAAAAAATAAAACATGTAGGGATGGAGCTGTTGAAGATTGAAAATATTCCCATATGAGTGTCCCACGGAGGAAGCTTTTTTAGACCCAAAAACAAGCAACTTCAAAGGTGGGCAAATTCTAACCACTGCAGAGTATTTTCTTTCTTATGTGTTGTTGTCTTGGTGACCACAAAACATTTTTCTTAAAAGTGCTTTTTGAATGGAATTATATATTTTGGTCTTTCAACTTGGAAGTACTTTTCACTGGATAATTCATTGCAATTTCTGTGGTTTAGGTTAAGGTTAGGTGGGTCGTTTTTCATGGGAATAAATTTCCTTCTTGAAGGTAAAAAAATATAATTTCATGTAAGGAAAAAAAAATAGTTTTGTGGTTTTCAATTTTTGGTAGCTAAGACTCTAGAATTATATAATATAATTTTGTCAAATCAAATTTCTTAATTAATTAGAATTAATTTAATATTAAAAAAAAAAAAATTCAGAAGATTCAAAACCATCTTTTTCTTGATTGCTTTTGCTTGGACGCTACCACAAGGTTGTATTTGTTTGCCCTTTGCACGACGAAAGTGAAGGCATGCCAGCTGAGCAAACTTTTGCACAAACTTTTGAAGTGAAGCTAATCACATGAACAATCTAACTTCTTGTCATCAACATTTTACAATGGCTCTACTTAATCAGAATCACTTGATCACTTCTATCTACAAAAGAAGCAAAATTCATCAAAAAAAAAAAAAAGATTTGAAGTTGTAAAACAAACCCATTATACTACAATCTCGTGTGAATCCTTCCGAACTTTGTAACTGTCTTTCCGGTGTATTTTCGAATCTCAACCTTTCGGAGAACCCTCCAACTAGCTTGTGAGAACTGGTTGGTTCTCAAAAAATTCTCCTTAATCAACAAAACTATGATTCTAAATGGTATATTCTATCGGTTGGTCCAATAATGTGAAATTCTCTGTTGGTTCATTTTGAACAGGCATCGGAGATTACGGAGGAAAAGAATGGTCTTCTTTGATGTATAATGACAGTATATAACATCAATTACGCAAAGTCAGATCACCCAGCAGCAGCGCAAATGGATCCTGGAATATTCAAATAGAAAAAAAAAAAAAAAATTGATGAAAAATATTTAGTTTTGACCTTATTGGGAGAGAGAAAGAGAGAGAGAGAGAGAGACCTGAAGAGGAGGAGCAGCAAAATTTCACTTCATTGACATGCTTCACATCAAGCCCAATGAACCATGATCCGGCACTTACATCATCATGGACAAAGGTACGAAGAATTGATCTGGAAAACCAAAACAGTAGGGTAAATGCTGTCCATCCGATAATGTCTCTGTACAATGTATAGAATTTACCACCAACATCAACACATACACAAACCGATAACCAAAAAATGGAGCAAAAGGCACCTGTTAATTGAAATAAACTGCGCTAAAGCTCGTGAAATGGCATACATGTTGCCTGAGGCATGACGAAAGTACCTGCACCAAACACACAACGAGAATTATCACTGTAAAAGAGTTATAAGCTAATAACAATATTGTCAATCTGAAGCCAATGACCGCCGTTGTTGTCGTTAGCAAAGTCTCAACAAGATTTCAAAAAGGTTTGCCGTGCCGAAAGAGTCGACAGTTCCTTATGAGCTCTAGTTCCTTTTGTGCTCTTGAAGTGACTTCACTAAAACCATCTTACGCAGGACACATAAACAGACCAACATATACAAGAACTATAATATTCTTATACTTCATCGTAATCTACAATACAACAAGTTAAAATTCTGTATCACTCACGATTTTCCATCACCAAATTTCCACCAGTCTGGCTCATACCATTTGAGGTTCCTACAAGATGTGATAAGATGAGGGATAAATATTAAATTAACATAAACTGTGATTTCATTATGTAAACTATCAGCAAACAGAAACATCTTGAGCAACTCACGGCTCTGAAATTACTTCGCCTGATTTCATGCACCCAATATAAACACGAGGCTTATCCAAATGACTGGAAAGTATTGCTCCTAGGTTATCTGTAGGAAAATGAAGAACAAGCTATGTGAATTGGTATGGACAATGAACACTAAGCTAATTTAAAGTTTTAAACTAGTTCCAGTTTTCAGAAACAACCAAGGAAGCTCAACATTATTTTTTCTTGTTCTTAAGAATGACATTTTTCCTTAGTTTGTTTTTCTTTCAATCTTTTTGTCCTTCCAATGCATATAATTATTGCCAACTTAATATCTAAAATCTAAAAGTTATTGTATACAAATTTTAATATTGGAAAATTATTGTTACATCTATGAGTCTATTGCTCGGACATCTTTACCGAGTCAAAACAAGTGTTTATTATTGACATAGCATCTATTTTATTATGACTAGCGCTTCCGGTATTATCTAGGTGTATAACATACTAGTGCACACATGGGAAAAGAAGAGCAAATCAGAATTAAATACGAGTCTTCATGTGAATATGTTCACAGCCAGAACAAACAATCAAGGACTACATACCAATATTAAGATACACATCGTCATTGATCTTAGCATAAAACTCAGCATCCCAGTTCTCGACAGCATGTACAAAGAAAGATTTTATCTTTCTTGATTGCTCCTTAGGTGACTCCATCTGATCATCCTGGGAAAAAGAAAGAATGCCATCTTAATATCTGCTCATTCAAATTGTCACAACCTAAAACATGTTAAACGCCAACTTCTATGTACAAGATAACTAACAGAGTGCACAAATATCTTTGTTAGGCTTCATTAGCAAGAAATAACTATGTCAGCCATACAAAAGTACTTGTAGGCAAATATAGACATACACACACAATATATACATAGGTCGGTATACAACATGTAGAAACGAGCTCAGGAGTATTGGCATTTTACTTCAAAAGTCAACTCTTAAGTTCCAAAGAAGCTACATTGCTGATCTGGCAAATTTGAAGCCGGTTTGATTCTCCAGAATAAGAAAATTCATTATAAGTTTAAATTGCAGTAAATACTTATGAAATAACTTCATCAGGTGAACATACAAGGACAATGAAGTCATTGGTCTGCCTATTTTCACTGTCGATCTCCCTGTCCAAACTGTCTCCATGATTTGCACTGCAATGTATAGTAATTTCAACTTAATAAGAAAACTGCACATAATTCTCGACATACATATACATGTATATGAATCACATAAATAGAGACCTTCTTCCTATTACAAATCGCACAACAATACCCTTTCCATCTTCCAGTTTTTTCAAATCTGCACCTGCATATATAGTATTTCAATATTAACTACCACAAGAGCAGACCATTCAAAATAACCATATTTCAGAGTACAAATGTTCATATTAACATGCCATAGCACTGTACTTACAAAATCAGTCAAAATGGAAATAAAGGGGGGCAATTTGCATGACATACAACTAAGTGTACATATCAGGCTTAGAAAGGAAAAAAATGTGACAACAAAGATGGTCAAATCCCAAGTAAAACCGGCTAGCTTATGCATTTACAGGCAAAAAGAATCTGAAAATCGAACGTATACCTAGATAACAAATCATATAAAATTTACTTTGATAAAGAACATCCTCTAGCCACACTTAACTATTGTGTGATCAATGAGCCTTCTTAAGGTAACTCTCCGAGGTTTAACTTCTGCATTTATAGCATTCACACGAGTCATTATACTCATAAACGGGAAAGAATTTTACCAGTTGGCATCCACGCCTTCCGAATTGCATCTCTATTTTTCTTGCGGCCAAATGTCGTGATAATTCCTATAACAGCTAAAAGTCTTTTCTTCGGATGTGTGCCATCATTACTCATATCCGACGACTGTTTTGAAACAAAACCTTCCTTTCTAGCTGCATCCAGCTCCATCTCAATAGCCGCCAACTTCTTCCGTTGTTCTCTGGCCAACAAAATTACCATCATCTCATCTACAACCCCAATACTAAAGCTCATCAAACTTGACCCAACAAAGAATAACAATAACATGAATACTACCTGCAGCTTATAATTTTTAGTGTATCATCAACAGATACTGCAGATTGATTCTGAAATTGAAAAAATCAATCGTGTTACTAGTTTTCCCAAAAAACAACTCAACCCAACAAATAAAATGTATCAACAATGGAAAACAACTACAATTCAATCAAGCCAATTAGGTGGAGTGTACAAGACTACAAGTGCAAAAGTGTAACCAAAAGAAAAACAAAATAAATAAATTACCTGACCAATCTTCTTATCAAGCTCTTTAACTAAAAACGCCCTACCATCAGCTTCCTGCCACAATCTATTGAAAACCAAAAAAAAAAATAAAAAAAATAAAAATCCATAGAATATGGAACCCAAAAAAAATAAGTGAGAGCTGACCGGCTTGCAACGTAAATGGTGGCCATGGAAGCAAACATTGCCAGCAGAAGACCCGCGACCCGAGACGCGAAACTCGAATTCGATAGCCGGTTATTCGATACCCGGCTATGCATTTTCTTCTTCTTCAATCTCTCTTTCTCTCACTTGTTTATATTCAATACAGACTACTAGTTGATGTGTCGAAGAAGGAAAAAAAAAAAGAGAGAAGTTTTAAACAATGCTCATCGAGTTTGTTGTGTGTTGGATCTGGTCAGCTAATAGAGACAGACAAAACGACTGAGCTTTTTAGAGTGTTTCTTGAATCTGAAAAATCGAAGAAAAGTGTTTGGTCGATGAAGAAGACATCGTACCAATCGATATCAGTTTTAAGGCATGTGATTTTCGGTTTCATTTTACGAATTAAAAACTTAACGAAAGTAACTTATCTTTTTTTTATCTTTATATTAATTAACAGTAATTAAAGTTACCAATAATAATTAATGGTAATTAATTACGCGAGTGAGCACGTCAGTGCATTTTGCCTACGTGGAAATTCACGTCAACGTTTGTGCCTACGGGGAAAGTAATTTCAAGGCATTTGCTGACGTGACAAGCCACATCTTAAAATGTATAATAACGTGAGCGGGCGGGCACGTCAGTGACTTTTGCGGACGTACCTGGTCACATCCTCACTGGTTGGATGACGTGTTGACCAAATTGACGCATATTAGTCACGTGAGTGTGGTTTGTAATCCCACTAAAACGATTTGAGAAATCCCACTAAAACGACGGCGTCTCGTGCAGACTTTCCTCCCTTCTCTTGGACTTTGGGCCGGGCATTTGGTTAAATCGGGTACAGCCCACTTCAAATCCACCTTGACTGATTTGGGCCTTTTTTTTTCATAAAATTTGGGCATATTAGACTCGAATCCCTATCTCTTCTCTGATTTGATTACGCTTCCAAATCAAAATCCAAAGATCCTGCAAAAATGAACACGCGGATGTCTCGAAGCAGATCCTGCAGATGCTCCGATTCATCCGCCAGGAAGCGAAAGAAAAAGCTAACGAGATCTACATCTTTTCCGAAGAAGAGAGTCACAATTATTCTTTTCAATCGTCGTTTCATAGTTATAGTTTTTGTTTTTCGGCGACGAATCGTGATTGATTTCGTGTGATTGCGTTGATCTGTGATAATTGATATCGTACTGTTGCTTGTTTGATTGTTTTGTGGTTTTTGTTGAGAGGACACACATGTGGAGGCAGAGGGGAGATAATAATTCATGGTAATTCAAGTTTAGAAAAAAAAAAAAAAAAAACAGAAGGTAATCTCTGACGCGTGTGAGCACGTCACGCCATTTTACCGACGTGGAAAATCGCGTCACCGCAACTTGCCTATGTGGAAATTCAAGTCAGCGCATTTGACCAACCACGTTCTTAAATGCATGATGGTGTGACTGGGCACGTCATTGTCTTTTGCAACGTGTCCGGTCACATGTGAGTCCATTTTCGCTCACCCCCCTTTCAAGAGGGATAAGTATTACCCCCCTTCCAAACACATGACATGTGTCTATGGAGGGGTAAAATTGTCTAAAAATTTACCCCTCTATAAACATATGTCATCCATTTAAAATGGAAGTAATGGTTGGGGGGGTGGTTGAGCAAAAGTGTTCTCGTCACATCCTCCTGGTTTGTTGATGCAACAAGCATTTTAGTGATGTGTCCAGGCACATCACAGGCACGTCAGTGTGGTTTGTAATGATTTGACAAACCCCCTGAAACGGCAGCGTGTTGTGTCTACTTTCCTCCCTTCTCTTGGGTTTTGGACTGACTTTTGGTTAAATTGGGTTCAACCCACTTCAAAAAAACAACTGAGCATGGCCTTTTTTTTTATTTTTTTTTTATTTGATGATATTTGCAGCCTCTAAAATTATATGTACACCCTAAATTTATATATTTTCAAAATTTCAAAATTACCTTTAAATTAAATTATTAATATTTTAATTAAAAAATATAATAATTTCTTGGAACTATTTATTTTTTCAAAATTTTAACTAACTAAAACAAATTAAAAATAATAAATAAATAAACCCGATTTGACAAACCCCCTGAAACGGCAGCGTGTTGTGTCTACTTTCCTCCCTTCTCTAGTTCTCTTGGGTTTTGGACCGACTTTTGGTTAAATCGGGTTCAACCCACTTCAAAAAAACAACTGAGCAGGGCTTTTTTTTCTTTCTTTTTTTTTAATTTTTTTATTATTATTTTTTTTATTTTATGATATTTGCACCCTCTAAAATTATATGTACACCCTAAATTTATATATTTTCAAAATTTCAAAATTAACCTTAAATTAAATTATTAATATTTTAATTAAAAAATATAATAATTTCTTGGAACTATTTATTTTTTCAAAATTTTAACTAACTAAAACAAATTAAAAATAATAAATAAAAAAACTTGAATCGAGAAGTTAAAAATTGAGTATCATTCTCCCTATAAAAGATGGAGAGATCCTAAACTAGAAAAGATGAGCAGCCTCCAAAATTTAGGAGAAGTGCGGCATTGCGGTTCTAAGTCTCTTTTCATTTTGTTTAAAAAAAAAAAAAAAAAAAAAAAAAAAAAAAAAAAAGTGAAAACAACAGTTTTTAAAATTTAAAAGCTGCTAAAAATAATTAACAATAAAATAACAGGAAAATTGAAGAAAGAAGAAAGGTGAGGAAGGAGATGTCTCCGTTTCTTTTTTGTTTATGTGTTTTTATTTTTCCTTTTATTTTGTTTTAGGTAAAATTAAAAAAAAATAGCCATTTATATTATTTTATAATTTTGTTATTTATAATATTTTAAAAATTAAAAGAAATAGCATATTTGGTAACGTAAGAGATGTGCTTACAATATTTCATATTTTAAATTTTTTTATTGGGATATGCAAATAAAAATGGGTGCAAATATAGTCACTTTTTTTTTTTTTTTTTTTTTTTTTAATACAGTTTTTGTTTTGTTTATTATATTTGGGCTTATAATATTTTTTTGTAATTGAAAATTTTGGAATATTATATAACCAGGTAAATAAAATTAACATAAACTATTTTCCTATGGCCTCCAGATTATATATAAAAATGTTTTTTAATATTTCTAAAATTTTCAGTATAATGGTAGGGTTGGCAATTTGAGGGCCCAAACCCTCACTTGACCCAAGCCCTCAAAAAGCCCTCATATTTTCAAAGGGTTTAAACCCAGCCCAAATAACAATTATATGCATGAGGGTAGGGCTTTACCCAAGCCCTCAAAAACAGGGTTTACCCAAGCCCACCCTTTTACCCTCATTGTGACCCATATTATGATTTGGATTTGGATCCAAATTTAAACCCAGATTTTAAGATATATTTTTTGACCCATTGTAACAATGGTGACTTATTTATCTTTTTTTTTTTTTTTTTTTTTTTTTTTTTTTTAATATTACACTTTTATATAAATTTTGAGTTTTTGGTTAGGGGAGGGGATGACTTAATGGCGACCTCTTTATCATTAATTGGGTTTATATTTCGTGAATAAACGACTATACATAATTTACTAACATGTAATAATATAAAGTGCATGATTTTAATAATATATTTTGATCGGTGAGGGGTTAATGTGCAAAAGTAATTATCATGTATATAATTTTCTAACATGGAAAAATATAACGTGCAGTATTTTAATAATATATTTTGATCGGTGTGGGGTTAATGTGCAAAAGTAATTATCATGTATATAATTTTCTAACATGGAAAAATATAACGTGCAGTATTTTGATAATGTATTTTGATCGATGTGGGCTTAATGTGCAAAAGTAATTATCATGTATATATTAATTTTCGAACATAATAAACCTTTACACTTAATTCTCCACATAATATTTAAAGAATTGTATTTCAATTCAAAACAAAATTTACTTCTATATAATATTCAAGTATCAATAACATTCACATCTTCTCCTATAGCTTCAAAGTGATGTGCACCTTTCCTCTTATCTCAGACGTTTCACCTCATATTCCATGTGAATGGTTGGGGATTCTAATTTCATCATACACATTTTTATAAGTATGTGTTAGGAGTATTATTCATGGTATTGTGGATGTAGATATATGGACCGTACACGAAGTGAATGATCTCGATAGGTTCCAGTAAAACTTGTCATATATATATATATATATATATATATATATATATATATATATTTAAGTTTTTTATTTTTTATTTTTAAATAATACAATAATTCGGGGTTTTATAGAGGAGAGAGGAGAGACTCGAACTCACAAGCTCATAGTGTGTGATGTGAGGGGCTTTAACATTGGGCCAATATCATATTATCTATTTTAGAAGAATCTATAAGAGTATAACTTCTAAAAAATGTAAAAAAAATGAAAATTTAATCAACAAAACTTAGGGTTGACATCTTTATGTATTGTTTTTCTTCCGATAATTTATTGACACTTGACATCTGTTTGGAAATCAATATTAAGTCACATTTTAACTAGGGGTGTATGGCGGATTAGATCCATTGGAGTTGTAATGATTCCATGATCCGATTGGATTGAAGAAATTACAATTCGATATGATCCAATCTTCGAACGGAATCCGATTCGATCCGATCAAATTGAAAAATACTTAAATTTGATCCAATTGTTTAGATTCATATGAAGCAATGCTTAATATACAAAAGTTAAAACATTCTTAAAATTAACAAAATCAAATTATTAATTCATATGGTACTTTAAATAAAATTAAGAAACTAATAATTAACCTAAAAGTAATACATAATTGTACACTTTCAAGTTCAAAATGTCTAACAAATTATAAACATCAAACATAAGTTTTAAATACAAACATAATAAAATCATCCAAGATTTTGAAATAAAAATATAATCCTCACAGCAAAATACAATAGAACCTAAAATATGCTCAATGTTCACATATGAGAGATAAAATAGATCGGTCAAATATAAATAAAGCCTTATATTTTGGCGGATTTGATGGGTTTGTGGATTTCCATATGAAAATCCAAGATCCAATCCGATTCAATGGATTTTCAAATTTAGAAACCAATCCGATCCAATCATGTCCTCAAATCCAATCAAATCCAATGGATCGGATCAGATCCTATTGGATTGGTTGGATTGGATTAGATCAGATCCTACACACCCCTAATTTTAACATTTTTTAAGGATTCAATTTTAAATTTAAAAACCTGAGGGGAAGTTACGTGATTTTTAAAGGCTAAAGGGGAATCAATAATATTTCTAAGAAAACACCGAAGCGTTCGTGACTTCGTGTCCATTTGTGTATATACCGACAAATATAATAAATAAATAAATATATAAGGAAACCGAAAAAAAAAGAAAGAAAAAAAAAAAAAAGTAAAAAGGCTCGTGATAATAAATCAATAATTCACAGATTGACATCTATAGAACACGATATAAAAGATATATAAAACGGCTTCTACAGTTGTACACAATCGTCTCTCTTCAACGATTGCAGAAGAGACTCGAATCCCTTTCTCTTATCTGATTTGATTACGCTTCTCAAAAGATCCCGCGAAAATGAACGACGCAGATGTCTCCAAGCAGATCCAGCAGATGGTCCAATTCATCCGCCAGGAAGCGGAAGAGAAAGCTAACGAGATCCGCATATCTGCCGATGAAGTAAGTCACAATTATTCTTTTCAATTATCGTTTTATAGTTACTGTTGTTGTTTTTTCGGCGACAAATCGTGATTGATTTCGTGTGGTTTCGTTGATCTGTGATTCATTGATCGTGTACTGTCGTTTGTTTGATTGTTTTGTGGTTTTTGTTGATTGCTGTAGGAGTTCAATATAGAGAAGCTACAGCTGGTGGAGGCAGAGAAGAAGAAGATCAGGCAGGAGTATGAGCGGAAAGAGAAGCAAGTCGATGTTCGAAAGAAAATGTAAATTTCTTTTTTAACTGAAAATTCGAGCTTGATTTCGCTGTTTGATTTATGTGTTTTTTGCTGTTTATGATTCGGTTTATTTGAGATTTAGATCGTTTAGTTGATTAATTGCTAATATTTTGTGTAATTAATGAGACTGACCTTGGATACAAATTACAATAGAATTATCTGTTGGAATTTCGATTGGGGCAAAATTTGGCTGCTAATCTAGTGATTTGGAAAAAAATTAAAAAAATTCAATTTATGGCAAAAGATGGATGTCTTAGTGATTTATTTGTTTTGACGAAAAGTTGAGTGGAGAAGTGGAAAAAAAGGTAATTACTTGACTTTTAGCCTTTGAAAACTTTTAAATCGACAATTACCACTTTCTTATGTGAGTAGAATCAGATGTAAAGTTGGAGATCCAGAAAATTTGAAGTATGAGTTAAAATATGATATGATTTGGCTTCCTAATTAGAAAATTGGAAGACTATTGTTCTCCACGAGTTAATTGTATGAATTTAGATATCTGAAACTAGTACACAGATGAATGAGGTTTTGCAATGTTGTTTTGTGGCAGTGAATACTCCATGCAGCTCAATGCTTCTCGGATCAAAGTTCTTCAAGCTCAAGATGACTTGATTAATGACATGAAAGATGCTGCAACGAAGGAGCTTCTGAATGTGAGCCAAAATCACCATTCGTATAAAAAGCTTCTGAAGGAGCTAATTGTTCAGGTCAGTATAAATTAAGTTCTTATACAAGGTTTTGTGTTCTGTTGAACAGTTGCTCTTAAATCCTATATAACTCTTATTTCTCTGTCTTCTTTTGTGTTCTGTTGAACAGTTGCTCTTAAATCCTATATAATAGATTTTATTAACCTAGAAGTTAAATGATCTGGTAGTTCCAGTCTGTTGCTGTTTCAACTTTCAATATATAGTATCTATATGACTATATATATTTTCAAGAAATTTATTGTAATGGTTGTTTGCAATGTTTGTCAAATACTGAAAAGAAGACAGAGAAATAAGAGTTAAAACTTCAGTTAAATGTTAGATTCATGCACATCATATAATTTCCCCCCAAGAAAACTGGTTTTCATCACAAATACGCATCTCATATTCTTTAAGTATATTAATTTAAAAAGAAAAATATGAATTGATGTTTCCATTTTACCATTGATGGCCTGAGTTTTTGGTATCATTTATGCTAATTATTCAATGGGATACATTTTTTGTTTGCAGAGTTTGCTCAGATTGAAAGAGCCTGCCGTCTTGCTGCGTTGTCGTAAAGATGACCACCATTTGGTGGAATCTGTGCTGGATTCAGCAAAGGAGGAATATGCGGGGAAATTGAACATTCATTCACCAGAGATATTAGTGGACACTACTGTCTATCTTCCACCTGCCCCTTCCCATCATAATGCCCATGATCTATCCTGGTAAGTTATCTCTTGGAATTTGAAGAAACTTCCATATCTCATATTCCTTATGTTTGCTTACTGTCTGTATGGTTTTGGGATAATAGAAATTGGTATGGCGAGATGGTCAGTATAGAATAATTATACCATGCTTGCAGCAGTTCTAGAAGTCTTAAAATCAGCATTTTTCTTACATATTCATGTATCAGTAACACTTCTTATGGGGTTTTGTTTTGGTATGTTATACACTGGCTTGGCTGTTTTATGCTTTGGGCTGTTTAATGCTTACCTCTGGCTGCCAATTTCTGGAATTATGCTTGTGGGATATGCCAATCCTAAATGCTAGTCTTCCTATTGACTGCTGATCCTATAATACTAGCCATTTAGAACAATTTCTGAAATTAGCTTTCTAATATTTTAGCTTCTTAAACAATCCTCTTTGTCCTTGAGATTTGAGAAAATTGTGATGGAAAAGTTGGCTGATAAAAGCATTCATTTGATTGTGCAGCTCGGGAGGTGTAGTGCTGGCTTCTCGAGATGGGAAGATAGTCTTTGAGAACACCCTTGATGCGAGGTTGGATGTTCTATTCCGCAAAAAACTTCCAGAGGTATTTTCCGCCTCAAATTGTTTTTTTTTTTTGTTTTTTTCTTTCTTTTTTTAATTAATAATCTGATAAGCATATTTGAAAAACAAAATAATTCAGACAAGTAATTGTACTTGGCATTTCATAATTTTGGTATAAAGGAATACTAGAACTGGGATTGATACTTCTTAGGATACAATTACAGTGGATCATGTTTCACGCTTGATGATTCACGGTTATTTAGGTAAAAATTATACGGTAGATGCAGATAAAGAATTCTTAAATTTGATTGTTATTATTGGTGTGATTTGTGAAGAGCTTGCAAATTATCAAATCAGTTAGATTTCAGAAAGGGTAATGACATTGTTAATCATCATACTTGAGCTAAAAGCTCAATAACGAGGTTTGCTGTAGACCTGTAGCATACTCCACATGGTGTCTCACAAAGACACCACTTTCAGATCATTCAATATTTTCAATTCCCGTTAGCTTGCCTTGACAATGATTATATATCACTGCTTTGACAATGATCATCTATCACCGTTACACTCACTCACGGCTTGTTTCTTCTCACTGCAGATCCGGAAGAGGCTCTTTGGTCAGGTTGTCGCATGATGGGTTGGTTGAATTTTATTTGTTTGTTGCTCCCTTGATTATTTATGTTCGGAAGTTTTAAGATTGGTCATTGACCACAAATATTTATTGTTATTTTTCATCTGTTTGCGTATTCTCACTCCTTGGAACGTGACACAGCCCCCATTTTCTTAATAAATGTGTAGCTTAATTTGGTGCCTGTAATTTTTATTGAGCGTTATTTCAGTTGATTGGCATTTGGATGGATTGAATGGTGTCGAATGGATGTAATGGCCTTGTAAACGGAAGACGTTATGTTATTTGCAGCTAAATATTCTTATGTATCAGCAAATAATCTTTATATGCGAATGAACCAATGAACATCTTTTATGTGCATCTTTACAAACAAAACAGATATGGTTGCAGAATCCACAGACAAATGATGGAGATCGGTTTCATGAAAGCTCACTTGAAAATTGGAAGTTCCCACTTATGTGTCTTCAAGTTTTCTGGTTACTTGTTCTTTCTTGCAAAATCCAAAGACGAATCCATGTAAACCAACCAAAGAATTCAAGAGAGAGAAGATTGCTGGTAAGCTTAGGAGTGTGAATATAGTGTGCGGTCGGTTGCTGCCAGTAAATACATGTCCTTGGCCACCCAACATCGACTCACAGAACATAGCTTCACAGCAGCCAAGACGGTTTCTGATACTAATCGAACCAGATACATACATAGATTAAAATCATACAAACTGTACCACTGAATCACTTCAATTTTTACCATATTATTAAATTAAATATAGTCTTTTATGTGTGAAAAGATAAACCCAATTCACGATAAATAAGCCAACATTTTATTTTATTTTATTATTATTTTTATTTTTATGTTAACTTTATTAGAGCATCTCTAATGCAAATATGCATTTTTGAGTTTCTAAATATTGCAACATCAGCATTTCTATTTATTATGGGCCCATTTTTGAAAAATTTTTAAAGAAATGCATATTCACATCTTTAATGCAATTATCTAAAGTCAAATATGCATCCATTTTATATCCAATCATAATAAAACAATTATTACACTCTCTCTCCTCTTTTATTTTACAATTAAATGAGGTTTAATCTTATTAGTGGAAAGAGTTGAAAGCCTTAATCTTATTGGTGGAATGAGTTAGAAATCCTAGTCAGCATTTCTAGGAGAGTTTCTAGAATTAGAAACCCAACTCCATATTCTCTAACTTTTTTTTTGCCACATCATCTCCATATTCAACTTAGATAATAGCACTGAAGTGAGTTTTTCTAACTTTTTCAATATATATCCTATGTGGCACTCCATTTTCTCCAAATATATAATAGCATTGGAGATGTTTTTAACTTTTACGTGGCGGTACAATATATGCTCAAAATTTAGTTAAAAAATAAAAATAAATAGTAAGCCCAAATTTTAAATAAAAAAGCCTATACCAGTTAAGGTTTATTTGAAATGGGCTGTACTCGATTTAACCAAAAGCCCGGCCCAAAATCCAAGAGAAGAGAGGAAAGTGGAAACACCACGCTGCCGTTTTAGCGGAAGCCACACTGACCAGGCTGACGCGATTTTCCACGTCGGCAAAATGCCGTGACGTGCTCACACACGTCAGAAATTACCATTAATTATCATCTTTAATACAAATTTTAAAAGAGGCAAGTTACTTACGTCAGTTTTTCATTCAAAAATGAAACCGAAAATGACAGAGACACAGACCTTAAACGAATCGATGTCTCCTTCATCGACCAAACAATTTTCGTCTTTTTATCAGATTCACCAATATTCCATCAACCCTAAAATTTGGGAGTTTTCAACAGTCTAATTTTTATAGCATTAATAAGTTAAAAAGGATCTGATAAGCATATAGTTGTTCGTTTAATAATGACCGTTTGATGGTTTTATATTCTTGATAAACTGATTTTGAGTTGTCACTGATTCAAAAACACTTTGAATTACAGGTACAAGGAGTTCTATGACTACCTATTCGCACAGACAACAAATCACAAGATACTGGAGGAAGCTGCTTACAAATGGAAGAAGCAAAAAACAACATTTTTATAGGTATATAAATGAGTCTCTCAAAATCAACAAATAATTTTTACTCTTGACTGCATCACACAAGAATGTGTCATGTGTGTGTATTACATACATTCAATTCAACAGTGTAGCAAAATATACATTCAATTCTCATCATAAAAGTCTGTCTCAGTGTCATTGTTGTTATTATTAACATGGACCATATATGCTGTTTGACAAGTTCAAATATTAATGACAGGGCTGTGATTGTTCTTTCAGGATTTGGTACCAAAAAAGAAAAGGCAAGAGATAGGCTTCACAGTTGACACTCTGGTGGTGGTGGGTATATCTCAAATAATATAATTTCTAGAGAAACAATGTAATATGACAATTGACAATATTGGCCTTCTTTTTGACTTTGAGATGATAGTGTTGCCAAAAATCAAAATCTTAGAATTGTCTTATTTGTTTATCAGTTATCAGACATGCTAACAGTGGGCATTTTTAAAAGAAGAAAACCATGATGAGCCATTTATTAAAACGGCTGATGGTGTTTGTCTGAATTATTTTAATTGATCTAGGTGGGATTAGTTGGAGTTGATGGTGTCAGTTTTCATTTGTGTTTTTTAATTTTTTTTTTTTGTCTTGTACTTCTTGTACTCGTATACTATACTGTTCTTCTAAGAACATAAAACTTGTTGTTCAGTACAACATTCTTTGAGTTTGTTGTTTGAAATCACTTCAGCTTTGTGATTTGTTAGAAAGACAAATCTTGAATATGTTGGAGGATTTCTTGACTTTGTTTTGTGGAACTTCTGTTTGTCAAAATGTTGAAAGAAGTTGCAATCTGTATGCCTGTGTCAACCGTGTCTCACTAATTTTCATTGATATCCTTCTTTTGCTAATGTTATTAATCTCCTTTATCCTTGGATTATTCTCCAAAAGGATTGAAATTTATCCCCGTTCTCGAGGTTTTTCATATCTGCAAATAACTTCAGCCATCTACAATGGTGGCCTGGGGTTGGTCTACTTGGTCTTGGGGTTATGGATTGTTGTAGGGAAACATGGTGCAGAGAAGACAATATTACCTCTACATGGGTGGCTAGTGATATTGTTTCAGGGCTTTACATGGTTGTTGTTAAGTGTTTTCGTGAGCTTGAAACTGCAACGACTTCCACACACCATCATAGTAAAGCTTTGTTCAATTTTGGCATCCTTTCTAGCCTTTTATCTCTGTATTGCAACTTTTTGGGAAGTTATCTCACTACATACAATATCAGTCAAGATGGTCATAGAGTTTTTATTTCTTCCAGGAGCAATCTTGTTGCTTTTCTGTGCCTTCTGGGGACCCAAACATACAAAATCCAATCCGGAGGTGAAGAATGGTGCTCTATATGCAGCTTTGCTAGGAGAGGAAATCGATGACAATGAAGAAGAAAATGATGATCAAGACCATGTGACTCCATTTGCTAATGCTGGGCTGCTTAGCCTGACGACATTTTGGTGGCTGAATCCTTTAGTAAACAAGGGGAAGAAGAAAGTTCTTGATGAGGAAGATGTACCACGGTTGTCTTTGGCTGATCGAGCTAAAACTTGTTACTCTATGTTCATAGAGGAATTGAATAGTTGGAATCTGAAAAGATCATCTCAACAACCTTCAATTTTAAGGACTTTAATTTCCTGCAACCTGAAATCTATTCTCCTTTCTGGTTTCTTTGCATTGATCAAGGTGATTACCATCTCAACAGGCCCACTATTTCTCGAAGCCTTCGTTTATGTTGCTGAAGGGAAAACAATGTTCAAGTATGAGGTCTATGCGCTGGCTGTAGGACTTTTCCTTGTGAAATGCGTTGAAACGTTGGCTGGGAGACATTGGTTCTTCCAGAGTAGATTGATGGGGCTGAAAGTAAGATCTTCTCTTTGTGCTGCAATATATAGCAAGCAATTAAGACTCTCAAATTCTTCTAAAATGGTGCACACTCCAGGGGACATAGTGAACTATGTCACAGTAGATGCATATAGAATAGGTGAATTTCCATACTGGTTTCATCAGATATGGGCAACAAGTCTTCGTCTCTGCATTGCATTACTTATCGTATACTACTCTGTGGGATATGCTACCGTTGCAACTATAATTGTCCTAGTACTGATTGTTCTCGGAAATTTACCATTGGCCAGATTTCAACATAAGTATCAGGCAAACTTCATGATGGCACAAAACCGGAGGTTGAAGACCATAGCAGAGGCCTTGGTGAACATGAAGGTGTTGAAATTGTACGCCTGGGAGTCATATTTTAAGAATGTTATTGAAAAGCTAAGGAGCGAAGAATATGGATGGCTTAAGGCATTGCAGCTTCAAAAGGGGTATTACCTGGTTCTTTTTTGGTCAGCTCCATTCCTACTAGGGGCTACAACTTTAGTGACTTGTTACTTCATAGGAATTCCACTCAATGCTAGTAATATATTCACTTTCCTAGCAACTCTGAGAATCATTCAGGAACCCATTAGACTTCTTCCTGAAGTTTTTGGAGTGTTCATTGAGGCAAAGGTTTCGTTTGATCGAATTGCCAAATTTCTTGAGGCACCTGAGCTGCAGAATTTACAAATACGACAAATCAGCAATGGGACAGAACTCAATCACTCGGTTTATATCAAGTCTACTGATCTATCATGGGAATCTGATATTTTGAATCCAACTCTAAAAAACATTAATCTGGTGATAAAACCTGGTGAAAAAGTTGCAATTTGTGGAGAGGTTGGTGCAGGAAAATCAACCCTTCTGGCCGCAATTCTTGGAGAGATACCGAGTGTAGAAGGAACTGTGAGCTTTTCTATCACCCTCGTTTCTGCCATTCTACTCCTGGAATTTACCAATTATTATTGTTGAATGCAAATAATACACTTAACATTCTTGAATTCTCACTCTTCAGGTTAATGGAATGGTTTTGATCTTGCTAAGTTTCTCTCTTATCATTTTGCAGATTCAAGTTTTTGGAACGATAGCATATGTGTCTCAGACAGCATGGATTCAAACAGGTACTATACAAGAAAATATCCTTTTTGGGTGTGCTATGGATCGTTGTAAATACAATCAAGTGCTTGAAAAGTGTTCATTAGTAAAGGACATGGACATGTTTCCATTTGGTGATCTCACTCAGATAGGAGAGAGAGGTGTTAATCTGAGTGGTGGGCAAAAGCAGCGGATTCAACTTGCCCGTGCGCTCTATCAAGATAAAGATATTTATCTTTTGGATGATCCATTCAGTGCTCTTGATGCACAGACAGCAAAGAGTCTGTTTATAGTAAGTTAAACCACAAACTATAATTTTATTGTATGAAATTTCTGATGATCTTATTGTCAAAACTAACATCAGTTTGCCACAGGACTATGTCATGGAAGCCCTTTCTGGGAAAACAGTCTTGCTTGTGACCCATCAAGTTGATTTCCTTCCTGCCTTTGATTCCGTTTTGGTTAGTGAATAGTTTGGATTCTCATTTTTTTTTTTTTTTTTTTTTTTTTTTTTCTGTTCAAGAACTTAACCAAAAAAATTGTCATCCTCAAGTTGAAGAAACAGATTTTCAGGTTTTTTTTTAGAAATAGTGACTTCAGAAAGACTATATGTCCTGGCAGTCTAAACTAGTATGTTATTTGTTTCTTCTTGCCAGTTATTATCAGAAGGGAAAATTATGCAACATACCACTTATGATCAGTTGTTGGCCTCCAGTAGAGAGTTTCAGGACCTTGTAAATGCACACAAAGAAGCCATGGCTCCGGAGACATTATCAGAACATGCTTCTATCAAAGATCCTAAAACTTGCGATGGAGAAATCATTAAAGTTAACAATGAAGAACATTCTAGTAACACATCTCTAGGGGATCAATTGATTAAGAAAGAAGAAAGAGAAACAGGAGATGTAGGCCTAAAACCTTACATGGAATACTTGAGTCACAAGAAAGGCTTCTTGTACTTCTTTCTTTCAATTTTAGCCCATCTAATATTTGTGGTTGCTCAGATTCTACAAAGCTTATGGATAGCTGCAAATATTCAGGACAGAAGCACGGGCAGGTTGAAACTAGTCATGGTGTACTCGGGGATTGGATTAGGCACGATATTCTTTTTGCTCATAAGATCCTTCCTTGTAGCTTATTTAGGCATTGAGGCATCAGAATCTATATTTTCTACACTGCTGACATCTCTTTTTCGAGCACCGATGGCTTTTTATGACTCAACACCTGTGGGGAGAATTCTTAGTCGGGTAAGAGTTCTTTCGAAGTAAAAATTATACTACTCAGGATAATGATGATCATGGAAAACTCAAATTTTTATTCTTTTCTGCAGCTATCTTCAGATTTGAGTATTATCGACCTTGATCTTGCATTCAGATTTACTTTCGCAGTTGGAGCAACCATGACTATAGTCTCTAACTTAGTGGTATTGGGTGCTCTTACTTGGCAAGTCTTTCTAGTCATGATACCCATGATATATCCAATAGTTCTCTTGCAGGTATAAATATTTTCCACAAAAACAGATCCATTTTTCCTTGTGTGCTTTTTTTCTTCTCTGAAAATATAACTCTGGTAAACTTGTTCTCTTCCGAAAATAGAAATACTACTTTGCAACAGCAACGGAGTTGATGCGAATCAATGGCACGAGAAATTCTTTGCTTGCAAGCCATTTAGCTGAATCAATAGCAGGAGCCATGACTATAAGAGCTTTCAAGGACGAGGAGCGGTTCTTTGCCCAGAACCTGAACCTTATCGATACATATGCAAGTTCATCCTTCCACAGCTTTACAGCAAATGAGTGGTTGATCCTACGCCTGGAAACCTTAAGCTCGGTCTTTCTGGCCACCTTGGCTCTTTTTACAACTTTGGTTCATCAGGGATATGGGGGATCCGGTTTGTATAATGTTACGTTGTTCATTTTCTCACAATTGCTTATTCCCTCTCTTTCAATTAATCATGCCAGGAAATTTTTCTATATGGTCATGGACATTTTGATGGCAGGATATGTTGGAATGGCACTGTCGATTGGTCTTTCGTTGAATGAGTTCCTTGTACATGCAGTCAACAATCAGTGCATAGTTGCAAACCTCATTGTTTCAGTAGAAAGGTTAAACCAGTACATGTACATATCCAGTGAATCACCTGCAGTGGTACACGAAAACCGTCCAGTACCAAATTGGCCTGATATTGGCAAAGTGGACATCTATGATCTACAGGTGAACAAGACATCAATTATATTTCTAGAACTTAAAAATTCAATGTTAATGACTGATTCACCAAATTTGCATGCTTTCAAGCAGATAAGGTATCAGCCTAATGCTCCACTTGTTCTCCGGGGGATAACATGCACATTTGAAGGAGGTCATAAGGTGGGAATTGTTGGCAGGACTGGTAGTGGTAAGACAACTCTTATCAGTGCCTTGTTTCGCCTGGTAGAGCCTACAGGAGGCAAGATCATCATTGATGGCCTCGATATCACTGCAATCGGGCTTCATGATCTCCGGTTGAAGTTGGGGATTATTCCTCAGGATCCAACTCTTTTTAGTGGTTCTGTCAGATACAATCTAGACCCCTTGTCTCAGTATAGAGACCAGGAAATTTGGGAAGTAAGAAATTCCACTGCTTCAACAAGTTTGATACACTTTGACAAGAAACAAAATGATTGTTTTCATTGCTGTGACAGGTGCTTGACAAATGCCAACTTCGGGAGGTCATTCAAGAGAAACAAGAAGGGTTGAACAGCTTAGGTGTGACAATGAAACATAAGCAAAAATGTTTGTCATGTTCTTAAAAGACTTTGAATTGAAACTCATGATGGGTCACTTGTTGTAGTTGTTCAAGATGGTGCAAACTGGAGCATGGGGCAGCGACAACTATTCGGCCTGGGACGTGTTCTGCTGAAGAAACCTCGAATACTAGTACTCGACGAAGCCACTGCATCTATTGACAATGCAACAGATGCTGTTCTCCAGAAAACTATCAGAACAGAATTTGCAAACTCCACTGTCATAACAGTAGCTCACAGAATACCAACTGTGATGGACTGCACTATGGTTCTTGCAATGAGTGATGGTCAGTTTCTATTTTGCCAATTCTATGTATGTACCCTGGAAGAATGAAAATTTAATATGATTATTGTTTTTTTTTTGGCAACAACAGGAAAATTAATGGAGTATGATGAGCCAATGAAGCTGTTACAGAGAGATGATTCCTTGTTTGGGCAGCTTGTAAAGGAATACTGGTCTCATTCTCAAAATAACACAGAGAGATGACAAGATTTGCTGTGAATCTTCTCAACTTTATAATCTCCATTTTCATCAACTAGATCTTTATTTTTCATCTGTTTGCGTATTCTCTCTCTTTGGGACGTATTCTCTCTTTGGGATGTGACACAGCCCCCGTTTTCCTAATAAATGTGTAGTTTAATTTGGTGCCTGTAATTTTTATTGAGCATAATTTCAGTTGATTGGCATTTGGATGGATTTGAATGGTGTCGAATGGATGTAATGGCCTTGTAAACGGAAGATGTATTTGCAACTAAACATTCTTATGTATCAGCAAATAATCTTTTATATGCGAATGAACCAATGAACATCTTTACAAACAAAATAGATAGGGTTGCAGAATCCACTGACAAATGATGGAGATCGGTTTGATGCAACCTCACTTGAAATTGAAAGTTCCCACTTCTCATGTGTCTTCAAGTTTTCTGGATACTTGTTCTTTCTTGCAAAATCCAAAGACCAACCCATGTAAACTAACCAAAGATTTCAAGAGAGAGAAGATTGCTGGTAAGCTTAGGAGTGTGAATATAGTGTGTGGTTGGTTGCTGCCAGTAAATACATGTCCATGGCTACCAAACATCGACTCACAGAACATAGCTTCACAGCAGTCAAGACGGTTTCTGATACTAACCAAACCAGATGGTTTCTAATACTAACCGAATCGGATACAAGCTGAGATTGATCCAGGGATATGCCACTATGCCCCTTACACCTACACTAAGGTGGCGTTTGGTTACCATGGTGGAATGGTAATGGGAATGAGAATTGGAATGAAAAGGAATGGAAAGTTGATTCCTTGGTTTGGTTGGGACCATAGAATTAGAATGGGAATGAGAATTAGAATGGAAAGAGGTTATGTGGTCTGTCTCCCACCCTCTAAACCTCGGTAAAATGCCACGTAGGCACACTGTGGTGACGCGGATTTCCACGTCGGTAAAATGCCGTGACGCTATAATATTGGGATAATTATCCTGATGGCCATCAATTTAGGTGTACACTATCAAAATGGTCATTAAATAGGGAATTGATTTCAAAATGACAATTTTTGGCGAACATTGTGACACTAATGACCATTCCATCATATTCTGTTAACTTTTCGTTAAATGAGTGACATTTTGGTAAATAAGAGGATAACATTTCATCACAAGATTTATTTTACATTTTTTTTAATTTCAACTACTGGATTTTTTTTTCTTTTCAAAATTTGAAAACCTACCTCTAGAATCACATGAATGGTAACCATAATCATTTATCTCCTAATTATTTGATAAAAAATATCCATTTATCTTGTTCAAAAATCTTTACCCAACATCATTCAAATTTCATTGGTTTAATTTTTTACAGCCCAAACCAAACCATTTATAAGGTTAAACCAAACCAAACCAAAAAGATAAAAATCGTTAAATGAGTGACATTTTTTTTATCCGATAATTTAATTAATTAATTATATATACATATATAATTAATTAAATCTTGTGATGGAATGTCATCTTCTTATTTTTCAAAATACCACTCATTTAACGGAATAGAATGGCCATTAGTGTCACAGTATTAGCAAAAAATGGTCATTTTGAAACAAATTCCCCATCTAATAGTCATTTTGATAGTGTGCACCCAAATTGATGGTCACCGAGGTAATTATTCCTATAATATTTTGGTATGCATATCTTCCAACCTCCTTAATTACCTCCCTCCCTTACTATATTCCTCTCCCCCTTTTTAAACCTTTTTATTTTCTGACATTTATTATCCAACTCTTCACTTTCCAATCCATCTTCTATAAATTTAAATTCTTTGGTGAAGAATATCAATTAACAACCCTTCATTTTATTAACACGTACTTAGTCCACTCAAATCAAATCTCGGTGCTTGAAACCAATTTCTTATCTTTCATGCCTTCCTCACTTCTCTCCAAATCATTTATCTTCATCACTCAAAAACCCTTCTATTTCTTTGTCTACAACTTGGCATCTGTATCCATGATAGTGCCCCCAAAACGCCCCATGCAAGGCATTGTTTTCAACATGGACAAGACTCTTTGTCTTTGAACAAGTTAGAAATCTTCTCTCTTTCCTACTTTATATTGACTTGCTAATTTTATAGTGCTTGCTATATATATACTTAAGTGTTATTGAGTGTTGGATATGGCTCGAATTTCCAATGGTTACCAAATAAGATACAACCAATACGGAGACTTCCTGGAGATGTGATAACGGTTGAGAGTATGAGATTATGTTTGAGGGATGTTTGAAGACTTGAAGAACTGAAGAAACGAAGAGCGGTGAAAACAGATGTCAAAATCGCTGTGGCTTTCACATTGGTAATGATAACGGTAATCAGTGCTGTGGAGGTTTCCACAACGGCATGGACATCGGTCCATTTCCAGTGTCTTACGCTATGGGTAGCGTTATGGCTTTCACAATTGTCTTCGGTGATGCAGCGTGTGGATCATAGTTTTTTAAGTGATCAAGTTCAACACGGTTTAGGAAGCGGGTGGCCAACTACAACTTGAATTGTAGTCAATTACAAGCATGCGTTGAATCAGAAAATATTCATGGAAAAAGGAATATGTTGTTTCTAGAAGTTCTATGATTATAGGAAAAGGGTTTCTCCTTACAAGAAGACTTATCATAAAGAGGAAATATTATTTATGTGAAACAAGTAAATCTTGTACAACTAGGAGATAGATTTCCTTGTAGGTTTAAACTCACTGTAATTCATATAAATAGACCATAATAGTTAGGTTATTATGTGTGGAGCAAAATAGCAAATACTAGAGAGATCTCAAAGTGAGCATCGGGTGTAATCGGGTTTGGAGTATTATTTAGAGAGAGAATCTTGAGTGTGTGGTTGTAACAATTTACTACATATTGGAACTTTCTCTTGTCATCCTGATAGCTGTGGTTTTTTTCCCTAATTTGGGTTTCCATTTAAATTTTTGTGTTGTGTGTGATTGGATTTGATTACTTTTCTTCATCTTATATTTTTTTATTATTGTGTTTGTTTGTGTTTTATCCGGCAACGCTTCCACGTATAGGGTGTGTTTGGTACACGGGACAACTTTCTCTTGTCCCGCGTTTGGCACGTCCGTAACATGGGATATGATGGGATAAAGTGGGATAAAAAACCCAAAAAATTGTCCCACCCAAATAGCTCGGCCAGACTTTTTTACCCTTATTACTTGCAAAAATTACAAACATATATATACACCACATGAATCCCATGGCCATCTCTCTCTCCTTCGGTCATCTTGGATCACCATCTCTCTCTCTCTCTCTCTCTCTCTCTCTCCTCTTCATTCATCTCTGGATCACCATCCATGGTCGTGATCTCTTCCCACCGAAGAAAATTTGGAAAATCGTTAGCTGGGTTCATGTTGTTCTTGTGCAAAATCGCGATCTCTTCTTGTTCTTGTGCAAAATCATCAGCTGCTTCTTCTTCTTCTTATTCATGTTATTCTCTCGATTGGGTTTTCGATTTGGAAAGAAAATCTGGGTTGAAAAGAAAATCTAGGTCTTCTTCTTCTTCTTTAGGATTTGGAAAGAAAATTTGGATTTTTGATTTGGAAAGAGAATGAAAAGGAAAAAAAAAATTAGAAAGAAAAAAAATAAAATCTGGAAAAGATTCAAATGGTATGGGTTGGATGATCTTCAAAATGATTCACAATTTTCTTTTTAATTATCTGTTCTTCTTTTTGTATGGATATGTTTGGGTGATTACTGATGAAGATCGGTGATGTATGGATGATGAAGATGAAGTTGGATGATGTGTTGGATGATGAAATATGATTTTGAAATCTGAAACTAGTGCTTGAGAGGAGAGAAAATGAAAGAAAATATTAATTTTCTTTCATTTTCTCACCTCCCAAACACTAGTTTCAGTATCGGTGATGTATGGATGATGAAGATAAAGTTGGTGATGTGTTGGATGATGAAATATGATTTTGAAATATGAAACTAGTGTTTGGGAGGTGAGAAAATGAAAGAAAAGAAAATTAATATTTTCTTTCATTTTCTCATCTCCCAAACACTAGTTTCAGTATCGGTGATGTATGGATGCTGAAGATGAAGTTGTATGATGTGTTGGATGATGAAATATGCTTTTGAAATCTGAAACTAGTGTTTGGGAGGTGAGAAAATGAAAGAAAATATTAATTTTGTATGATTTTTAATTAATTTTAATTCAATAATATTTGATATTTAAAAAAAAAAAAAAATTTCAAACTTAATTAAATTGTTATAAACATTGGAAAGGACAGGAGGGGCACTCTGGTCATTTGAACCTCTTGTCCTGTCCTGTCCTGTCATGTCCCAGTCATACCAAACGCATAATAGTACATTCCACGGTTATGTCCCAAGCCTTCCACACACAATACAGAATAACATGTCCTGTCTCGTCCCATCTTGTCTTGTCCCATGTTTGTGCCAAACGCACCCCATAGTGACTTATTCGCTAACAATTGGTATCAAAGCCACGGTTGCTTAATAGTGGTCTTAACAAACTATTATGTCAAAGATGATGAGATTCGAGGTTGAGAGGTTTGACGAAAAGATTGACTTTGACTTGTGGCAAGTTCAAGTCAAAGATCTATTAATCCAATACGGCTTACATAAGGCGTTAAAGGGCAAGTCAACCTCTGTAAACCCTGATGGCTCTAGAGACTCTGACAAAGAAACGAATGGTACTAGTTCTGGAAACCTATGATGAGCGATGATGATTGAGAGAATTTGGATGAAAGGGCTGCGAGTGCGATACAATTGTGTATAGCCAAGAATGATCTTGCAAATATTCATAGAACATATTCAGCGAAAAAACTTTGGGAGAGGCTTGAAGAATTGTATCAAGTGAATAGCGTCTGCAACCGGTTCTACCTAAAGGAACAGTTTCACACTCTACAGATGTCTGAATGTATGAAAATTTTCGATTATCTAAGAGTGCTCAATGGAATAGTTTTTGAATTAGAGTTTATTGGAGTTAAAACCAATGAGGAAGACAAAGGTTAATCTCTGAGGAACAAAGGATAAAAAGTGAAGGCTCATCTTGTCCTTTCCATCGTTCTATGCGCACATGAAGCCAATCTTGATGCATTGGAGTTCAACCATATGTTTTGGAGATGTAGCGAACAAACTAATCTCCGAGGAATGAAGGCTAAAAAGTGAAGGTAAATCTTTTGATAAATTTGTTCTTTTGGTTGACAAGAAAAACGAGAACTCCAAATGGAAAGTCACTCGTTAGGGATGTGGACAGTCTAGACATGTAAGGAAGGATTGTCAAAATAAGAAAACAAGTATGGCTAAGGGCTTCAAAGAGGGTGATCCGGCAATTACCTCTCTTAAATATGATGACTATAAAGATGTCCTCTAAGGGGCATACAACATCCTCATGGCATGACTGCTAGTTGCCATAATTGATGATGTATTGCTAATAACGGGTCTACAATTGCACACGGGCATTGGTTAGGTGGTGATGTGAGGTGTGTGGTGGACAAGGATGTTGATAGCTGAGCAAACTCTCTAGGAACCTAACGTGAGGAGTTGCACCACAATTTCAGTAAGGTAAATTTCGACATGTGCCGTTGGAATCTTAGGATGGGTGTTCCTAAGTGGTTATACCTAGTGGTGGGTATGTTGATTCTCGGTGATGAGGATCGTAGCTGTGGACAAGTTTTGGGAATTCTCGCCATAATGGAGGATTGTTGGATATGACTCGAATTTCCAATGGTTACCAAACAAGATACAACTAATGCAGAGTCTTCCTAGAAACGTGAGAATGTTTGGGAGTATGAGATTATGGTTTGATGGAGGCTTGGAGGCTTGGAGGCTTGAAGGCTTGAAGACTTGAAGAACTGAAGAAACGAAGAACAGTGAAAACCGCTGTGGCTTGACAACGGTAATCAGTGCTGTGGGGTTTCCACAGCGGCATGGACAACACTCCAATTCTAGTGTCTTACGCTGTGGGTGGCGCAGTGGCTTTACCAGTGGCAGTGACAACGGTCTTCGATGATGCAGTGTGTGGATCACGGTTTTCTAAGTGATCAAGTTCAACACGGTTTAGGAAGTGAGTGGCCATCTACAACTTGAATTGTAGTCAATTACAAACATGAATTGAATCAGGAAATATTCATGGAAAAGGAAATATGTTGTTTCTAGAAGTTCTTATGATTATAGGAAAAGGATTTCTCCTTACAAAAAGACTTATCATAAAGAGGAAATAGTATTTATGTGAAACAAGTAAATCTTGTATGACTAGGAGATATATTTCCTTGTAGGTTTTAACTCCCTGTAATTCATATAAATAGACCATAATAGCTAGGTTATTATGTGTGGAGCAAAATAGCAAATACTAGAGAAATCTCAAAGTGAGCATTATATGTAATCGAGTTTGGGGTATTATTTAGAGAGAGAATCCTGAGTGTGTGGTTGTAACAATTTACTATATATTAGAATTTTCTCTTGTCGTTCTGACGACCGTGGTTTTTTCCCTGATTTGGGTTTCCACGTAAATTCTTATGTTATGTGTGATTGGATTTGATTACTTCTCTTCATCTTATCTTTCTTTATTATTGTGTTTGTTTGTGTTCTATCCGGCAACGCTTTCGTGTATTGTGACTTGTTCGTTAACATTGAGTTTGAAGTTTTATTTGTATTTTGGAAAAGACTAAAGAATTATCTGTCAATTCACTGCCAGTAATTTGATTGCTATTTAGTAATTATGGAAAAAAAGGAGATGTACAAGGTCGTCCCCACTCCCCAGAGAACACGAGTACAAATGAATCAAAGTGGAGAATTTCTACATTTTGCTAAATTTCGTATTGGTTTGGATTCCAATGTAACTTTTGTTACTTTTGTCATCCATGCTTTTCATTTTCCTTTGTTGTATCTTTTGAGTTGGATACTTGGATGTGAAACCATTATTTTTGTTAAGGACTTGAAAATATCAAAGGTAGTGTTGATGATCAGTATAATAAATTCTCATTAAATCTAGAAAATCAACTGAACCTGGAATACTGATTAGTGATCATATTAACTGGATCTATAAAATTAATTTGTGATAATAAATTAGTCATCAAACATTAAAGGAAAAACAACCATAAGATAAGAACATTTAAATTAATAATATTGAAGAACTCATATATATCACAGTACTTGAGGTTCATCCAGTGATAAACCTCTTATACCTACGTCACGAGATGAGGTCGTCCGTTTGAGTCCCCCCTTCCTCAAAAAGTTGTTGGGTTCAAGGTCGAAATGTTATTGGTTTGGGTATATATGGGTTGTTGGGCAACCTCCGCAAGTAACGTGTAATTATATATAAAAAGTTGAATCGTTACTTATGAAGGTTATATTACGGTTGGTAATTAATAATTATATCTAATTTCGTATTTCGTAATTTATATACGTTGTGTATAAGTTGATCGATTTAAACAATTCATAATTTAAAATATAAAAAATTCCGTAGGTTCATAAGTGCCAACAATCGAACTTTGACTTGAATGGAACTTTCGAATGAATTTTTCCTAATGAATCTTTTCGTAAGTGTAAAAATGCAACTTGCTATATTATTGTAACAATAATGCTAAACATCCCACCTAAAATCCTACATTTTTTATCCCACTACATATGGCATGTGAGGTGTCAAATTGTGAGTGGATACACATTAATTACACCTACCCTATGTATCCACTCACAATTTGACACCTTACATGCCACATGTAGTGGGATGAAAAATGTGGGATTTTAGGTGGAATGTGTAGCATTACTGTTATTGTAATAATAAGAAAATTTTGCTACTTTGTGTATAATGAAATAAAATTACATCCTTTCACAAGAATTCCCTAAACAATATATCAATATCTATATAATATATAATAACTAAACTCAATGTGTCCAGGAACAGATCCAGGAATTTCATTTAGGGTGCACCATTAAATAATAATAAAAATGATATATATATATATATATATATATTAACAATTTAAAGTGCATTAATCGGAAATGAAACATCACAAGTTCAGGGGCATACCCTAGGCCAATAAAAAACTTGTCTAAACAAAAAGTTTGAATATATAGATTCATATAATTTTTTTTAACATATTTACAACTGTCCTCAACATGATTTCATATTTTGAAAATGTTGCATGACAGGCTCATTATCAATGTCATTAAACATGTCTTTTTCAATATAAACAACCAAATTATCATTCATCCATTGATCTCTCATCCTATTGTGCAATCGAGTTTTTATAATATTCATAGGGACTAATTGCACAAACGTCCCCTAAGTTAGGCATAATTGCATACATATGGAACTTTTACCTATAATTGCACAAACATCCCCTGCCGTTAGTTGACTTCCATTAACTCTAACAGTTGACCACAATTTTAACCCACAATCACTAAAGTGCCCCTAGTTACCTATTTTATTATTTAAATTAATAATTAAAAAACGAAACAGAAAAGACAAAGAAAAAAAAAATCAATCTTTTTTTTTTTCTCTTTCATTTTCTCAACCCCAAACACAATCCAAAAATAAACTTAACAAACAAAAACCAAAACTCAATCCCACAAATCAAAACCAAAACTCAAATCCTCAAATAACAACCAAAAATCAAATCCATAAATAAAAACCCAAATCCATCAATACAATAACCAGTTAACCACATCCATTTAAAAAAAAAAAATTAGAACTTCAACCTAGAAAGTTAAAAATCCATCGTTGAAGTTCTAATATATATATATAGATAAATGTGGTTAACTGGTTGTGGAATTGATAGATTTAGGTTTTTATTTGTGGATTTTATTTTGGTTGTTGTTTGAGGATTTGAGTTTGGTTTTTGTTTGTTAAGTTTATTTTTGGATTGTGTTTGGGGGTCGAGAAAATGAAAGAGAAAAAAAAATGATTGATTTTTTTTCTTTGTCTTTTCTGTTTCGTTTTTTAATTATTAATTTAAATAATAAAATAGGTAACTAGAGGCACTTTAGTCATTGTGGGTTAAAAATATGGTCTACAGTTAGAGTTAACGGAAGTCAACTAACGACAGGGACGTTTGTGTAATTATGAGTAAAAGTTCTATATGCATGCAATTATGCCTAAACTTAGGGGACGTTTGTGCAATTAGACCTATTCATAGCTGAAAATGATCTCTCAACAGTAGCTGTAGCAACTGATAGAATCAATGCTAATGTCAAAAGCAAGTAAACCAATGTAAAAATACCTTGTCTTTCTTATGGGCAACTATCATTTTTGCACAAGTCACGAACCCAACTTTTATGCTATGTTTGGTAGGGAGGAAAAGGGAGAGGAAATAAATGGGTGGAGGGAAAAGGGAGGAGAAAATGAAGAAGTGTGTGTTTGGTATGGAGAGAAAAATGGAGGGAAGGGAAAAGTGGAAGGAAAAAAAAATATGTGTGTGGGACCCACCATTTTGTTTCCTCCCAAAAGTGAGAGGAAAAGGGAGGGAAAGAAATAATTGCTTTTTGGGAGACTTAAATTACAATTTTATCATCTTTTTTTTAATATATAAAATATAATGTAAAGTTAAAATATTAAAAATGATAAAATGATCCTTTCTTTCCTTCCTGTTTACCAAACAGCTCGAGGGAAAATCATTTTCCTTTCTTTTCCTCATGTTTTCTATCTCTCCAAATCTTTCCATCCTTCCTATTTTCTTTCCTCCCTACCAAACATAGCTATATGCATCACATTTTATTATTTTATTCTAACTCTATTATAATATAAGCCTATTTTTTATGTATCACATAATAAATAATTCATTAACACTCATAAAGGTTTCAAACAATTATGTTATAAAAATGATTATTAGTTTAATATGAATAAATATTACATTTTTCTACTATTCACTTTGAACTTTTACCTATCACATTCCTAAGTTTTCATGGCCCACAACCTTCTAATAACAAACATTTAAATTATATAATCTTCCAAATGCAATAGACCAGACACATGTTACACATAAGTTTTAAACTTTTATTTTATTCAATGACACAATAAAAAATAAAAGGGAAATAAATGATGAAAGAGAAAAAAAAAAAAGAATTAGGATCAGTGGATTTCCATTTGCTTGTAAAGAGAATATATAAAACATCCCAAAATTACGATTAATCTTTGATTTTAGAATAAAAGCTCTATTTTTTTTTTCTTTAATTTGGGTTGCAAAGGTAACTGAGAGACTGTTTGAAAGTTTTCTAGGTTATTTTGAAAGGGTAAATTTGAGAGAAAAAAATAAAGTGGAGAATTTATTGTGTGGAGAAAGTGGGGAGGGGAGGAAGAGTGAGAAAGAGTAAAGTGATAACTGTGAGTTTTGAATATTTTTATTGTGTGGATCCCTTTATTTGACTTTAGTAGCTGTTAAATTTAATAGTTTATATATATTAATTTTCTAATGAGGATTTTTTACGATGTACACTTTAAGCACATTTGATGAAATTGCATAGAATATATTGAATCTTAATTTGATTTTTTGTATGGATGGTGAAAACACTGAAATAAATTTATGGAAAAAAAATTAAAAAAAATTCGGGTGCAAGAACTAATTTTTTCCGATTTTGATTGAAGATGAAAAATTTTAAAATAGGGAAATATAAGAAAAAATAGTTGTCAAATCCAAACAATTTCCAAATTTTTACCAAATGTGTATTTTAATTTTCTTATAATGTATACAAAAACTCAAATCAAGATTCAATATAATTCATGCAATTTCATTAAATGTGCGTTTAAAGTGTGCATTGTAAAAATTTCTCTCTCTCTCTCTCTATATATATCTATATATATATTTATATATAGTGGTTCTCTAGTAAGGGAGGACGTCCTGAAATTAAAAGTTAAGGACGTCCAATCACAGCCACACATTCATATTGAGTGTGGGTATTTGTTGATGTAGGGTTGCGGGCCCACTGTGAATGTGTGGCTGTGATTGGACGTCCTGAAATTATAAAGTCAGGATGGTTCTGATTAGAGAAGTATTATATATATATATATAATTTGAAAGTTGAAACCTTCGTTCCAGAGGAACATTTTAAACGGATAAAAAAAACTTTACAATTTTTGTTGGATCTGAAATCTGAGGGGAGGCAGCTGACCCTGCTTGCCCTTAGTGTTTTCTGTCCAATAATTCCCTAAGAATATGAAACAACGTTGGAATGCAAAAATTATATTACACAACGTATTTTAAATATAAATTTTTAACGAGATCCATGCATTGCACACTAGTACAATTTATAAATAAAACTCTGATAGTGATATTGTTTCATGGATTTACATGGCTGTTGTTAGGTGTTGTATCTTGAGCTTGAAACTTCAACGACTTCCACTGTTCCACACACCATCATAGTAAAGCTTTGTTCATATATCTCTGTATTGCAACTTTTTGGGAAGCTATCTCACTACATACAGTATCAATCAAGATGGTCTGGGGACTCAAACATACAAATTCCAATCCTGATGATGCTCTATATGCAGCTTTGCAAAATGATGATCAAGACCATATGACCCCATTTGCTAATGCTGGACTGCTTAGCAAGATGACATTTTGGTGGCTGAATCCTTTAGTGAACAAGGGGAAGAAGAAAGTTCTTGATGAGGAAGATGTACCGCGGTTGTCTTTGGCTGATCGAGCTAAAACTTGTTACTTTATGTTCATAGAGGAATTGAATAGTTGGAATCAGAAAAGATCATCTCAACAACCTTCAATTTTAAGGACTTTAATTTCCTGCAACCTGAAATCTATTCTCCTTTCTGGTTTCTTTGCATTGATCAAGGTGATTATCATCTCCACAGGCCCACTATTTCTCGAAGCCTTCGTTTATGTTGCTGAAGGGAAAACAATGTTCAAGTATGAGGTCTATGCGCTGGCTGTAGGACTTTTCCTTGTGAAATGCGTTGAATCGTTGGCTGGGAGACATTGGTTCTTCCAGAGTAGATTGATGGGGCTGAAAGTAAGATCTTCTCTTTGTGCTGCAATATATAGCAAGCAATTAAGACTCTCAAATTCTTCTAAAATGGTGCACTCTCCAGGGGACATAGTGAACTATGTCACAGTAGATGCATATAGAATAGGTGAATTTCCATACTGGTTTCATCAGATATGGGCAACAAGTCTTCGTCTCTGCATTGCATTACTTATCGTATACTACTCTGTGGGATATGCTACCATTGCAACTATAATTGTCATAGTACTGATTGTTCTCGGAAATTTACCATTGGCAAAATTTCAACATAAGTATCAGGCAAACTTCATGATGGCACAAAACCGGAGGTTGAAGACCGTAGCAGAGGCCCTGGTGAACATGAAGGTGTTGAAATTGTACGCCTGGGAGTCATATTTTAAGAATGTTATTGAAAAGCTAAGGAGTGAAGAATATGGATGGCTTAAGGCATTGCAGCTTCAAAAGGGGTATTACCTGGTTCTTTTTTGGTCAGCTCCATTCCTAATAGGGGCTACAACTTTAGTGACTTGTTACTTCATAGGAATTCCACTCAATGCTAGTAATATATTCACTTTCCTAGCAACTCTGAGAATCATTCAGGAACCCATTAGACTTCTTCCTGAAGTTTTTGGAGTGTTCATTGAGGCAAAGGTTTCGTTTGATCGAATTGCCAAATTTCTTGAGGCACCTGAGCTGCAGAATTTACAAATACGACAAATCAGCAATGGGACAGAACTCAATCATTCAGTTTATATCAAGTCTACTGATCTATCATGGGAATCTGATATTTTGAATCCAACTCTAAAAAACATTAATCTGGTGATAAAACCTGGTGAAAAAGTTGCAATTTGTGGAGAGGTTGGTGCAGGAAAATCAACCCTTCTGGCTGCAATTCTTGGAGAGCTGCCAAGTGTAGAAGGAACTGTAAGCTTTTCTATCACCCTCGTTTCTGCCATTCTACTCCTGGAATTTACCAATTATTATTGTTGAATGCAAATAATACACTTAACATTCTTGAATTCTCACTCTTCAGGTTAATGGAATGGTTTTGATCTTGCTAAGTTTCTCTCTTATCATTTTGCAGATTCAAGTTTTTGGAACGATAGCATACGTGTCTCAGACAGCATGGATTCAAACAGGTACTATACAAGAAAATATCCTTTTTGGGTGTGCTATGGATCGTTGTAAATACAATCAAGTGCTTGAAAAGTGTTCATTAGTAAAGGACATGGACATGTTTCCATTTGGTGATCTCACTCAGATAGGAGAGAGAGGTGTTAATCTGAGTGGTGGGCAAAAGCAGCGGATTCAACTTGCCCGTGCGCTCTATCAAGATAAAGATATTTATCTTTTGGATGATCCATTCAGTGCTCTTGATGCACAGACAGCAAAGAGTCTGTTTATAGTAAGTTAAACCACTAACTATAATTTTATTGTATGAAATTTCTGATGATCTTATTTCTCTGTCAATGTCAAAACTGACATTAGTTTTCCACAGGACTATGTCATGGAAGCCCTTTCTGGGAAAACAGTCTTGCTTGTGACCCATCAAGTTGATTTCCTTCCTGCCTTTGATTCTGTTTTGGTTAGTGAATAGTTTGGATTCTCATTTTTTTTTTCTGTTCAAGAACTTAACCAAAAAAATTGTCATCCTCAAGTTGAAGAAACAACTTTTCAGGTTTTTTTTTTGAAATAGCGACTTCAGAAAGACTATATGTCCTGGCAGTCTAAACTAGTATGTTATTTGTTTCTTCTTGGCAGTTATTATCAGAAGGGAAAATTATACAACATACCACTTATGATCAGTTGTTGGCCTCCAGTAGAGAGTTTCAGGACCTTGTAAATGCGCACAAAGAAGCAATGGCTCCGGAGACATTATCAGAACATGCTTCTATCAAAGATCCTAAAACTTGCGATGGAGAAATCATTAAAGTTAACAATGAAGAACATTCTAGTAACACATCTCTAGGGGATCAATTGATTAAGAAAGAAGAAAGAGAAACAGGAGATGTAGGCCTAAAACCTTACATGGAATACTTGAGTCACAAGAAAGGCTTCTTGTACTTCTTTCTTTCAATTTTAGCCCATCTAATATTTGTGGTTGCTCAGATTCTACAAAGCTTATGGATAGCTGCAAATATTCAGGACAGAAGCTCGGGCAGGTTGAAACTAGTCATGGTGTACTCGGGGATTGGATTAGGCACGATATTCTTTTTGCTCATAAGATCCTTCCTTGTAGCTTATTTAGGCATTGAGGCATCAGACTCTATATTTTCTACAATGCTGACATCTCTTTTTCGAGCACCGATGGCTTTTTATGACTCAACACCTGTGGGGAGAATTCTCAGTCGGGTAAGAGTTCTTTCGAAGTAAAAATTATACTACTCAGGATAATGATGATCATGGAAAACTCAAATTTTTATTCTTTTCTGCAGCTATCTTCAGATTTGAGTATTATCGACCTTGATCTTGCATTCACATTCACTTTCGCAGTTGGAGCAACCATGACTATAGTCTCTAATTTAGTGATATTGGGTGCTCTTACTTGGCAAGTCTTTCTAGTCATGATACCCATGATATATCCAATAGTTCTCTTGCAGGTATAAATATTTTCCACAAAAAACCTTGTGTGCATTTTTTCTTCTCTGAAAATATAACTTTGGTAAACTTGTTCTCTTCCGAAAATAGAAATACTACTTTGCAACAGCAAAGGAGTTGATGCGAATCAATGGCACGAGAAATTCTTTGCTTGCAAGCCATTTAGCTGAATCAATAGCAGGAGCCATGACTATAAGAGCTTTCAAGGACGAGGAGCGGTTCTTTGCCCAGAACCTGAACCTTATCGATACATATGCAAGTTCATCCTTCCACAGCTTTACAGCAAATGAGTGGTTGATCCAACGCCTGGAAACCTTAAGCGCGGTCCTTCTAGCCACCTTGGCTCTTTTCACAACTTTGGTTCATCAGGGATATGGGGGATCTGGTTTGTATAATGTTACATTGTTCATTTTCTCACAATTGCTTATTCCCTCTCATTCAATTAATCATGCCAGGAAATTTTTCTATATGGTCATGGACATTTTGATGGCAGGATATGTTGGAATGGCACTGTCGATTGGTCTTTCGTTGAATGAGTTCCTTGTATTCGCAGTCAACAATCAGTGCATAGTTGCAAACCTCATTGTTTCAGTAGAAAGGTTAAACCAGTACATGCACATATCCAGTGAATCACCTGCAGTGGTACACGAAAACCGTCCAGTACCAAATTGGCCTGATATTGGCAAAGTGGACATCTATGATCTACAGGTGAACATGACATCAATTATATTTCTAGAACTTAAAAATTCAATGTTAATGACTGATTCACCAAACTGCATGCTTTCAAGCAGATAAGGTATCGGCCTAATGCTCCACTTGTTCTTCGGGGGATAACATGCACATTTGAAGGAGGTCATAAGGTGGGAATCGTTGGCAGGACTGGTAGTGGCAAGACAACTCTTATCAGTGCCTTGTTTCGCCTGGTAGAGCCTACGGGAGGCAAGATCATCATTGATGGCGTTGATATCACTGCAATCGGGCTTCATGATCTCCGGTTGAAGTTGGGGATTATTCCTCAGGATCCAACTCTTTTTAGTGGTTCTGTCAGATACAATCTAGACCCCTTGTCTCAGTATACAGACCAGGAAATTTGGGAAGTAAGAAATTCCACTGCTTCAACAAGTTTGATACACTTTGACAAGAAACAAAAATGATTGTTTTCATTGCCGTGACAGGTGCTTGACAAATGCCAACTTCGAGAGGTCATTCAAGAGAAACAAGAAGGGTTGAACAGCTTAGGTGTGACAATGAAACATAAGCAACAATGTTTGTAATGTTCTTAAAAGACTTTGAATTGAAACTCATGATTGGTCACTTGTCGCAGTTGTTCAAGATGGTGCAAACTGGAGCATGGGGCAGCGACAACTATTCGGCCTGGGACGTGTTCTGCTGAAGAAACCTCGAATACTAGTACTCGACGAAGCCACTGCATCCATTGACAATGCAACAGATGCTGTTCTCCAGAAAACTATCAGAACAGAATTTGCAAACTCCACTGTCATAACAGTAGCTCACAGAATACCAACTGTGATGGACTGCACTATGGTTCTTGCAATGAGTGATGGTCAGTTTCTATTTTGCCAATTCTATGTATGTACCCTGGAAGAATGAAAATTTAATATGATTATTGTTTTTTTTTTGGCAACAACAGGAAAATTAATGGAGTATGATGAGCCAATGAAGCTGTTACAGAGGGATGATTCCTTGTTTGGGCAGCTTGTAAAGGAATACTGGTCTCATTCTCAAAATACATAATAGTAATATTATCCAGTGAGATGATTTGTTGTGAATCTTCTCAACTTTATAATCTCCATTTTCGTCAACCGGATCTATCAATGATCAAATAAAGATTCTGCAATGAGTGAACTGAGACAATCTGAGGCTCTAGAAAAGTAATATTGTGGTGTCTGTAGCTAGTTGTTGACATGTTTTTATGTAGCAAATATTTTGATTTCAATTCCATCCGAGAATATCTATACTTAAAGGAATAAGTATATAAAATAAATATTGTTGAATTTTTAACGATATTTTCAAAATTTTGATGATGATCATAGGAAATATTGTTAAAATATTGAAATTCTATTGATATTTCAAATTTTCATAAATTTAGATCACAATGCATCTAACCAATTGATATTTACATTACTTGTCACATTATTTGATTAATAGTTCTGTCACTGTTTAGGTTTTGTTAAACCAAATTAGTTATATATATATAAAAAAAAACTAAATTAACTTATTAAAAAAACATAATCTAGATCTTGATTGACTTTTACACGTGTCACTTGAGAACTGTGTCCACCTCATACCTTTAGTATATTACTGAATGGTGCATTCAATCACTACCAATTGTAGTAGCCAGAAATGGTCCAATAGGCCCAACCTGCCAAGGCCCAATCTTTACTAGCCTATCCCAGGCCCATTGTGTTTGGTCGACCCAACATAGCTGCCAGCAACATCTGACTTATTCAAAGCATCAGTTACGAATGGACCTGTAACCGCAGATAACAGTCCACTTATGGAGAGGATATTGCTCCACAAATCTCGCCCATAATCAAGTCTCTGAAAGTGGACGTTGGAGCTATACCTCCTCCTATAAAAAGAAGGGCTCGTTCATTTGAAAGCTCTCTGATTTCTCTCAACTAAAGCCTATAATCAGCGTACTGAAACTCTGTCCCTGAGAAGATTCCGACCACCGGCGGTCACCAGACTACTACTACATCCACAATAGATTGCTCAGCCCAAGCACACCTAAGGCTAAACGATCCAAACCCACCACCTTTGTTTTAACTGTGTTCATTTTATGTTATAACTTTTCTTGCAGGTTCTTGAGGAGACGACCTCCGTTCATTCGGCAGACTAACATTTCTTGCAGGATCCCAGAGCAGACGACATCCCCTCATACGACAAGCTCAACCAAGTTGCCTTGGGCCTAGCATACATCCGACCCGATCCACATCGACCGTAGGTCGACCCCCTACAGTTTGGCGCCCACCGTGGGGCCCATTGCAACTTCCTTCAAATTCAAACCAGTCTATTCCAACTGCAATCGAACATGGCAGGAAGTGGATCCGCTCCAACTGTCGAAGAACAGATCGCTATGTTGAACGCCCAAATGGCAGCCAGTGCTGAAAGGCTGCAAGCGCTTGAAGCAGAAAATGCGGCAATCCGGGCGGCAAACGAAGAATTGAGAACGCTGGTCGACGGAGTAGTACCAGATTCAGCCACTTCGGAGCATCCAATCCCGACGTCGAACGACGAACATGGCGTCGACCGACCCATTCCGAGAGTTCCGGACAACCCCAACGCACCAGAAGTGAATCCGGTCGACCATCAGAATCGACCAACACTTCAGACAGCGAGGGTTGAGATCGACCTCAACGACGTACCGGCCAGAAACGATGCCGCGAACGAATACCAACTGCCAGTAGATCAACAACCGGCCAATATCCCAAAGGCGGTTATGTCCCTTCAGTCGACACCCGGGTTGGTAAAACCGGGACCAGACTTAAATCTATCTGCTAATCTAGACTTTTCTCGCAGGTTTGCAGAAATGGAAGCTCTCATTCAAAGAATCCCAGGAGTTCCAGCTCCTATCAAGAAAAGCACCGCAAATAGCTTTGCTGACTCGCCCTTCGTCGATGCAATAGCTCTCATGGAAATGCCAAAGAAGTTCAACTTCCCAAATATGAAGCAATACGAAGGGACGACCGATCCGGACGACCACATAGCACAATACAAGCAAAGGATGTTCACGGCCGCAATCCCACGCGACCTTAGAGAAGCTTGCATGTGCAAGGCCTTCGGATCCAGCCTTAGTGGTCCTGCCCTTCAGTGGTACACAAATTTACCTAACAACTCTATTAATTCTTTTGCACAGCTGACGGACACATTCGTGGAGCAATTTGCAAGCAGCCGCAAGTTGGAAAAGCTGTCGGACGACCTCTATACCATAACACAGAGAACCGGCGAGAATCTGCGAGCCTACGTCGGGCGTTTTAACAGAGAAAAAGTGCAAATCCCTCACTGCAACCAGGCGACTGCCATCTACGCCTTCAGGAAAGGTCTCAGGTTTGATTCTGATTTGTATAAGGAACTTACCAAATACCCTTGCAGGACAATGGAAGACGTATTGGCCAAAGCTTGGGCTCAGATCAAGTGGGAAGAGGATGAGGCGAATTTCGTTGGAAAAGCTAATAGCAGTTACTATGGAAGTCGTCGAAACGAGCGAGTCGACAGAAAGTCTAACGACAGACGTTCAGAACCGTACCCGACAAGCGACAGGAGAGGCACCCAGTCGCGGCATGAAAACTCTCGTGAGAGAAACTCCTATGGGCGAGGTATTCCGAGGTCGAGTCGACCCAAGGTGGAAGCACCAGAGTACCTTCTGAGCATTGAACCAGTCGACCTTGTTGCCGTCATGAGAGAAATGGGCAAGTCGGTCAAATGGCCGCGGAAAATGAACGCCCTTCCCGAACATAGGGATTCAAAAATTCGATGCGAATTCCATGGCGACCATGGCCATCGGACGGAAGATTGCATCGCCCTAAAATTTGAAGTAGCAGAACTACTGAAACGGGGGCATCTACGCGAGTTCCTGACAGATAAGGGTAAGCAAACATATGCAAGACGCGACGACCAGAGACAGACCGGTTCAGTCGACAGCCCTCCAGAACCTCCTATGCAAGATCGGGTAATCAACTGCATTTCTGGCGGATCTGAAGTCAGTGGCGTGAGTTACTCAGCAGCTAAGAGGCACACTCGACAAGTGTCGAACGCAGAGATTCAACCAAATCGGGAACACCCATCCAAAGTCGACGAAACCGTTACCTTTCGGTCGACCGATAAATCAGATTTGTTCTCTCCCCACCATGATGCCTTAGTTATTTCTTTGCATATTGCCAATTGTTTAACTAAACGCATCTTAATTGATAACGGCAGTTCATGTAATATTTTGTTTAACAGTGCTCTAAGAGAAATGCAGGTCGACGAATCAAAACTCAGTCGTCGAACGACGATGTTGACCGGGTTCAGTGGAGAACAAAAGAGTACTCTAGGCGAAATTGTGCTACCAGTCTACGCCGAAGGAGTCAACCTGTACATCAACTTCCTAGTGCTCGACTGCCAATCCCCATATAACGCCATACTCGGCAGACCCTGGATACACGAGTTGAAAGCAATCCCCTCGACCTATCATCAGCTGATCAAATTTCCAACCAAGTGGGGAGTTAAAGAAATTAAAGGAGAGCAACGAGCCGCAAGGGAGTGCTACCAAAACGCTTTAAATAAGAAGAAACAGGAATTATAGCAATTACAAGAAGCCACGGTCGAGTCGACTACAACCAAGCAGAAAATGGAGGAACTCGACGAGGTATCTATCGACCCAGACCAACCAGATCGTAAAGTTTTCATCGGGTCGAGGTTACCAGACGACATCCGAAAGCAGTTAGTCGAGTTCCTGAGGGAACGCCGCAACAGCTTTGCCTGGTCGCACGAAGATATGATCGGAATCGACCCAGAAGTAATGGTTCACCGGCTACAAGTCGACCCAGACCATCAGCCAGTTAAACAAAAAAGAAGAAAGTTCGCTCCCGAAAGGAACAAAGTGATCAACGAAGAAATACAAAAGTTGTTCGACATCGGTTCAGTGAGAGAAGTAAAATATCCAGACTGGCTGGCCAACGTCGTCGTAGTAAAAAAGAAGAACGGAAAATGGAGAGTCTGCATCGACTTCACTGATCTCAACAAGGCATGCCCCAAGGATTCATTTCCGCTTCCACACATCGACATGCTGGTCGACGCGACTGCAGGGCATGAATTGTTGAGCTTCATGGACGCTTACTCCGGCTACAACCAGATTCTGATGCATCCAGACGACCAGGAAAAAACAGCCTTCGTCACTAAAAGAGGTATTTTTTGTTACAAAGTAATGCCCTTTGGTTTGAAAAATGCAGGTGCAACATACCAAAGGCTAGTCAACAAAATGTTCGCCAAGATGCTTGGATCAACGATGGAAGTCTACATCGACGACATGCTGGTCAAATCATTAGTCGCCCAGCAACATATCGATCATCTTCGGCAGTCGTTCGACGTACTCGACCAATATGGTATGAAACTGAACCCTACAAAGTGTTCTTTTGGTGTGTCTTCAGGAAAATTCCTAGGTTACCTAGTCACTCAAAGAGGCGTCGAAGCTAATCCAGATCAAATACGATCGATCGAAAATATCGAGTCGCCTAAGTGCATGAAGGACGTTCAGAAACTAACCGGTCGAGTCGCAGCACTAAACCGATTCATATCAAAGTCGTCTGAAAAGTGCCTCCCATTCTTCAATATCCTCAGGAAGAACAAAGCATTCGAATGGAATGACGACTGCGAGAAAGCGTTGCAAGATCTAAAAACCTACCTGAGGTCGCCCCCGTTACTGTCGAAACCAAAGGACAACGAAATACTGTTCATATACCTGGCCGTGTCTAATACAGCCGTAAGTGCAGTTTTGGTCAGAGAAGAGGAAAGTATCCAGCATCCAGTCTACTATGTAAGCAAGACTCTGCTCGACGCCGAAACCAGATACAGTCGACTAGAGAAACTAGCTCTTGCCCTTGTGATGGCAGCCCGCAAACTCAGGCCATACTTCCAATGCCACTCAATTAAGGTATTAACTGCTTATCCCCTCAAAAATATACTTCATAAACCTGAACTTTCAGGTCGATTGACAAAGTGGGCGGTCGAACTCAGCGAATACGACATCAGTTTCCACCCGCGATCAGCGATGAAATCACAGGTATTAGCCGATTTTATTGCGGATTTTACCCCTGGTGAAAGTGTGCAGGCTGAACAGGAACTAGTTGCACTAACAATTACAACCGGTATATGGACCTTGTCGGTCGACGGATCAAGTAGCATCAAAGGAAGCGGGTTAGGATTAGTACTCGAATCCCCACACGGGGACATACTGGAGCAATCAATCCACTGCGGATTTCATGCAACGAACAACGAAGCCGAATACGAAGCATTAATCGCCGGGCTCGACCTCGCAAAAAGCCTAAGCGTGAAAATCATTAAAGTACGAAGTGATTCCCAATTAGTCGTTCGACAAGTAAATGGCACATATGAGGCGAGAGATCAAAGAATGTCGGCCTATCTGAACAAAGTTAAACAGCTGCAGTCGACTTTCGACGAATTTTCAATCGAGCAAATACCCAGATCCGAGAATACACGAGCAGACGCACTAGCAAACCTTGGGTCGACAACAACGAACAGTTCGAAGTCGGTTCCAATAATCCATCTGATGTCTCCATCAATTCAGGAATCAGAAACAGTGGCACCGGTCGACAACGGAAGAAGTTGGATAGAGCCAATCTTCAATTATCTCCAAGCAGACATTCTACCAGGCGACAGGACAGAAGCAAGGAGAATCAAGGCCAAAGCAGCCAAGTTCTGCATCCTATATGGTAAACTATACAAGAAATCATTCACAGGCCCATATTTGAGATGTGTGACCCCTCGAGAGGCGTACGACGTCCTGAAAAGTTTGCACCAGGAGGAATGCGGAAATCATTCCGGCGCCCGTAGCTTGTCGAACAGAGCCATCACAACAGGGTATTACTGGCCAACTATGCGTGTCGACTCTCAAAATCACGTCAAAGCATGCGACAAGTGCCAACGCTTCGCACCGATGTCACATCTCCCCCCAGGTATGCTGAATTCAATTTCGGCCCCTTGGCCTTTTATGAAATGGGGAATGGATATTGTAGGTAAGCTACCAGCAGCTCCAGGCGGTGTCGTTTATATGTTAGTCCTAACAGACTACTTCACCAAATGGGTTGAAGTCGGAGCATATCAACAAGTACGCGACATTGAGGTACGCGACTTTATATGGAAAAATATCATATGCAGGTTTGGGGTCCCAAAGGAAATAGTCACCGACAACGGATCCCAGTTCATTTCGTTCGACTTCAGAAATTTCTGCGACAAATATGCGATCAAATTGAGCTTTTCAACTCCGCGATATCCTCAAGCAAATGGACAAGCGGAGTCGACCAACAAAACAATCGTCAACACACTGAAGAAGCGACTGGAAGCTGAAAAAAGCCAGTGGGCAGAAAAACTCCCAGAGATCTTATGGTCATACAGAACTACCCCACGGCGATCGACAGGAGAAACTCCCTTCTCACTCGTCTACGGAGCAGAAGCAGTCATCCCAATAGAAACCAGGCTGTCGACTGCCCGTAGTGAAAATCCCAATGAAGAACAGAACAACTTGGAACTCAGTTTTGAACTGGACCATCTTGACGAACGCCGAGATCGTGCAGCCTTAAGAACTCAGTCGTACCAACAACAAGTCGCTCGACATTACAATAAGAAGGTCAATATCCGAATCTTTAGACTGCACGACTGGGTGTTACGACGAGTGTTCCAAAATACCAGGGAAGAAGGCGCCGGAAAGCTGGGGCCAACATGGGAAGGACCGTACCAAGTAACGGATATTGTCGGGCGAGGCGCATACAAGCTAAGAGGACTCGACGGTCGAGAACTACACAATAGTTGGAACGCCATACATCTAAAACAGTACCATTTCTGAACTCCCATTTTATTAAAACTTATCATTACTGTTTATTTTTGCTTCTCATCTTTTCATTGCTAACAAATTATGATCAAGAGCAATGATGACAACTTAGTGCAACTAAGTGCAACACTGAGCTCAACGTACATTCTTCCCGCTAACCCAGCTGTCGACATCGACAAGCAAACTCTCTATTTCAGACAAATCTCTAAATGACCACTCTCAATATACTTCAGTCGACTAACGCATATTGAAAGTGAGGGAGTAGTACTGGGGACAAATGGCAACGGTAACAAGACAAGGTCGTGTCGACCATCAAACGCATGCACGCGAAATTCAATATAAAAGGTCGAGTCGACCATCAACAACGCATGTACGCGAAATCAATATAAAAGGTCGAGTCGACCATCAACAACGCATGTACGCGAAATTCAATGTAAAAGGTCGTGTCGACCATCAAACGCATACGCGAAATTCAATGTAAAAGGTCGTGTCGACCATCAAACGCATGTACGCGAAATTCAATGTAAAAGGTCATGTCGACCATCAAACGCATGTACGCGAAATTCAATGTAAAAGGTCATGTCGACCATCAAACGCATGTACGCAAAATTCAATGTAAAAGGTCATGTCGACCATCATACGACATCAATGATAAAATTTTCTCAGTTGAATCATCCTTATAAGTTATGTCGACCGATCTATATAACGAGCATAAGTTTACAGGCTTATCATATATATACAAAATCAAAGTCTCATATAATGTCGATCGCCTTACGTTTGAGCATGGGTTTACAGGCTCATCTCATTCCCTGCAAAAATTTTATGTTATCATCACACGAAAAATTTCATCACAAATGCAAAATTAAAGACAAAATTCTGTTACGACCATCGAATAAAGGAAAAAATAGGTCGAAGTCGACCAAATCATTCGAAATATTACAAAAATAGGTCGAAGGCGACCGAAATCATACACAAATAATACAAGTTTATAGGCTATTCAGCGGAGGAACATCGATAGCAGCAGCAGCATCCTTGTCGAGCGACGCATCATCACCAAGGTTCTCATCGACATGCGGAACTTCTCCGTCGACGCCCGCCCCTTGAGATTCCTCTAACTTAAGACGCTGCATCTCTTCATACATATCAATTTCTTCTTGCATCGTCTGAGGAACCCACTTCAAATGGTCGCCCGACAGGTACTCCTTGAAAAGTCCTGCCCTGGTTTTGCAGACAGCCTCTACCGCTATCGATATGGCCCTCTCCCTCAAAGCCTCGATGGTCTTATCTTGTTGGCTAGCTGCTTCATTGAGCCTTGCCACCTCGGCCTCGTGTCGAGCCCTCTCATTCTTTAGCTCTTCCTCCAGCGTTGCCTTCTGCTGCTCGACTGCGCTCTTTTCGGCGGAGAGTGTAGCATTTTCCGCCTTAAGAGCGTCGCCCACCTTACGAAGTGCCACGCTCTTGTCGTTGATGGCCTTGTATCGACCATGCAGATGCAACGTCGCTTGGTAGGCCTACAACATAAAGGAAATATCGATCAATAAAGAACCTCACCAACAATGAGAAAATGATAAGACCATAACTCTTACCTGGAAGTTCGAGAGCAGCAGCGTGTCGAACACCTCCTCTGTCTTGACTTTCTTCAAATGCAGATCGTCATCGACCAGAGTGAAGTCGTCCGACCTCTTCAAAAACCCAGTGGGGTCCTTGAAGGATGACAGCCCCGAAGTAGGAAGCATCATCAGAGAATCAGGCTCGAAGTCTGATCCAGTCGACTTATCTTTCGAACTGGATGCAGCCTTCTTCTGTCGTTCGATAGGAGGGGCCCTCCTTGGCTTCTTTTTTAGTGGGGACCTCTCTGGTGAAGACTCCAGAGGTGGCCCTACCACCGACGGAGATCCTCCAGCCGACGCCTCAGCAGCCTGCTTTTTCTTCTGCGCAGCCGCTCGTTTCCTGGTGAACTCCTCTTTGTAGCGCCTCAAGGTCTCGGCTTCGTCAGGTATGTTTATCTCTGCGCTCGCCATCGTCGTCACTGCGAAACGACGTTCAACATCAGTTAGGGGCTTTAAAAAATGCAAGTCGAACTGAAGGATCTCAAAACTCCTCCTGATCCATAGGCACGTTAAAAAATCCTTCACGTGAGGATAAGGGGCGCGCGATCTATTTAATGTCGACCACCTCCACAGTCGACTGGGCCTGAAATTACCTTCCGTTAGCAAATTGCTAACACTTCTCTGCGCTGCTGGGATCTCTAACAAAATCCTAGTACGCTCGGCAGCGACACCACACTCCGGTGCTTTGCCTGCCCCTCCAACCTCTGCAAAAGTTATAAACGAAATATATTTAGATAATCATCTAAATAACATGTGTCCACAATCCAGTCGACAGTAAAAAAAAAACTTACCATAGCGATTCCAAACTCGTGGGTATTGATATACCTCGTTCCCCATCCGCCATGGGCCGTCGACTGGAGGACCCTTTACAAAAAAGAATGTGTCCTTCCAGTTTCTGTCATTCGTCTTCGTGTCGATAATAAGATCCATCTTTTTATTTCGCGACACTAACGAATAACGTCCAATGTCGGTAAGATGCTCCTTTAGATAATAATTGTGAAGGAGGCACCCGAGCCCGAACTGTACATTATTCCTCTCACATAATATTCCTAAGCCCAACAATATTCTCCAAGTATTGGGCATCAGTTGACCAGGAGCAAGATCGTAGTATACTAACATTCGTCGAACCAACTGAGGGATGGGAAATCTAAAACCTAAACGGAAGGTGTACTCATAGAGACACGTCCATCCTGGTATATCCCAGTCGGCACGCTCATATTCCTTCGGTGCTCGTAGTTCGACGTCGTTAGGGATACCGTACATCGCACGAATGCCAGGTAACATGTCCTCAGAAATCACACTGGCTGGACTATCTTTTAATATACCTAGGGAACGACCAGATGTCGACGGCTCGTCAACGTCTATATACTCAGGGAACTCAACAGCCGACGCAATGGCGTATACGGCACCTTGTTCTAAGAGACCCCTAGCATCAATAGAGAGAGACGTAGACGGATTTTCAACCGTGACCCGTCTATCGACATCTCGCGTCATACTGTCGACTCCTCCATCATCATCAGACCAGCTAATACCCAAGTCAGAGGTTGTATGGTCGCTCGACATCGTATTCCCAAAATCTGACATGCAGAAAATGCACAAGTCAGACAAAAGCTATACGCTACAATCACAACCTAAGGAGCCTTTTGATCAAAAACCTAAGGTTTCCTAACTTCCTAAGGGAGAGCCAACCTAGATCCTAAGATAGGAGTCTACCCTAGAAAGCTACTCTCACCAAGACGACTTCTACACGAAAACAGAAACAACATTTTGCAAAACAATCTAACTTGACATGGATCAATCATGCAAACATCAAAAATCTAGCAAAACTTCTGAAAGAACATCCTCAGATTCAGTTTCAGAAAAGTTCATAAAAAACAAAAAGCTTCATCCAAACATCAGAAATATTCAAAAACAAAGAAAGGTACTTTCTAAACTAATGTTTAACAAGTTTTTCTACACGCAGAAAGAATGGAAAATAAAATGCGAAGGAAAGATTTCACCAACCTGGAAAGGATTCGAGAGCAAGGAATCTTCAAGCACAAGATCGTGGAGAAAGGAATGGAGTTTTCTCAGTGAAGAACAAAGAATTCCAACGCAAAGCAACTGGTTGAAGGAGTTGGTCGGTTTGGGTTTTATAAAACCCACTAACCCTAGTTGCCACGTGTCGACACCTTCCCAACTGCCGATTCAACTGCCCCGGTTAATCAAACCACACCGGTTAACCTGGGTGAAAAACCCGATAAAAGTTTCAAATTCAAAAAACTTTTCTAGTTAACTGCGCAAGAAATAAATGCATCTGACGCCAGCATTGGAAACTCAAACGCCTGTCACTTCTGCTTTTAAATCCATCATTTCAGGTTAAATACTCAACCAACAAACCGAAAAAAGGATCGACTAAACGTCAAGCCTTTATCAGCGACACAACGTCGTTCGCCCAGAGAACGTTGGCCAAAAACAGTAACCAAAGAGACATCGCTGAGGTATGTTCATTCGACAAATGGTCGACTCCATCCAGGATCAATGTTGATCTCGTTCTGATACGAATATCGTTCGACATTGGCTAAAACCAATGAAGATATTTATCGAATTCAAGACGCAAAGTCGTTCGACTCAAGTCGACTCAAACGGGAAATATCGTTCGACATTGGCTAAAACCAATGAAGATATTTATCGAATTCAAGACGCAAAGTCGTTCGACTCAAGTCGACTCAGCGGGAAATCACTCTCTAAATTCGATGGATTCTTATTTATAGAGTGGGGGACAAACTGTAGTAGCCAGAAATGGTCCAATAGGCCCAACCTGCCAAGGCCCAATCTTTACTAGCCTATCCCAGGCCCATTGTGTTTGGTCGACCCAACATAGCTGCCAGCAACATCTGACTTATTCAAAGCATCAGTTACGAATGGACCTGTAACCGCAGATAACAGTCCACTTATGGAGAGGATATTGCTCCACAAATCTCGCCCACAATCAAGTCTCTGAAAGTGGACGTTGGAGCTATACCTCCTCCTATAAAAAGAAGGGCTCGTTCATTTGAAAGCTCTCTGATTTCTCTCAACTAAAGCCTATAATCAGCGTACTGAAACTCTGTCCCTGAGAAGATTCCGACCACCGGCGGTCACCAGACTACTACTACATCCACAATAGATTGCTCAGCCCAAGCACACCTAAGGCTAAACGATCCAAACCCACCACCTTTGTTTTAACTGTGTTCATTTTATGTTATAACTTTTCTTGCAGGTTCTTGAGGAGACGACCTCCGTTCATTCGGCAGACTAACATTTCTTGCAGGATCCCAGAGCAGACGACATCCCCTCATACGACAAGCTCAACCAAGTTGCCTTGGGCCTAGCATACATCCGACCCGATCCACATCGACCGTAGGTCGACCCCCTACACCAATAAGACAGGACTACTATATATCCAGCCATATATGACTTTTTTATCACGTATTTTATTTTTAATGGTCGGATACACCACTCACCGGTTCATTATCCGGTGTTTCTGGTGCGCCAAAGATTCACAAGGCCCACAACCGATTTGAACTGCGCACGTGAGCTCTTGTAAATTGTAATTACCTTTGTGGCCAAGTCAGCACACCTGAATCTATAAAGCGTCAACGTCACGCAAGCCTTGTCATCTTCCACGTAACCGCCCTCTTTCTGCTCTCGTTGAAGTTTCGTCTTTCAATCAGCCACAGCGCGCGAGAGAGAGAGAGTTGAGTTGGTCGTCAAACTCGAGAAATAAATAAATAAAAAACCGCGATTTCTTTACATTTACGAACATTCCAGACTCCGAAGATTAAAAAAAAAAGGTCTTTTTTAGGGTTTTGAGATTCGTTAGGGTTTCTATTTTTTTTTTTTTTTTTGTCAGAAGATCGATTCATATGGTGAGTTACTCCTCATTTGCTTTTAATTTCCTTTTGACTGTTTGCCGTCTCAAAGTAGATCTTTTGATTCAGTGCAGAAATGTGTTGGTTTCAATTAATCTTTCATTAACTGTTATGTGATGTGGATTCGTTGATTGAATGGAATACATGGTGCTTTTTTAGATTTTTTATGTTGTTTGGTATAGATCTTGTGTAATTTTCCTTTTACATTGTTTGATCGTAAAAAATATTATTCGTAAAATAGAAGGGGGTTAGTGAATTAAAGATTCAATTTTTATTGCTAACTTTATTGTAAATCAAGACATGTCTCTGAGTTGCTAGCTCCAATTGAATTTTCTTATAGTTCAGCATTGTTTGGTTAGATATTCAATTTTTTTTTTTTTTTAAATTTTCCGTTTTTCGGAAATTTTTAATTCAATTGAGATATGTCTTCTCCTGGATTGAAATTAATCTGTGTGAATTACTGAACTTTTTGATTAAATCTTATTACCAATTAAGTTTTTGTGCTTTTCTTCTTTAAAAGATTCAGTTAATACTATAATCGTTAATTACTCATGGTCAAAGGATTGTGCTTTTTTCATCTTCTAAATTGTTGGTTATTGGGTAAATTTTTTTCATAGGCAAATGGTTTTGTTTCTTTGAGAAAAGATCCATTACTGCAGGCAAGAACAGGATTGAATTTGGTTTGCTTGCATAGGATGGAGGATGGTAACTTGTCCCTGTTGCCATCCCCTGAAATTAATCATCAATGTATGCATGTTGCATGATAATATTAGTTCTTTTGTTTGGTGTACATGCTTGAATTGCTTAATTTGTCTTTTGTAGGATAGCAAGGCAATGCAGAGTGCTGTGCTCGCTTTTACAGAAGATGAAATACTTCCAGTTAGCACAGTTTTAAATATGCTAAGAGAGCTTGGGAATGAAGCGGTTGGACAGTGTGATCCTCAAATCATTACTCAAGCATCTTCTCTAAGTACTTCTCCACTCCTTTGTTCGGTTTCATTTTGTTTATGTTTTATTCACTCTTTTGTTTGTGTGTCTATGGAGCTGGGTTTAATTCAGTTCTTTTATAGAATGCTGGTATAAGTTGAATTCAGGTGGTTTATATGTGTCTACAAACATTTGGACATCCAATTTCTGTGCCTTGTTTTAAGCAACATTTGTGTGCCCAGTTATGAAGTCGTCTTTTAATATTTGGTTTTGGTGTGTAAATTGTCTTCTATTCTACTCTCATCCTTTTCCTCCATGAAATAAGTTAGTTTTAAATGTTTTTTTATTCAAAATTTTACCTTCATTATCCGAAGACCTTTGTTGGAGTAATTTTGTTTGTCAAACAATAGCTTGGTCTTTCTATTAGTTCTTCAATAGAAAATTTTTATTATGACAAATCCCATATTGTTAAGACATATTGGTTGTTTGTTTTTTTCCTTTTGATTGTATGTAATAGCATACTGCTTACGTCTGGATATAATGTTTTCTTGTCTTATGGAAGGTCGGCTGCCAGTGGATTCATCCTCTATAGACATTGTCATTTCCATGTCTAGGTCACTTGAATTTCCTGGTGATCAATTGTTTGAGGAAATTTCAAGAGCTCTGAAGCCTGGTGGGACAATTTTGATTTACAAGAATTTGGAATCTAACAAAGAGGATGCAGATAAGGTAAATGTTTTTCTGTTTGTTCCTGATTGAATTTTGCTTCTTGCAATTCCTCATGGGGATTTTTTCTCAGGTAATCTCTTCTCTTGAGCGGAGGTTGCTGTTATCAGGGTTTTTAGAAGCAGCGCATCTCCAACTTAAATCAGTTGTAGCAGCTGAAGCTGTTCATTCTTTTGGGGTGAGTTCATATTTTCATGTGATTTCATTGATGTGATTTTTGTTTTTCTCATCTAAGGATTTGGTTTTTGATTGTATGGGGTACAAAAGAAACCCTACTTAAAAGTACCAAATCAGCAAGAAATGTTAATCTGTGTTCATTAATTTTGGTTTATGATGCTGCTTATGTGTAAAGGTAAGACAAAAAGTATTGCTCTGGTGTGTGCAATTTTTGATCATCATCTCAGGTTGAATGTTTATAATTCTCTTTAGTGGGGCTATTGGTTCATTGGTGGGTTTATGATGAGATCTTAATGTGGCTTCAAGATCTTAGTAGCTTGTTATCTTATGTATTATTTCTATCCTCATGCTCTTGGGGAACTGTTGTATTAAGGTTTAAACTTTTGATTATTTCATGCTAGATTATAATCGGGGCATGATAACTTTGTCATCTCATTTCTTTTATTGGGCTGAGCAAACAATTATATTTAGGAGTTTAATTTGCAGACTACATTGTTGAATTACTGCTCCTTTACTTACAGGTAAAGGGTAAAAAGCCTTCTTGGAAAATTGGTTCATCCTTTGCTATTAAGAAGGCCCCAAAAAGTTTTTTGAAAGTTCAAATGGACGATGATGATGATTTGATTGATGAAGATACTCTCTTAACTGAAGAGGACTTGAAGAAGCCGCAACTACCACCAGGTAAGATAGAAACATTCACAACCTTTGGTCATGTGAACCCTTTTGTCATATAGAAGTTTCATGTGCTATGTAACATCCTGGATTAAACAAAAGCAATTGTGCAGTTGGTGATTGTGAAGTTGGAAGCACAAGGAAAGCTTGCAAAAACTGCACTTGTGGAAGGGCTGAGGCAGAGGAGAAAGTAGAGAAGTTAGGACTGACCATGGATCAGCTTGACAATCCGCAGTCAGCTTGTGGAAGTGTATGTTCTGTTCTTAACTGTTTTTTTTTTTTTTTTTCCTGGTTTGTTATTATTTATTGTCCTCTACTCCCCTTTACTTTTGTCTACGTCCTTTGGATGCTTGGGCTAAGTGTCATTCATTTTAATAGTCTCTTGCTCTCTTATGGTTTCAAAAATTTTATTGACCCCCCACAGGCCCATAACCCCCCCCCCCCCCCCCCCCCCCAAAAAAAAAAAAAAAAAAAGGCTTTAAAATTACATTATGATGCCCGACATAGTTAGTCTTGCATACAATTTGCAAAGGAAGTAGGCATCTTAGTTTTGCATGGCTTGAGTTGGATGATATTCTCATGCAATAGAATGACTAAATAATCTTGTCTTTAGCTGTGATGTTTTCTGGGAGCATAAGATAGAACAACATTTTGTCATTATGGAAATCAGGAACACTTGGAAGTTCCTAAATTGCCCTAATATTTTCATCCTACATAAATTTTAGTAGCTTATGTTTGGAAATTCATTATTTTTTTTTATTCTTTCCTTAAATTTTGGCTGTACACTTGGCAGTGTGGCCTAGGAGATGCTTTTCGCTGTGCTACATGCCCTTATAAGGGTCTTCCAGTCTTCAAACTGGGTGAGAAGGTACTGAATCATATTATGGACAGTGTTTCTCTTGCTCGTTCTCTTTCTGGTATGGATAATTATCTAATTGAAATGGTTTTTTCTTAATTACTGCAGGTATCCCTGCCTGGCAACTTTCTTGCTGCAGACTTTTAAATACGGCAGTGGTGGGTTTCTTATCATTTAGTCACAATTTCTGGATACTTAACAATGAAGTCGGCTATTGAAATGTTGATTGTACGAGTTAGTTTGGTTGTAGTACATTAATTCTGAGTTAACGTCAAATTTGCAAAACTACTTCCTATGTAATTTGTTGCGGACTAGTGGCCTTAGTTGTGTAAGACTATGAAATGATAGCAATTTCTACCTTAGTTGTGTAAGACTATGAAATGATAACAACTTCTATTATGGTTTTGCTTCAGTCGTAATACATATATACAAGCCAATTTGGGTGATGCAGTGAGTAGGAAGATTGACATTTATTGCTAGTCTTGTAACTCAAGATTTTGTTTAATATGTCAATGGTGCGAGATATGAGGTGGTTGCAATGACATGTTTGCAGGAAGTAAGACATGAGTAGGTGAAGCTTTTTCAGCTTTTATGGGTAATCTCTAATCAGCATTTCTGGGATAGGTATGTGAATTATGTTATGAATTAAAGATAGCGTAAGATTGCAAAGTGATCATAATCTTTGAGAAAAGAAAATTACTATTGGGGTTTGTGAATAAGCATGTGTTATCCAGATTACCTCTGATGTTTGAAATAATATTTGAATTTCAATGCCTGTGAAACATGCTTGTATATTTCCTTGTTAGTTTGCTTCATTCAATGTCTTCTCACTGATCATAATTTGTGGTGTGTGACAAGTAGTCCTTCACAAGCTGTCCGAACAGCGAACCTTCCTTGTTTATTAGCTTTACCGGTTCATCATACTCTACTAATTCGCCTGTTCATGTCGAACCATGTTTTTGTTACTATCACTCATAAAACTTGATGATGAGGTTGGATATATCATAATTTATTTGAAGTTGAACTTACCATCACTTATAGCTATCACTGCATTGCAGTCCATCACAGTTGGTATTCTATGCGCCACTGTTATTACAGTACTGTCTGCAAATTCTCTTCTTATAGTCTTCTGTAGTATACAATCTGTTGCATTGTCAATTGATGCTGTGGCTTCATCAAGCACTAATATACGGCTTCTCTTCAATATTGCACGTCCCAAACAGAATAATTGCTGTTGTCCCACGCTCCAGTTCGATCCACCTTCCATAACTGCAACCAAGATCTTGTTAGTTTTGTAAGATAGTAAAATATAAATCTTAGCTACTTTCTCACCTAATGAATCCAGACCCTCTTCTTTCTCTTGAATTACCTCTCGAAGATGACATTTTCCCAGAACCTGTCAAATGTTAGATAGAGCAGATCAGAAGCTAGAAATTTGATCGCAAAATTATAACAGAGATTTAGAAACTAGAAATGAATGTTTCGCATTTTACATTTTAGCACATTATATGTAATTCTTACTTCCCATATTTCATGATCGGTATATTGCGAAAGAGGATCGAGATTGAATCTGACTGAGCCACTGAAAAGTGTTGGATCTTGTGGGATAATAGCAAGATGTGATCTTAGATCATGAAGGCCAATAGAGGTGATGTTAAGGTCATCAATGATAATTTCTCCCTCTGTAGGCTCTACGAGACGAAACAAAACACTGATAAGAGTCGTCTTTCCACTACCAGTCCGACCAACTATCCCAACTTTATGCCCTCCTTCAATTACACAGCTTATTCCTCGAAGCACAAGTGGAGAGTTAGGCCGATATTTAACCTGTTTGATAGTTATTACTTGGTTTAATATCAAACATTTAAACTGTAAATAAATAGAGGTGCTGTCTCCATGTTTACCTTTAAATTGTAAATCTCTACTTTACCAATAGCTGGCCAATCGTGTGCTGGTCGCTTGCCTTCTACAACAGTTTGAGCTTCACTAGGAATATGCATATATTGTTCTAGTCTTTCTACAGAGACAATAAAATTTGCAGCCAAGCAATGGTTTTCGATGGCGTATATGAGGTATACATTCAATGAGAGGCCATAGGACAGAGCCATTCCGATAAGTCCTGTCATCAAATTCATGAATGGTTATACAAGGCTAATATAGCAAACAGTTGAATGGTTGAACCTTATGAATATTGAATACTAACCAGAAGCGGAAGCAGAAGGTACAAGAGGAAGCAGAGTCATGACAAGTGCCAAGGAAGAGAGAACAATTGCGCATAGTATTTCCAGACGCTGGATTAACCATTCATCCGCGGAAGAACTATGGAAGTATTGACATGCATTTTCATCGATGAGCTTCAGACTCTTTGAAAAGAATCCATCTTCTTCCCCAAAAGCTCTGATGGTTGTGGCTCCAGCAATGGATTCAGCAAGGTAGCTAGCTAACGAAGACTTGGTTGTGCCATTCATTCGCATTAGTTCTTTTGCAGAAGATAAGTAGTACGTCTTTTTGTTCGGACAGTAAAAACACGAATAACTTAGAAAACACGAATAATGTAGAAATTTTATATGTACATATAGTGAGTTGGTTACTTGGTTGGGGATATCTGATACCTGTATATATATAATGAGATAAATCATCGGTATGATGATAAATAGGACTGGCCAGGCAAGAATTGCCAATATTACAAAGCCGGTGTAAGCATTCACATATGCAGTAAGTGTACTTGATATTCTGAACACCAATTCTATGTCGATGATACTCATATCAGAAGAAACCTATTACAGAAAATGATGATGCAAGTTCAGTAAGTTGAACTATAGATGACAATAAGTTGTAGTTATGTAAATATAACTCTTACCCGACTGAGTATCCTTCCCAGAGGTGTTGAATCATAAAAGGACATTGGTGCCCGGAAAAGAGAACTCAGTAATGTAGAGAAAATAGATTCTGATGTGTTACAACCTAGAACAACTATTACAAAGGATCTCAGGAGCAGAAGGACAGGTAAGATGCACCCGATGAGTGAGAAACCTGCGATTAATTTCACTCTGCTTATGAGAGAATTCTGAATGTCAGCAGCCAACCAATAGATCTGTATCAGTTGACCAATTACGAATAACACGAGAAATAGAGCTTGCCAAGAGAAGCATGAAATGCCTTTCTTGTGTCTCAAGTATTGCAAGTAAGGCTTGAGACCAGTGTCTCCTATTTCTTTTTCTTCTTTCTTAATCAATTGATCTCCTATAGGTGTTTTTAACTGTTGCCCAACGTGATTTTCTCGACCTCTCCTTCAGAAGTTACAGGTTTTGTGCTGGAAGCAAACTCGAAGTGCCTCTCGGATCCAGAAGTGTTTTTGTGTGCATTGACAAGGTCTTGAAATTCTGGAGTTGAAGCCAGCAACTTATCATAAGTAGCTGCTTCTAGGATTTCCCCTCCGGCCATCAACTGCCAAGAAAATACTTTCTATGTGAACTCATTGCTTGATCAGATAGTCGAAACCGATATGGAGAGAAAAAAGAATTTCCATGTTCTACTTTTTTTCAAGGTTTCAGGAAAGGATGATAATGAAAATAGTATGATCTTAGCTAACCAGAATCAAATTGAAAGCTGGAAGAAAGTCGACTTGATGGGTTACGAGTAAGACAGTCTTCGCTGACAGAGCCCCCAGTACATATTCCTGTTGCAAGACATCATGTTAGCTTCGTAAAAAGAATAACATCATTTCTGGAAAAGTAAAAAAGTTGTTACATTAAATAAACTGGTTGCAGTATGTGCATCAACTGCACTAAAAGGATCATCCAAGAGATACACATCTGCATCCTGATACAGTGCACGAGCCAATTGAACCCGCTGCTTCTGCCCACCACTTAGATTAACACCTCTTTCTCCGATTTCTGTTAGGTCCCCAAATGGAAGCATCTCTAGATCTTTTACCAGGCAAGACTTGTCAAGAACCTCTTGAAATCTGGTTGGATCCATGGCAGATCCAAAGAGTATATTTTCTTGTATGGTTCCTGTTTGGATCCACGCAGTCTGAGAAACATATGCTATCTTTCCATAAACCGAAACCTGGAAAGTAAGTCATCCAAATCATTGTTTAAAGTTTCTATAATTTTAGAAATATCATACCTTCAATACAATTCTTCTAGTTTTTTTTTTTTTTTTGAATTCATTAGTTGAGAAAATGTATGTTAGAGTGCAAAAATTAGAATTAGCTTACTCTATGTACTTACCATGCCACTGATTTTTGGAACTTCTCCAAGAATTGCAGCTAAAAGGGTTGATTTTCCTGATCCGACCTCACCACAGATAGCTACTTTTTATCCAGGTTTAATCTTCAAATTTATGTTCCTTAATGTAGCCATGGATGAAGAACAAGCATCCCATGAAATGTCAGCAGACCTGATGAAAATAGACCAATCCATATCCATATCTCTGTCACTTTTAACTTGCCTTATATTTGTGTTCTCAAGCTCCCGTGCCTCTAGGAACTTCACAATCCGAGAAAATGAAACCTTTGATTCAATAAAAATTCCAGCTACCTCAGGGATCAACCTTATTTGTCCCTGGGCAATCTGCAAACTAGCTAGAAATGTGAAAGCCTTACTAGCATCAAGTGTTATTTTCAGGAAGTAGCACGCCCAGAGAGTAACGATTGGTACTAGAATGGGAGAAGACCAAAACAGAACCACATAGTACCCTTTTTGTGTAAGAACTTTATATATCCACTTGAATTCTTCTTTCCTTAGACCTTCTATGACATTCTTGAAATGTGTCTCCCAAGCGTACAACTTCAAGACCTTCATGTTTGTAAGTGCCTCTGTAATGGCCTTTAGCCTCCTATCTTGTGCAACCATGAGCTTTATCTGATATTTGTGCTGCAATTTGGTCAGTGGAGAGCTTGCAAGAACAGTCAATAAGACAGTTATTAGAGCTGCAGTGGTAGCCAATCCCACAGAATCGTAAATAATAACTAATGCAAGACACAATTGAAGGCATGTCGTCCACATTTGGTGAAACCAGTAAGGGAATTCGCCAATTTTGTAAGCATCCACCGTGATATAGCTCACAATCTCACCTGGTGAAAAAGTCATCTTTGCAGTATTTGAGAGGCGTAGTTGCTTCTGATATATTGCTGCAGATAGCATTGATCTTACTTGGAGCCCAATCAGTCTTGTCCGGAAGAACCATTGCCTCTCGGATAATGACTCCAAGCATTTGGCTAAGAAGAGACCTCCTGTCAGCACATAAGCCTCAAATTTAATAGTTTCTTTTCCTGAAGCAACCTTGATAAATTCTCTAAGAAACAATGGGCTAGCAGATAATGTGAGAACTTTGATCAATGCAAAGAATCCAGAAACTAAAATAGCTTTCCATTGGCACAACAAAATCACTGACAACAGAGAATGGGAATCAGATGATCCCTTTTGTTCCATGAAAATGGAGTAGCATGTTCTTGCTTGATCTGCTAGTCGTAATTGAGGGATATCTTTGTCCTCTAGAATTCTCTCCTTACCCTTCTTCATTAATGGATTCAACCACCAAAATGACACATTACTGAAGAATCCAGCTTCTGCAAAGGGAGTAACTTTGTTGTTTGAACCGTGTCCTTGCAAAATAACTTGGGAATCATCACGATCGTTGTCTACATCAGTGTCTGCATGACCGTGTCCTTGAAAGGCACAGAAGAGCAATAGAATTGTTCCAGGGAAAGATAATATATCCAAGATCATTTTAATGGACACAATGTTTTCTAGAATTGCTTTTCGAAGAGATGAAATGCATACAAATCCTACATAGATGATTATGATAAAGCAGAACTTCACTGTCCTGCTATGTGGAAGGTGCAGCTTATTCAGGCTTATGGTCAAAGCTAGAAGCAACCAAGTGAATCCCTGGAACAACAACACTAACCATTTATGCAGAGGTAAAACGCTATGATCCTCGTGTACTTTTTTGCTAACTATCAATATCCCCAAGCCGAAGTAAGCCAAACCCAAAATGCCATTGTAGATGATAGAGTATATTAGCTTTAGAGGTAGCTTTTGAGACTCTAGAGGTGCGATAGTCTTCCTTGTAGATAACTTGTAAATGAAGAAGAATAAGCATATCGATAAGAGAAGAATATCGATACAAATTATCGAAGCATGGTTGATACATGAGTAGGGATCAGCTATGGATGAAAAACCAGAACTGCATGCAGTTTCATTTGAACACTCAGATTTATTACAAAATGCCATCCAAAAACCATCTTCCATGTTGTGTCTCAGTGACCTCAAATCTGCAAATTTGAAGGGTAAAAAGGATTACATTTGAAAAGAATACAATTAATAGACCAACCTGTGAGTGTTTGAAATGAAGACATTATTCAGACACATAACATGTCTTTATGCTTTTGTCTGTGGTCTACTTGTGTATAATATAATCATTCCCAGAAATCCAAAATTATAATATTGCATGAAAACTTATACCAACCATCCTCTTTGTCTTTTAGGTTGACCTACATTAGAGGCTTTTTAATTAATGTGAATGTACACTAATAATAATTATTATTTTTTAAAGTTTTCCACAAAAAAAAAAAAAAAAAAAAAAAAAAAAAAGTGAATCTAGAGGTACCCCAATAAAATGATATTGAAAAAAGTTGTCAGCTTTGCCTTAGCACAAAATGGAGATATATTTTTTAAGTCACAATGTCAGGTTGCATGAATTTTCTTGTGTAAACAGTTATTGCTTCTTTTCTTTAATCTTAACGTTTGTACTATGTTTGTAATATCATATTTTGAAACAGAGATCTCCTTGGAGGTTGGAGCAGAGAGTTTTGAAATTGACAAGGCAATCGAGTCAAGAGTTGACTCGAAGAGATTCATAACTGAGTAAGTGACTTTGTAGTTTCCTGTAGTGACTTTCTCTCTTTATCAAAAAAATAACTTGAAGACAATCACCTTCTCTATCAAACATGTAGAATGATTTTATTTTATTTTTGGACGAATTTCGACCTTACAAGGGAAATTTATCGATAGGAATAGAAAAACGGTGAAACGTAAAGAGCCTTACTACTTGAAAATATGTATCTAATACAAGACAAGTTAAAAGGATGCAATAGACTTTAAAAATTCTATAGGAAGGAAATAAAAACACCATGTATGCATATCATTAGACAAAAAAATACAAAACCCAGAATATTCAAGACAGAAAATACAGTGATTACTAACTAAACCAACCTGAAGACTGAAGAAGAAGCAACAACACAAAGTGTTCAAAACCAAAAGAAGTGAGAATCTGAAATTGAACTATTTAGAAACACAACCTGTGGCTGTCTTTATGCTTGACAACAACAATAGCTTTTGAATTCAGACAAAAATCTCTGAAATTTATATTAGAACACTTTGTGTTATATGTGCCCTTTGACTTATATGTGGATATGTTTAACATTACGTCTGTTCAGAGACTGCTTATTGTTTACGTTTACAAAAGATATGATAATCTTGAGGTCAATGACTGTGAAACCTCCTAATCATTGAAACATCTGTCAAATATTGTGGTATGTGTCATGAGCTGCTAAGAAAAGATTAATATAAAAAAAATTATATTGATTATGACCAAATCCCCATTAATAATGCTAAACTTGTTTAGTATATAACATAATTGATTTGGTCAATGCCAACTAATAATTTTCAATAATGTCGAGATCAATCAATGTGAAGTTGAATAATTAATTATTGTTGACGCATGAAATTTGTCTTCACATGAACTCAGTAGTCCAGGAATGAAAATTAAACAGAGAGTTTTAATATTGGCAAGTTATCGATGGTTGACTTGAAGAGATCCGATAACTGAGTCAATAAACCTGTACATGTAACAAAAACTATAACAATACTCACAATCTGAATACATGTAAATTGGGTAGCAAGAAACAAGCATTACTTCAGTATTAATCTTCTAAGTGGATGCTGGAATTTGCACTATGAGACCAGTATTCCTTCACAAGTTGCCTGAATAGTGAACCATCCGTGTTTATTAGCTTCGCTGGCTCATCATACTCTACTAATTCCCCTATTCGTAATCGAAAATCATCTTTGGGTTAGTGATATTAAAAAGTTCAATCAAATCTGACGAGACTTTTCATTTATTGAATCGTAAAGATCTCTCTGTATTTGAATATAAAATAAATGTTGAGTTGAGGGTATACAACTTACCATCACTTATAGCTAGCACTGCATTGCAGTCCATCACAGTTGGTATTCTATGAGCAACTGTTATTACAGTGCAGTCTGCAAATTCTCTTCTTATAGTCTTTTGAATTATAGAGTCTGTTGCATTGTCAATTGATGCAGTTGCTTCATCGAGGACTAGTATTCGACTTCTCTTCAATAATGCACGTCCCAAACAGAATAATTGTCGTTGCCCCTGGCTCCAATTCGATCCATTTTCTACCACTGCAATCAGTGTCTAGCTAGTTAGTTGTATGGCACAAAATAATATGAATACTAGGTAACTTCTTACCTAAGGAATCCAAACCCTCTTCTTTCTCTCGAATGACCTCTTGGAGATGACACTTTCCCAAAACCTTTCACAAATCGCAAGAAAAAATTCTTTTAAGCTAGATAGAAATGTGAACAAAGCAAGATTTTGAAATTTTCTTGTAATATGTTAGAACAAACATTACCTCCCATATTTCATGATCGGTATACTGTGAAAGAGGGTCTAGATTGTATCTAACAGAGCCACTGAAAAGAGTTGGATCTTGTGGAATAATAGCAAGATGTGATCTTAGATCATGAAGGCCAATAGAGGTGATATTAATGTCATCAATGATAATTTCTCCCTCCGTAGGCTCAACCAGACGAAACAAAGCACTGATAAGAGTTGTCTTTCCACTTCCAGTCCGACCAACTATCCCAACTTTCTGCCCTCCTTCAATTATGCAGCTTATTCCCCGAAGCACGAGTGGAGCATTAGGCCGATATTTAACCTGTTTGATATTTACTTAGTTTAAAATGTACTTCTTTGATTTATTCGTTTTAGATGAACATTTTTACCTTCAAATTATGAATCTCTACTTTTCCAATAGCTGGCCAATTTCGAGCTGGTTGTTTGCCTTCAACAACAGTTTGAGCTTCACTAGGAATATGCATATGTTGCTCTAGCCTTTCTACAGAGACAATAAAATCTGCTGCTGAGCAGTTGAATTTTGCAGCATTTATGAGGTTTAAATTCAGGGAGAGGCCATAGGACAGAGCCATTCCAATAAATCCTGCAAGCCATTGAATTCACGAGCACTCTGAGCATATTACAGTAACTGAACATATTATAGAAGATTAAAACAAACAGTTGAATGTTGAACCTTACCGGAGGCAGAAGGTCCAAGAGGAAGTAAAGTCATGGCAAGCGCTGAGGAAGAGAGAACGATTGCACATAGTATTTCCAGACGTTGGATTAACCACTCATCCGCGGAAGAACTATGGAAGTATGAACATGCATTCGCGTCTATGAGTTTCAGACTCTTTGAAAAGAATCCATCTTCTTGCCTGAAAGCTCTGATTGTCATGGCTCCAGCAATGGATTCAGCAAGGTGGCTAGCTAACGAAGACTTAGTTGTGCCATTCATTCGCATTAGCTCTTTTGCAGAAGCAAAGTAGTACCTCTTTTTGTTCGAACAAAAAGAAACAAACACAAATGTTTTAGAATCTTGAAAGGAAAATATTGAAGTAGCTGCCTTGTAAAGATCCAGAATAAGTCACCTGTAAGAATATGAAGAGATAAATCATCGGTATGCTGACAATTAAGACTGGCCAAGCAATGATGCCCAATATTAGAATGCAGGAACAGACATTCAAGTTTGATCCAACTGCAGTTGATAATTTGAAAGCCAATTCGATGTCTATGATGCTCATATCGGAGGCAACCTATACAATAGAAAACGAAAACACAAGTTCAGTAAGTTGCACGAAAGATGACATTATGCTGTACTTATAAAACTCTTACCCGACTTAGTATCCTTCCCAGAGGTGTTGAATCATAAAACGACATTGGTGCTCGAAAAATAGATGTCAGCAATGTAGAGAAAATAGATTCTGACTTTCGACACCCTAAAAGAGCTATTGTATACGATCTCACGAGCATAAGGACAGGCAAGACACATCCTATTCCTGAGTAAATTGAAATCAGTTTCACTCTGCTTACATGAGAATTTTGAATGTTAACAGCTAACCAATAGCCTTGTATCACTTGTCCAATTATGAATAACATGTGTAATACAGCTTGTAAAGAGAAGAACAAAGGACCCTTATTATGCCTTAAATATTGCAAGTAAGGCTTGAGACCAGTGTCTCCTCTTTCTCTTTCTTCTTTCTTAATTAGTTGATCTCTTAAAGGTGTTGTTATTATCTCCTTCTCAACATTAGTTTTCTGGATCTCTTCTTCAGAAGTCACAGGTTTTGTGATAGAAGCAGAATCAAAGTGTCTCTCCGAACCAGCAGTGTTTTGTGTGCATTGACGAGGTCTTGAAATTCTGGAGTAGAAGCCAGTAACTTGTCATAAGTAGCTGCTACTAGGATTTCCCCTCCAGCCATCAACTGCCAAGAAATTACATAAATTTTGAATGAACTCATTGCTTGAATAATGGTTTCGGAAAAGGATGATAATCAAAATAATATGATGATTAGCTAACCAAGATCGAATTGAAAGCAGGAAGGAAGTCGACTTGATGGGTTACGAGTACGACAGTCTTTCCTAACAGAGCCCCCATTACATATTCCTGAAACAAGACATGTTAGCTTCATCAAGAGAATAGCATCACTAGTGGAATAAATTGCGAAGGGAAGGGAAAAAAAAATTGTTACATTAAATAAACTGGTTGCAGTATGCGCATCACAGCACTAAAAGGATCATCCAAGAGATATACATCTGCATCCCGATACAATGCACGAGCTAATTGAACCCGCTGCTTCTGTCCACCACTTAGATTAACACCTCTTTCGCCTATTTCAGTGAGATCGCCAAATGGAAGCATTTTAAGATCTTTAACCAGGCAAGACTTCTCAATAACTTCTTGGTATCTATCTGGTTCCATGGAAGAACCAAAAAGTATATTTTCTTGAATGGTGCCTGTTTGGATCCATGCAGTCTGTGAAACATATGCTATCTTACCATAAACTTGAACCTGGAAATTATGGACCCAGAAGCTTCAGTAAGTCATATAAATCATTATTTACGTTTTATTCATACCATCCATACAATTATTCAAAGTTATAACCAATTCTCTCATTGAAAAAATGCATGTTAGAAAGCATAAATAAACATTAGCATATTCAACGAACTTACCGTGCCATCAATTTTTGGAACTTCTCCGAGAATTGCAGCTAAAAGGGTTGATTTTCCTGAACCAACCTCTCCACAGATAGCTACCTTTTCTCCAGGTTTAACCATCAAACTTATGTTCCTTAATGTAGCCTTCAATGAAGAAGAAGAAGCATCCCATGAAATTTCAGCAGACCTTATGAAAATGGACCAATCCATATCTTTGTCACTGTGAGCTTGCCTTATATTAGTATTCATCAGCTCCGGTGCCTCTAGGAACTTCAGAATCCGAGAAAATGAAACCTTTGCTTCAATTAAAATTCCAGCTACCTCAGGAATCCATCTTATTTGCTCCTGAGCGATGTGCATACTGGCTAGGAATGTGAAAACATTACTAGCGTTAAGTGGTACTTTCCAGAAGTAGCTTGCCCAGAAAGTAACAGCTGTTATTACAATGGGAGAAGAATAAAACAGAACCAGATAGTACCCTTTTTGTGAAAGAACTCTAAATATCCACTTGAATTCTTCTTTCCTCAGACCTTCTATAACATTCTTGAAATGTATCTCCCAAGCATACAATTTCAAGGCCTTCATATTTGTCAGTGCCTCTGTAATGGCCTTCAGCCTCCTATCTTGTGCAACCATGAGCTTTTTCTGATATTTATGCTGTAATTTGGACATTGGAGAGCTTGCAACAACAGTCGATATGACGGTTATTAAAGCTGCAGTTGTAGCCAACCCCACAGAATAGTAGACAACAGCTAATGCTACACACAACTGAAGGGTTGTTGTCCATATTTGATGAAACCAATAAGGGAGTTCACCAATCTTATGAGCATCCACCGTCACATAGCTCACAATCTCACCTGGAGAATAGGTCATTTTTGCATCATTTGAGAGGCGTAGTTGCTTCTGATATATTGTTGCAGATAGCAGAGATCTTATTTGGAGTCCAATCAGTCTCGTTCGGAAGTACCATTGCCTCTCGGATAATGACTCTAAGCATTTGACCAAGAAGAGCCCTCCAGTCAATGCATAAGCCCCATATTTGACAGATTCTTTTCCTGAAGCAACCTCAATAAAGGCTCTAAGAAACAAAGGGCCAGTGGACAATGTGAGAACCTTGATCAAGGCAAAGAATCCTGAAACTAAAATAGCTTTCCACTGGCACAAGAAAATTACTAACAACATAGAGGAGGACTCAGATGGTCTTTTTTGTTTTTGTTTGCTCATTTGCTCCATAAAAATGGAGTAGCATGTTCGTGCTTGATCTTCAGTCGTAATTGTGGGATATCTTTGTCCTCCAGAATTTTCCCCTTACCCTTCTTCATTAATGGATTCAACCACCAAAATGAAACATTACTGAAAAATCCAGCTTTTGTAAAAGGGGTAACATTTTTGTTTGAACCGGTATCATTGGATGCATCTGTTTCCTCACCTTGCAAAGTTTCATGGGAAGCATCATAATTGCTGTCTACTACATTGGTGTCCACATGATCGTGTCCTCGAAAGGCACAGAAGAGCAATAAAATTGTTCCAGGGAAAGACAACATATCCAGGACCATTTTAATGGACACAGTTTTTTCTAGAATTGCTTTTCGAAGAGACGAAATGCATAGAAATCCTACATAGAAGATTATGAGATAGCAGAACTTGACTGTCCAATTATATGGAAACTGCAGCGTATTAAAGCTTATAGTCAAAACTAGAAGCAACCAAGTGAATCCCTGGAACAACAACACTAACCATTTATGCAAAAGCAAAACACTGTGATCCTCGTGTACTTTTTTACTTACTATCGATAACCCCAACCCGAAGTAAGCCAAAGCCAAAGTGCCATTGTAAATGGCAGAGAATAATAGCTTTTGAGGTGTTTTTTGAGACAGTGAAGGTTCTATAATCTTTCTGGTGGATAATTTATAGATGAAGATGAATAAGCATATGGATATGACCAGAATATCAACAGAAATTATCATAGCATGGTTAATACATGAGTATGGATCAACTATGGATAAAAAACCAGAATTGCATATCTTTGCAGTTTCATTTGAACACTTGGAATCATTGCAAAACAATTTCCAGACACCATCTTCCATGCTTTAGCTCAGTGACTTTGACTCTCTGCAATTAAAAGGGGTGAAAAGGATTACATATTTGATCATTGGTTGTGTAAAACACTATTTCTCCAGTGACTTTGATTTCCATCTAATAAAAGCTATATGGATATGACCAGAATATGAATAAGCATATGGATGTGACCCGAATATCAACAGAAATTATCATAGTGTTGGAGTTTGTTAACAAAAGTTAAATTACTTTTCGGTTAAGTAGTTTGAATAAAGAGAGTTAAGTGGATTGTTACTTAACTCTTATCTCTAGATTATTTTTTGTTTTCTTATCTCTTGTTTAAACCAGTTAGTCTCCTAATAGGATGTAACCTACTGCTTGTTAGTCTCCTAATAGGATGTAACCTACTGCTTGTATATATTTCTGCTTTCATCTTCAGAGAAAGTAAGTGAAATAAAACTAAGTTTCCCTCATATGGTAAAATACGGAATGGCCAATCCTGCCTCTTCCGTTACTTCTTCCCCAGAATCATCCTCTTCTACTAATTTCGGAGGTTCTGGTAACAATAATAATCTTCTTCATTTGCCCATCACCGGTCACAAACTAAATGGGCAGAATTACTTTCAATGGTCCCAATCCGTAAAGATGTTCATATGCGGCAAGGGTAAAGATGATTTCATTACTAGAGTGGCAGAGTCACCCAGGAAGGAGGACTCGGCATACAAGCAATGGAAGACGGAGAACAACATGGTGATGTCGTGGTTGATCAATTCTATGAACAACGACATTGGAGAGAACTTCTTACTTTATGAAACAGCCATAGATATCTGGGAGGCTGCCAAAGAAACATATTCCAGCAATGACAATACCTCAGAATTGTTCGGAATAGAAAGCATCCTACATGACCTACAACAAAGGGAATTAAATGTATGTTACACAATACTTTAATTCTCTGATGCGTCATTGGCAGCAATTGGATGTGTTTGAAAAACACAAGTGGACCTGCACTAAAGATAAGGCTTTGTACAAGGAGATCGTGGAACAAAAAAGAGTTTTCAAATTCCTATTGTTTCTGAACAAGGACCTGGATGAAGTCAGAGGAAGAATCTTGGGAACAAACCTCTTCCTAGGATTCGCGAAGTCTTCTTAGAGGTTCGTCGAGAAGAAAGTAGGAAGAAGTCATGATGGGGCCACAAGCCAAGGCGAAAACATCAATGTAATTAATGACAATTCTGCCCTGGCTGTTAAGGCACTCATTTCCAATCAAGTGACAATCGACCAAGAAAAGGTAGGCCTTGGTGCGATTATTGTCGACGACCAGGGCAACCAAAGAAATCTGGTGGAAGCTTTATGGAAAGCCAGCAGATTGGAAGCCACGATTCTCAAATGATAGAGAAAGTCGAGGCAATATGGTGTCTGGAGATGACAGTAGTTCAACTGAATCCAATTTGTTTAGCAAAGAGCAGATGGACCTTCTACAAAGCTATTCAATAACACATCTTCTGTTATTGGATCAGGAACCCTAGCCCAGAAAGGTACTTTTTTAAATGCACTAAATGTGAAAAAGGAAACATGCAGCTCCTGGATAGTGGACTCAGGAGCCACAGATCATATGACTGGAGATGCTAGTGTATTTAATAAATATGAGTTATGTGCTGGCAACTTTAATGTTAGAATTGCAGATGGATCTCTTTCAAAAGTAGCAGGGATTGGTTCAGTGAAAATTTCAGGAAAACTTACATTACATTCGTGCTCTTGGTTCCTAATCTTGACTGTAATTTGTTATCAATCAGTAAACTCACACATGACTTGAAATGCATTACTAAATTTTTCCCTACCATTGTGTTTTTGGACTTGGATTCGGGGAGGATGATTGGCAGTGCTGAGGTGATTTCAGGTCTCTATATTCTAAGAGTTGACAATTTTCGGGATAAACTACCTCCATCCATTGGGTATGTATCACTCAAGAGTCAGTCTAGGAGTCAAGTTAGGTCGAATAATGAGAGTACTGTAATGTTGTGGCACTATCGTCTAGGTCACCCCAACTTTCTGTACCTTGAAAAAATGTTTCTAGATTTATTTCATAATAAAAATTCTCATCAATTTCATTGTGATATATGCCAATACTCAAAACACACGTCAAAATTTTCCTCAAAGAGTATACAAATTATCCTATCCATTTCACCTAATTCATAGTGATGTGTGGGGACCATCTAGGTAAATAATATATCAGGTGCTAGATGGTTCATATCATTCATTGATGACCATACTAGAATAACCTGGATATATCTCATGAAGGAGAAATGAAGTAGACAAATTTTTCAGAATTTTAATAAAATGATAAAGAATCAATTTCAAACTAAGATTCAAGTTCTTAGAACCGATAATGATAAAGAATATTTTAATTCAATTATGGGAAATTACTTGTTAGATGAGGGAATTGTCCACCAAAGCACTTGTGTTGACACTCCTCAACAAAATGGAATGTCGAAAGGAAAAATAGGCACTTGTTAGAGGTAGCTAGGTCTTTGATGATGGCTATGATATGCCTACACATTTTTGGGGAGAGGCTGTCCTCACAGCAGCTACCTCATTAACAGACAACCATCTAGAGTCCTAAATTTTCAAACTCCTTATCAAATGTTACTCCAAGCCTATCCTCATAATCAACTTCTCTCGAAATTCCTCCCAAAGTCTTTGGGTGCTCAGTTTTTGTACACATTTACCATCAAAATCAGCAAATTTGATCCTAGGTCTATTAAGTGTATCTTTATAGGATAGTCACCTACAAAGAAGGGTTACAAGTGTTATTGTCCCATTAACAAGAAGGTATATGTGTCAATGGATGTGACTTTTATAGAGACACAACCATGGTACCCCAAAAACGAAATTCAGGGGGAGCATGAGAGAGAGAGAGTGGAATTTCAGTTTTTGAGTCCTACAGATAGTGAGTCTCATCAGTTTTCTAGTTCTAGTGAAAGTGGTATGAATCCTGATAACTCTAAACCACTAGAAATTCACTCTTCTGACAGTTTTGAAATTCAAAAAGAAAAGAGTCCAAGTAAAACTCAAAGTCCTCACTCTTCTGATATTTTTCAAATTCAAGAAGAAAAGAGTCCAAGTAAAACACAAAGTCCTAATTTGTCTGCTCAACAAAATCCTGTTAGTGTCACAGAGTGTGTTAAAACTCCGAACTACATCGTGTACTCCCGAAAAAGACAACCAAAAGAATATATTGTCTCAAGAATCTACTCAGCATGGTCAAGATCCCAAACTGGATTTACAAGTCCAAAACACTGAGTTAGAGACAAAGACAGTGAATGAAAATCCTACAGAGACATCTAACAGGCTGAACCTAGAGACCTAAATCAGCCAATTGCTCTGAGGAAAGGGGTCAGAGAATGTCGAAACCGACCCTTGTACCCTATGAGCAACTTCATCTCGTATGAGAGGCTATCTCCTAGCTTCCGCACATATGCCCTTAGTCTCTCTAAAATTGAAGTTCCTAACAGTATCCAAGAAGCTCTTTCTATACCAGAGTGGAATGCTGCTATGTGGGAAGAGTTGAGAGCCCTACAGAAGAATAGGACATGGGTTATTGCTGATTTACCTGAAGGGAATAAGCCGGTAGGTTGCAAGTGGATATTCACTGTGAAATACAAATCTGATGGGAGTGTGGAAAGGTTTAAGGCCAGATTAGTGGCAAAGGGGTTCACTACAATCATATGGGATACTACCAAGAACGTTTGCCCCTGTAGCTAAACTAAACACCATACGTGTTCTACTGTCATTGGCAGTAAATTGGATTGGGAACTTCATCAACTAGATGTTAAAAATGCTTTCTTAAATGGAAACTTGGAAGAAGAAGTCTACATGGAAGTCCCTCCTGCTATAGAAACAGAGTTCAACACCAACAAGGTGTGTAAACTCAGGAAGTCCCTATATGGACTCAAACAGTCCCACGAGCTGGTTTGAGAGGTTCACAAAGGTAGGTATGGAAGTGGCAAGATCCAGGGCAGGAGTTACTATTTCCCAACGAAAATACATACTAGACCTACTCAAAGAGACTGGGATGATGAATTGCAAGCCAGCTGAAACACCAATGGAATCCACCATCAACTTTGAAGCTGCCAAAGACAGCCCACCAGGAAAAAGGAAGATAGCAACGTTGGTAGTAGACTAATCTACCTTTCCCATACTAGACCTGATATAGGCTTTCCAATGAGCTATGTTAGTCAATTTATGAACAGCCCAAACGAGGATAACATGAATGCAATGTATCGCATATTAAGATACTTGAAAATGACAGCCGATAAGGGATTGTATTTCAAAAAGGACACATGTAGAGACATCAAGGTCTTCTCGGATGCAGATTGGGCTGGTTCAGTTATTGACAGGAGGTCAACATCTGGATATTGCTCATATGTTTGGGGAAATCTAGTCACATGGCGAAGCAAAAAACAATCGGTAGTTTCTCGTAGTAGTGCTGAAGCAGAATTCAGGGCAATGGCCCATGGGATTTGTGAAGGAATATGGTTGAAGAGGCTACTAACAGAACTTAAAGTTCCTATGGAAAGCACTATAGAGTTGAGATGTGACAACCAAGCAGCTATAAGCATAGCCAAGAACCCTGTTCATCATGACAGGACCAAACATGTAGAGATTGACCGACATTTTATTAAGGGGAAAATAGAAGAAAAGGTTGTCAACTTGGTGTATACTCCTACAACAGTTCAGACAGCTGATATCCTAACCAAAGCTCTACCTAGAGTAAGGTTCGAAGAGTTGAGATCCAAGCTAGGCATGTTAAACATTTACAGCCCAGCTTGAGGGGGGGTTGGAGTTTGTTAACAAAAGTTAAATTACTTTTCGGTTAAGTAGTTTGAATAAAGAGAGTTAAGTGGATTGTTACTTAACTCTTATCTCTAGATTATTTTTCTTGTTTTTTATCTCTTGTTTAAACCGTTAGTCTCCTAATAGGATGTAACCTACTGCTTGTTAGTCTCCTAATAGGATGTAACCTACTGCTTGTATATATTTCTGCTTTCATCTTTAGAGAAAGTAAGTGAAATAAACTAAGTTTCTCTTCACATAGCATGGTTAATACATGAGCATATGGATGAATAAGCATATGGATATGACCAGAAATCAACAGAAATTATCATAGCATGGTTAATACATGAGCATATGGATATGACCAGAATATCAACAGAAATTATCATAGCATGGATATGACCAGAATCAACAGAATATGAATAAGCATATGGATATGACCAGAATATCAACAGAAATTATCATAGCATGGTTAATACATGAGTATGGATCAGCTATGGATAAAAAACCAGAATTGCAATCTTTGCAGTTTCATGAGCACTTGGAATCATTGCAAAACAATTTCCAGACACCATCTTCCATGCTTTAGCTTAGTGACTTTGACTCTCTGCAATTAAAAGTGGTGAAAAGGATTACATATTTGACCATTGGTTGTGTAAAACACTATTTCTCCAGTGACTTTGATTTCCATCTAATAAAGCTATAAGAGTTCCTGTAGACATTTATCCAAACAACTTGAGGACAACGACCTCCACTACAAGGGAAATTTATAGCAAAGAAAAGAAAAATAGTGATATCTAATCAGAGGGACGTAACGAGCCTTCATCTCCGGATAAAATGTATCTAATACTAGACAAGTTAAAAAGAAAATAACTATGAAACTGTATAATACTCATGTATATATGCATAATCATTAGACAAAAATACAAACACAGAATATCAAAAAAGAAATATTGTGATTACTAAACCAACCTGAAGATTGAAGAAGCAACAATACAATAGTTTGAAATGGAACTATTTAGAAAACAGAACCTGTCTCCATGCTTTGTAGTGTCTGTGTGTGTATATATATATTACTTGGACAGCAACAATAGTTTTTGAATTCATATAAAAATCTCACTACTGCCTTAAAACTTATATAGCATGATTCTCTTTGACTTATAGGTGGATGTGTACATTAATTAGAGGGTGTCTTTCAAAAATATACATGTGATATGTTTAACATTAAATGAGTACAACACCGCCAATGTGACTCGGTAGTAAAGAGTGGTCGTTCAGCCTGAAAATCTTAGGTTCGAGAAAAACATTATTATGTATACATACACTGCTTATTTTATTAAGTCCACACAAGATATGCTAATCTTGTGAACAATGACTGTGAAACCTCCAAATCATTGAAACATTTAAACAAATTATTTTTTCTAGAATAGAAATGAGAGTTGTTGCTTGGCACAAGATCTCGTGAATACAATTACAATTAGAATCATTTGTCAAATATTGTATTATATGAACCATATGTGTCATGAGCTGCTAAGAAAAGATTACTACATGTACTTCTAAAATTTATATGAAATATGACAAACATTATTCTTTCTCTGTCTATCAAGAATTGATAGGAAGAAAACCAAAGCCTGTTCTGGAGAGAGAGTTTCTTCAAAGTTTTGATTTCTTCCTCATAAATGATCTGCTTGTTCTAATTTCTTCTTCAAATTCCAGAGTTAGACTCAGCTCCTTCAAACCAATCTGAAGATTTGATTTCCCACCATAATTTAATGATTTGGAATGCAAATAAGCATCAATAACCATTTGCACTATGATAGTATTCTTGATGAGTACTAATCTTCTACGTGGATGCTGGAATTTGCACTGTGAGACCAGTATTCTTTCACAAGCTGCCCGAATAACGAACATTCCTTAGTTATGAGTTTCATTGGCTCATCGTACTCTACTAATCTCCCTATTCATGTCAAACCATCTTTCGGTCAGTATCAAAGTTTTAAAAATAAAAATTTGAACAGCTCTTAATAAAATAGTTGAGGATATACAACTTACCATCACTTATAGCTAGCACTGCATTGCAGTCCATCACAGTTGGTATTCTATGAGCAACTGTTATCACAGTGCAGTCTACAAATTCTCTTCTTATAGTCTTTTGAATTATAGAATCTGTTGCATTGTCAATTGATGCAGTGGCTTCATCGAGGACTAGTATACGACTTCTCTTCAATAATGCACGTCCCAAACAAAATAATTGCCGTTGCCCCAAGCTCCAATTTGATCCATCTTCTACAACTGCAATCAGGAACTTGTAAATTGGTTGTATAAGACTAGAAGAATAGGAATACTAGATAACTTCTTACCTAAGGAATCCAAACCCTCTTCTTTCTCTCGAATGACCTCTCTGAGATGACACTTTCCCAAAACCTTTTCACAAATCGTAAGAAAAACTCTTTTACGTTAGTTAGAAATGTGATCACAACAAGATTTTGAAATTTTGTTGTAATATGTTAGAAGAAACACTACCTCCCATATTTCATGATCAGTATACTGTGAAAGAGGGTCTAGATTGTATCTTACGGTGCCACTGAAAAGAGTTGGATCTTGTGGAATTATCCCAAGATGTGATCTTAGATCATGAAGGCCAATAGAGGTGATGTTAATGTCATCAATGATAATTTCTCCCTCCGTAGGCTCAACCAGACGAAACAAAGCACTAATAAGAGTTGTCTTTCCACTTCCGGTCCGGCCAACTATCCCAACTTTATGCCCTCCTTCAATTACGCAGCTTATTCCCCGAAGCACTAGTGGAGCATCAAGTTGATATCTAACCTGTTTGATATGATTTAGTTTAGTTTAATATGATGTTTTTGGAAAAATTTAGCTGTAAATAATTAGGCACGAGTACTGGAACATGTTTACCTTCAAATTTTTAATCTCTACTTTACCCGTAGCTGGCCAATTGTCTGCTGGTTTCCTGCCTTCTGCAATTGTTTTAGCTTCTTCAGGAATATGCATATATTGTTCTAGCCTTTCCACGGAGACAATAAAATTTGCTGCCAAGCAATGGTATTGGACGGAGGATATAAGGAATATATTCAGTGAAAGGCCATAGGACAGAGCCATTCCGATAAATCCTGTCATCAAATTCACAAACATTCTGAGATTATAACAGTAACTGATTATAGCAAACAGTAGGATGGTTGGTTGTGAACCTTATGAATACTGACCAGAGGCAGAAGGTCCGAGAGGAAGTAAAGTCATGGCAAGTGCTGAGGAAGAGAGAACAATTGCACACAGTATTTCCAGGCGTTGGACTAACCATTCATCCGTGGAAGAACTATGGAAGTATGGACATGCATTTGCATCGATGAGTTTCAGATGCTTTGAAAAGAATCCATTTCCTGCCCGAAAGCTCTGATTGTCGTGGCTCCAACGATGGATTCAGCAAGGTGGCTAGCTATCGAAGACTTGGTTGTACCATTCATTCGCATTAACTCTTTTGCAGAAGCAAAGTAGTACCTCTTTTGTTCAGAACAAAAAGAAACAAACACAAATCTTTTATAAGGAAAATTTCAATATTATGCAGCAGGATGTAACGTAGCTGCCTTTTAAAGATCAAGAACAAATCGGTTGGTGCATATTTAGTACCTGTAAGAGTACAGAGAAACATATCATCGGTATGATGACAATTAGGACTGGCCAAGCAAGAATTCCCAATAATAGAAGACATGAATAAGCATTCAAATCTGATCCGACTGCCTTCGATAATTCGAAAGCCAATTCAGTGTCAATGATACTCATATCAGAGGAAACCTGTTACAGAAAAGATAAAAATGTTAGTTCAGAAACTTATTGAAGATGACATTTATAAGCTATATTCGCGAAACTCTTACCCGACTAAGTATCCTTCCCAGAGGTGTTGAATCATGAAAGGACATTGGTGCCCGAAAAAGAGACCTCAGCAATGTAGAGAAAAAAAAATCTGATGTTTTACTGCCTAAAACAACAATTGAAAAGGATCTCAGGAGCAAAAGGAAAGGTAAGGCACACCCAATCACTGAATAAATTGTAATTAATTTCACTCTGCTTAAAAGAGAATTCTGAATCTCAGCTGCGAACCAATAGCTTTGTATCATTTGCGTGATTACAAATAACATGTGTAATACAAACTGCAAAAAGAAGTATAAGAAGCTTGTTATGGCTTAGATATTGTAAGTAAGGCTTCAGACCGGTATCTCCTGTTTCTCTTCTTCTTTCTTAATCAACTGATCTCCAGAAGGTTTTTAAGTACTGTTTGCCGACATTTGTTTCCTTGATCTCTCCTTCAGAAGTTGGAGGCCTTGTGCTAGAATCAAACTCAAAGTGCCTCTCAAAGCCAGCAGTTTTTTTGTTTGCATCGACAAGGTCTTGAAATTCTGGAGTAGAATCTAGCAACTTATCATAAGTAGCTGCATCAAGGATTTTCCCTCCAGCCATTAACTGCCAGGAAAATAGAACTTCAGATAGCTGAAACCAATATCCAAAGACAAATGAAAAGGATGATAACCAAAATAGTATGTATTTTAGCTAACCAAAATCATATCGAAGGCTGGAAGGAAGTCAACTTGATGTGTTACGAGTAAGACAGTCTTCCCGGAAAGAGCCCCCATTACATATTCCTGTAACAAGACAATGTTAACTTCAGAAAGAGAATATGCCATTACTGGAAAAAAGTTGCAAAGTAAGAAAAAATTGTTACGTTAAACAAGGCGGTTGCGGTATGTGCATCAACAGCACTAAAAGGATCATCCAGGAGATACACATCTGCGTCCTGATATAGTGCCCGAGCTAATTGAACTCTTTGCTTCTGCCCGCCACTTAGATTAACGCCACGCTCTCCGATTTCAGTAAGGTCCCCATATGGAAGCATCTCAAGGTCTTTTACTAGGCAAGACTTCGTGAGAGCTTTTTGGTATCTAGTCGCATCCATGGTAGAGCCAAACAGAATATTTTCTTGTATGGTTCCTGTTTGGATCCAAGCAGTCTGAGAAACATATGCTATCTTTCCAAAAACCGAAACCTGGAAATTATGAACCCAAAAGCTTCAATAAGTCATCTAAAATAATATTGATAGCATTCCAAGTAATAATTTACAGGCAACAATTGAAATATTCCCAACTTGAAATTAGCTTATCTTTCAATGGACTTACCGTGCCATTAATGTTAGGAACTTCTCCAAGAATTGCAGCTAAAAGGGTTGATTTGCCTGAACCAACCTCTCCACAGATAGCTACCTTTTCTCCAGGTTTAACCATCAAATCAATGTTCCTCAATGTAGCCCTCGATGAAGAACAGGCGTCCCACGAAATCTCAGAGGACATGATCCAAATAGACCAATCCATTTATTGTCACTTCTGATTTTCCTTGTATTTGTGTTCTCCAACTCTGGTGCCTCAAGGAACTTCACAATCCGAGAAAATGAAACTTTGGCTTCAATAAAAATTCCAACTACCTCAGGGATCATCCTTATTTGCTCCTGAGCAATGCGCAAACTGGCTAGAAATGTAAACACATTACTAGCATTAAGTGGTATGCTAAGGAAGTAGCATGTCCAGAAAGTAACAGCTGGTATTAAATGGGAGAAGAATAAAACAGAACCATATAGTACCCTTTTTGTGAAAGAACTCTAAATATCCATTTAAATTCTTCTTTCCGTAAAGTTTTTATAACATTCTTGAAATGTGTCTCCCAAGCATACAACTTCAAGACCTTCATATTTGCAAGTGCCTCAGTAATGGCCTTCAGCCTCCTATCTTGTGCAATCATGAGCTTTGTCTGATACTTGTGCTGTAATTTGGTCAGTGGAGAGCTCACAAGGAAAATCAATAGGACGGTTATTAAAGCTGCAACGGTAGCCAATCCCACAGAATAGTATACAAAAACTAATGCAAAACACAGTAGAAGGCTTGTTGCCCATATTTGATGAAACCAATAAGGAAATTCACCAATTTTATAAGCATCTACCGTTGCATAGCTCACAATCTCACCCGCAGAATAATTCAACTTCGCGGCATTTGAGAGGCGTAGTTGCTTCTATATATTGCTGCAGATAGCAGTGATCTTACTTGGAGTCCAATCAGTCTTGTTTGGAAGTACCATTGCCTCTCAGAAAGTGACTCCAAGCATTTGACCAAAAAAGGCCTCCGGTCAGTGCATAAGCCTCGAATTGAAATGATTCTTTTCCTGAAGCAACCTTAATAAACGTTATAAGAAATAGTGGACTTGAAGATAACGCGAACCTTGATCAATGCAAAAATCCTGAAACTAAAATAGCTTTCCATTGGCAAAATAAAATTACTGACAACATAGAGGGTGAATCAAATGATCCCTTCTGTTTCCGTTTGTTCATTTGCTCCATATAAATTGAGTAGCATGTTTGTGCTTGATCTGCTGGCCGTAATTCTGGGATATCTTCATCCTCAAGAATCTTTTCTTTACCCTTCTTCACTAATGGATTCAACCACCAAAATGACATTGTACTGAAAAATCCAGCTTCTGCAAAAGGAGTAACATTATCGCTTAATCTGATTCCCTCACTTTGCAAAAGTGTATAGTAACTATCAATATTGTTGTCATGATCAGTGTCCATATGATCGTGTCCCTGAAAGGCACAAAGAGCAATAGAATTGCTCCAGGGAAAGATAATATATCCAACACCAATTTAACCGATACTGATACCGATACCAATTTCTCTACCGTTGCTTGCCAAAGATATGGAATGCATAGAAATCCTGCATAGAAGACTATGACATAACAGAACTTCACTGTCCCATTCTTCGATAGGTGCAACTTATTCAGGCCTACAGTAAAACATAGAACCAACCAAGTGAATCCCTGGAATAACATCACTAACCATCTATGCACCGGTACCACACTCTGATTTACGTATAATTTCTCACTAACAATCAATACCCCCCAGCCCAAGTAAGCCAAACCCAGAATGGCACTAAAAATTAATGAGAAAATTAGCTTTAGATGTAACTTCTGAGGCTGTGAGGTTGCTACAATGACCTTTTTTGTGGATAATTTATAAAAGTAGATGAAAAAGCACATCAACAGGAGCATGATATCAACAGAAATTAGTAGAATGGTTGATACATGAGAATAGATCAATTATGGATAAAAACCAGAGGTGCATCTGTTTGTAGTTTCATTAGAACAGTCAGATTTGTTACAAAAAACCATCCACACACCATTTTCTTCCATGCTGAATCTCCAAGATGACTCAATCTTCTGCAATTTAAAGAGGTAAAAAGGTTGATGAAAACTTTTAAGTAAATATATATATATGGATAATGTGTTACCATCTTCAAAATTTGCATCAATGATGAAACAAAAACATGTATATACAGAAAAACACAAACAGGAAACAGGGTTTTTCCTCTTGAACATATTTTCAGACACATGAAAAAAAAATGTGATACATATAACCAGTAACCACCAACACATGTACATACATAATTAGACATAAAATACAAAACCCAGAAAACAATGCAAGTACCAAAACCAACCTGAAGGTTGAAGAAGCAGCAACAGGAGGAAGTGTGAAATGTCCAAAAGAAGTGAGAGACTGAAATGTAGCTTTATACATATATAGAGAGAAACCTCACACATAATTTTCGTACAGGATCATTGGGATTGTCACATGTAACAATAAGTCTGTAGTTTGTATATTAAATTAGACCAACAAATAGCTGTACTGTCCATCGTGCGAAGTTAGTGCAAGACAGAAACAAGTGTGAAAAACAGATCCAAGGTGTTGCAAGCAATTAATTGGGATAATGTCGACTTGCACGATTAGTGGGTGCTTCTAATTTTTTATTACTTCAATTGTAATATAAGAGTCAATATCTAGTTAATTATCTACTGCACTGCGCACGTTTAACCTCATCAATTATATAATTGTTGACTTCCATGAACATGATGGGCTGATTTTTTCATGCTGTTATTACATACATATAAAAGCCATGTGGCTTGGCTGGCGCCTGGCATGAAAATTATATATGTGCGTTCATCGCGCAATGTGGCTTAGTGGTAAAACACTCATTTAGTCTGATAATGTCTCAAGTTCTTGTGAATGTTTCGAGTAAGTGTGAGCCATCTATGTATTCTCCTACCAGTGATAAAACCCGAAATTCAGATTCTGCATCCGCATTTGAATTTTAAGAGATAGACTAAGCTTCAGTAAAGTCATATAAATCATTATTTACATTTTATTCATACCATCCATACAATTATTCAAAGTTATAACCAATTCTCTCATTGGAAAAATGTATGTTAGAATGCATAAATAAACATTAGCATATTCAATGAACTTACCGTGCCATCAATTTTTGGAACTTCTCCGAGAATTGCAGCTAAAAGGGTTGATTTTCCTGAACCAACCTCTCCACAGATAGCTACCTTTTCTCCAGGTTTAACCCTCAAACTTATGTTCCTTAATGTAGCCTTCAATGAAGAAGAAGAAGCATCCCACGAAATTTCAACAGACCTTTTGAAAATGGACCAATCCATATCTTTGTCACTGTGAGCTTGCCTTATATTAGTATTCATCAGCTCCCATATAATGACTATTGCCTATCAGATAATGACTCTAAGCATCTGACCAAGAAGAGCCCTCCAGTAAGTGCATAAGCCCCCATATTTGACAGATTCTTTTCTTGAAGCAACCTCAATAAAGACTCTAAGTAACAAAGGGCCAGTGGATAATGTGAGAACCTTGATCAATGCAAAGAATCCTGAAACTAAAATAGCTTTCCTCATTGGATTGGATGCATTTTTTGAATCCTGAATCCTGAATCCTGAAGCATTTTTTTGTTTGAACCGGTATCATTGGATGCATCTGTTTCCTTACCTTGCAAAATTTCATGGGAAGCATCATGGTCGTTGCTGTCTACTACATTGGTGTCCACATGATCGTGTCCTCGAAAGGCACAGAAGAGCAATAAAATTGTTCCAGGGAAAGACAAAATATCCAAGACCATTTTAATGGACAGTTTTTTCTAGAATTGCTTTTCGAAAAGACGAAATGCATAGAAATCCTACATAGAAGATTATGAGATAGCAGAACTTGACTGTCCAATTATATGGAAAGTGCAGCTTATTAAAGCTTATAGTCAAAGCTACAAGCAACCAAGTGAATCCTGGAACAACAACACTAACCATTTATGCAAAAGCAAAACACTATGATCCTTGTATACTTTTTTACTAATTATCGATAACCCCAACCCGAAGTAAGCCAAAGCCAAAGTGCCATTGTAAATGGCAGAGAATAATAGCTTTTGAGGTGTTTTTTGAGGCATTGAAGGTTCTATAATCTTTCTGATGTATAATTTATCGATGATGAAGAATAAGCATATGGATATGACCAGAATATCAACAGAAATTATCATAGCATGGTTAATACATAAGTATGGATCAGCTATGGATAAAAAACCAGAATTGCATATCTTTGCAGTTTCATTTGAGCACTTGGAATCATTGCAAAACAATTTCCAGACACCATCTTCCATGCTTTAGCTCAGTGACTTTGACTCTCTGCAATTAAAAGTGGTGAAAAGGATTACATATTTGACCATTGGTTGTGTAAAACACTATTTCTCCAGTGGCTTTGATTTCCATCTAATAAAAGCTATAAAGAGTTCCTGTAGACATTTATCCAAACAACTTGAGGACAACGACCTCCACTACAAGGGAAATTTATAGAAAAGAAAAGAAAAATAGTGATATCTAATCAGAGGGACGTAACGAGCCTTCATCTCCGGATAAAATGTATCTAATACTAGACAAGTTAAAAAGAAAATAACTATGAAACTGTATAATACTCATGTATATATGCATAATCATTAGACAAAAATACAAAACACAGAATATCCAAAATAGAAAATATTGTGATTACTAAACCAACCTGAAGATTGAAGAAGCAACAATACAATAGTTTGAAATGGAACTATTTAGAAAACAGAACCTGTCTCCATGCTTTGTAGTGTGTGTGTATATATATATATATTACTTGGACAGCAACAATAGTTTTTGAATTCATATAAAAATCTCACTACTGCCTTAAAACTTATATAGCATGATTCTCTTTGACTTATAGGTGGATGTGTACATTAATTAGAGGGTGTCTTTCAAAAATATACATGTGATATGTTTAACATTAAATGAGTACAACACCGCCAATGTGACTCAGTAGTAAAGAGTGGTCGTTTAGCCTGAAAATGTCTTAGGTTCGAGAAAAAACATTATGTATACATACACTGCTTATTTTATTAAGTCCACACAAGATATGCTAATCTTGTGAACAATGACTGTGAAACCTCCAAATCATTGAAACATTTAAACAAATTATTTTTTCTAGAATAGAAATGAGAGTTGTTGCTTGGCACAAGATCTCGTGAATACAATTACAATTAGAACCATTTGTCAAATATTGTATTATAGGAACCATATGTGTCATGAGCTGCTAAGAAAAGATTACTATATGTACTTCTAAGAAATTTATATGAAATATGACAAACATTATTCTTTCTCTGTATATCAAGAATTGATAGGAAGAAAACCAAAGCCTGTTCTGGAGAGAGAGTTTCTTCAAAGTTTTGATTTCTTCCTCATAAATGATCTGCTTGTATCTAATTTCTTCTTCAAATTCCAGAGTTAGACTCAGCTCCTTCAAACCAATCTGAAGATTTGATTTCCCACCATAATTTAATGATTTGGAATGCAAATAAGCATCAATAACCATTTGCACTATGATAGTATTCTTGATGAGTACTAATCTTCTACGCGGATGCTGGAATTTACACTGTGAGACCAGTATTCTTTCACAAGCTGCCCGAATAACGAACATTCCTTAGTTATTAGTTTCATTGGCTCATCGTACTCTACTAATCTCCCTATTCATGTCAAACCATCTTTCGGTTAGAATCAAAGTTATAAAAATTAATATTTGAACAGCTCTTAATAAAATAGTTGAGGATATACAACTTACCATCACTTATAGCTAGCACTGCATTGCAGTCCATCACAGTTGGTATTCTATGAGCAACTGTTATCACAGTGCAGTCTACAAATTCTCTTCTTATAGTCTTTTGAATTATAGAATCTGTTGCATTGTCAATTGATGCAGTGGCTTCATCGAGGACTAGTATACGACTTCTCTTCAATAATGCACGTCCCAAACAGAATAATTGCTGTTGCCCCAAGCTCCAATTCGATCCATCTTCTACAACTGCAATCAGGAACTTGTTAATTGGTTGTATAAGACAAGAAGAATAGGAATACTAGATAACTTCTTACCTAAGGAATCCAAACCCTCTTCTTTCTCTCGAATGACCTCTCTGAGATGACACTTTCCCAAAACCTTTTCACAAATCGTAAGAAAAAACTCTTTTACGTTAGTTAGAAATGTGATCACAACAAGATTTTGAAATTTTGTTGTAATATGTTAGATGAAACACTACCTCCCATATTTCATAATCAGTATAATGTGAAAGAGGGTCTAGATTGTATCTGACGGTGCCACTGAAAAGAGTTGGATCTTGTGGAATTATCCCAAGATGTGATCTAAGATCATGAAGTCCAATATTTGAGATGTTAAGGCCATCAATTATAATTTCCCCATCCGTAGGCTCCACCAGACGAAACAAAGCCGATAAGAGTTGTCTTTCCACTTCCAGTCCGGCCAACTATCCCAACTTTATGCCCTCCTTCAATTACACAGCTTATTCCCCGAAGCACGAGTGGAGCATCAGGTGATATCTAACCTGTTTGATATGATTTAGTTTAGTTTAATATGATGTTCTTGGAAATATTTAAGGTGTAAATAAATAGGCATGAGTACTGGAACATGTTGTTTACCTTCAAATTTGTAATCTCTACTTTACCGGTAGCTGGCCAATTGTCTGCCGGTCGCCTGCTTTCTGCAATTGTTTTAGCTTCATCAGGAATATGCATATATTGTTCTAGCCTTTCCACAGAGACAATAAAATTTGCTGCCGAGCAATGTGATTGGACGGCGAATAAGAGGAATACATTCAGTGAAAGGCCATAGGACAGAGCCATTCCGATAAATCCTGTCATCAAATTCACAAACATTCTGAGAATAACAGTAACTGATCATAGCAAATAGTAGGATGGTTGAATTGAACCTTAAGAATACTAACCAGACGCAGAAGGTCCGAGAGGAAGTAAAGTCATGGCAAGTGCTGAGGAAGAGAGAACAATTGCACACAGTATTTCCAGGCGTTGGACTAACCATTCATCCACGGAAGAACTATGGAAGTATTGGCATGCATTTGCATCGATGAGTTTCAGATGCTTTGAAAAGAATCCATCTTCCTGCCCGAAAGCTCTGATTGTCGTGGCTCCAACATTGGATTCAGCAAGGTGGCTAGCTATCGAAGACTTGGTTGTGCCATTCATTCGCATTAACTCTTTTGCAGAAGCAAAGTAGTACCTCTTTTGTTTAGACAAAAAAAAAAAACAAACAAACCAACCAACAAACACAAATGTTTTAGAAGGAAAACATTTCGATATTCAGCAGGACTTAACATAGCTGCCTTGTAACGATGAAGAATAAGTTGGTTGGTGCATATCTAGTACCTGTAAGAGTATAGAGAAATATATCATGGGTATGATGAATTAGGACTGGCCAGGCAAGAATTCCCAATAATAGAAGACAGGAATAAGCATTCAAATCTGATCCAACTGCCTGCGATAAGTGGAAAGCCAATTCAGTGTCAACGATACTCATATCAGAGGAAACCTGTTACAGGAAATATAAATATTAGTTCAGAAACTTAATGAAGATGACATTTATAAGCTATATTCGTGAAACTCTTACCCGACTAAGTATCCTTCCCAAAGGCGTTGAATCATGAAAGGACATTGGTGCTCGAAAAAGAGATATCAGCAACGTAGAGAAAATAGATTCTGATGTTAACTTGCCTAAAACAACAATTGAAAAGGATCTCAGGAGCAAAAGGACAGGTAAGACACAACCGATCACTGAGTAAATTGTAATCAATTTCACTCTGCTTACAAGAGAATTCTGAATCTCAACAGCAAACCAATAGCTTTGTATCATTTGCGCGATTACAAATAACATGTGTAATACAAACTGCAAAAAGAAGTACAAGAAGCTCTTGTTATGGCTTAGATATTGTAAGTAAGGCTTCAAACCGGTGTCTCCTGTTTCTCGTTCTTCTTTCTTAATCAACTGATCTCCAGAAGGTGTTTTCACTGTTTGCCGACATTTGTTTCCGTGATCTCCCCTTCAGGCCTTGTGCTAGAAGCAAACTCAAAATGCCTCTTAGAGCCAGCGGTGTTTTTGTTTGCATTGACAAGGTCTTGAAATTCTGGAGTAGAATCTAGCAACTTATCGTAAATAGATGCATCAAGGATTTTCCCTCCAGCCATCAACTGCCAAGAAATAAAACTTAGATGAACTCATTGCTTAAATAATGACTAATATACTATGTCGAATAGCTGAAACCGATATCCAAAAACAAATGAAAAGGATGATAATCAAAAGAGTACGATGTTTAGCTAACCAAAATCAAATCGAAAGCTGGAAGGAAGTCAACTTGATGTGTTACGAGTAAGACAGTCTTCCCGAACAGAGCACCCATTACATATTCCTGTAACAAGACAATGTTAACTTCAGAAAGAGAAAATGCCATACTGGAAAAATTTGCAAAGTAAAGAAAACAGATTGTTACATTAAACAAGTCGGTTGCAGTATGTGCATCAACGGCACTAAAAGGATCATCCAGGAGATACACATCTGCGTCTTGATATAGTGCCCGAGCTAATTGAACTCTTTGCTTCTGCCCGCCACTTAGATTAATGCCACGCTCTCCAATTTCAGTAAGGTCCCCAAATGGAAGCATCTCAAGGTCTTTTACTAGGCAAGACTTCGTGAGAGCTTCTTGGTATCTAGTCGCATCCATGGTAGAGCCAAACAGAATATTTTCTTGTATGGTTCCTGTTTGGATCCAAGCAGTCTGAGAAACATATGCTATCTTTCCAAAAACCGAAACCTGGAAATCATGAACCCGAAAGCTTCAGTAAGTAATCTAAAATAATATTTGATAGCATTCCTAGTAATAATGGACTTACCGTGCCATTATGTTCGGAACTTCTCCAAGAATTGCAGCTAAAAGGGTTGATTTTCCTGAACCAACCTCTCCACAGATAGCTACCTTTTCTCCAGGTTTAACCATCAAATGAATGTTCCTCAATGTAGCCTTCGATGAAGAGCAGGCGTCCCATGAAATTTCAGAGGACATGATCCAAATAGACCAATCCATTTTACTGTCACTTTTGATTTGCTTTGTATTTGTGTTCTCCAACTCTGGTGCCTCAAGGAATTTCACAATCCGAGAAAATGAAACTTTGGCTTCAATAAAAATTCCAGCTACCTCAGGGATCATCCTTATTTGCTCCTGAGCAATGCGCAAACTGGCTAGAAATGTAAACACATTACTAGCATTAAGTGGTATGCTAAGGAAGTAGCATGTCCAGAATGTAACAGCGGGTATTACAATGGGAGAAGAATAAACAGAACCAGATAGTACCCTTTTTGTGAAAGAACTCTAAATATCCACTTAAATTCCTTTTTCGTAAAGTTTTTATAATATTCTTAAAATGTGTCTCCCAAGCATACAACTTCAAGACCTTCATATTAGCAAGTGCCTCGGTAATGGCCTTCACCTCCTATCTTGTGCAATCATGAGCTTTGTCTGATACTTGTGCTGTAATTTGGTCAGTGGAGAGCTCGCGAGGAAAATCATAAGATGGTTATTAAAGCTGCAACAGTAGCCAATCCCACAGAATAGTACACAAAAACTAATGCAAAACATAGTAGAAGGCTTGTTACCCATATTTGATGAAACCAATAAGGGAATTCACCAATTTTATAAGCATCAACCGTTGCATAGCTCACAATCTCACCCGATGAATAATTCAACTCGCGGCATTTGAGAGTTGTAGTTGCTTCTGATATATTGCTGCAGATAGCAATGATCTTACTTGGAGTCCAATCAGTCTTGTTCGGAAGTACCATTGCCTCCCAGAAAGTGACTCCAAGCATTTGACCAAGAAGAGGCCTCCAGTTAGTGCGTAAGCCTCATATTGAAATGATTCTTTTCCTGAAGCAACCTTAATAAAGGCAATAAGAAACAATGGACTTGAAGATAACGCGAGAACCTTGATAAATGCAAACAATCCAGAAACTAAAATAGCTTTCCATTGGCAAAATAAAATCACTAACAACATAGAAGGGGAATCAGACAATCCCTTCTGTTTCCATTTGTTCATTTGCTCCATATAAATTGAGTAGCATGTGTGTGCTTGATCTGCTGACCGTAATTCTGGTATATCTTCATTCTCAAGAATCTTTTCTTTTCCCTTCTTCACTAATGGATTTAACCACCAAAATGACATGGTACTAAAAATCCAGCTTCTGCAAAAGGAGTAACATTATCGCTTGATCTGATTCCTCACTTTGCAAAAGTGTATAGTAACCATCAATGTTGTTGTCAAGATCAGTGTCCACATGATCGTGTCCCTGAAAGACACAAAAGAGCAATAGAATTGGTCTAGGGAAAGATAATATATCCAACACCAATTTAACCGATACTAATACTGATACCAATTTCTCTACCATTGCTTGCCAAAGATATGGAATGCATAGAAATCTGCATAGAAGATTATGACATAACAGAACTTCAGTGTCCCGTCCTTCGAAAGGTGCAACTTATTCAGGCCTACAGTGAAACATGGAACAAACCAAGTGAATCCCTGGAATAACATCACTTACCATCTATGCATCGGTACAACACTCTGATTGACGTATAATTTATGATGAAAAAGCACATCAACATGAGCATGATATCAACAGAAATTATGGTAGAATGGTTGAACATGATAATGGATCAATTATGGATAAATAACCAAAGTTCATCTGTTTGTAGTTTCATTAGAACAGTCAGATTTGTAACAAAAACCATCCACACACTATTTTCTTTCATGAATCTGATTGGCCAAAGATCTAGTCGGCCAAAGGTTTCGCTTGGCCAGAAATTCGCTCAGCCAGGATTTTGCTCTACCAAAGATCTCTACTCAGCGAGATCTGCTCAGCCAAAAATAGGAAATACAGCCCTACCAAGATACACCATATCAAGAGAGATCCACACAGATAAAGAACCTTAAGAATACACTTCAACACGGAAACATCGTTATTTCCTCCAAGAATTAAGGAATCCCAATCAGGATACAATTCATACTTCCGGAAAGATAACGAAACAGGAAATCATTCCTAAACGGTCTACTAAACTAGAATCCTTCTAGGATTCTAACAAAATCCTTTACTTGTGTGGCAAGGATTAGGGCAACACCCTATCAACCATATAAATACTACTAGATAAACAGGCATAAAAAAAGATACAGAAAATATATAAAAAACAGATGAAAGAATATACAAAAGATATGAAAAACTACTCGAGAGAGAGAGATTGAGTGTGTAATCCTTGTATTCATAGTGGATCTCTTCTGCCGTCACCGGCACTGTGGATTTCCCCGCTTTGGGGTTTAACCACGTAAAACATGTGTTATGTTTGGTTTATCCTTTATTTTCTACTTTTCTAAATTATTATTCTTAAATAAACAAATCGTATCGCATCCACATGGAGAAAGAGGTTTTAATTATTCATTCCTAGACTAGTTAAGGCTTCGATCTGCCTACGTGTTATCATTGATGTTAACTCTTCAACGATCCAAAAATCACCGTCAACATATATATATATATATATGTGGTGTGTGTGTGCGCGCGCGTGTAGGTGGATAGTCAAATATTAGAGCATAATGTGTTATCATCTTCAAAAATTTGCATCAATATTGATGAAACAAAAACATGTATGTACAGAAAAACACACACAGGAAACAGGGTTTTTCCTTTGAACAGATTTTCAGACACATGAAAAAATAAAAAAATGTGATACATATATAACCAGTAACCACCAACACATGTACATATATATTCGTACATGGACCATAGAGAGTGCAGACTGCTGAGAGCCTTGAAATTGAGAAGTCAATATCGAGCCAAGAGTTGACTCGAAGAGATCCATAACTGAGTGACTTTGTAGTTTCCTGTAGTGACTTTCTTTCTTTATAAAAAAAAAAAAACAAAAAACACAACCACCTTCACTATCAAACATGTAGAATTTTCTATCCTTTTTTGTACGAATTTTGACAAGAATTTATCGATAGGAATAGAAAAATGGTGACACCTAATCAGGAGGACGTAATGAAGCCTTATTGCTCGGAAAAATGTATCTAATACAAGACAAGTTAAAAGGATGCAATATATTTTAAAATTCTCTAGGAAGGAAATAATAACAGTACCATGTATGATATCATTAGACAAAAGATACAAAACCCAGAATATTCAAGAAAGAAAATACAGTGAGATTACTAACTAAACCAACCTGAAGACTTGAAGAAGAAGCAACAACACAAAGTGTTCAAAACCAAAAGAAGTGGGAGTCTGAAATTGAACTACTTAGAAACAGAACCTGTGGCTGTCTTTATATATGCTTGACAAGAACTATAGCTTTTGAATTCAGACAAAATCTCAGTATTGCCTTAAAATTTATATTAGCACGCATGCTCTTTGACCTATATGTGGATATGTTTACATTACATGCGTTCAGAGACTGCATTTTTTTTATGTTTACAAATTAAATCATTGGAACAATATTGATAATTATTCTTTCTAGACTAGAAATGAGAGCTACTGAGATGTTTAGATTAGCTGTATCATTTGTCCAATATTGTATTATATGAACCATATGTGTCGTGAGCTGCTAAGAAAAGATTAATATATGTACTACTAAGAAATTTATATTGAATATGACCAAATCCCCGTTAATCATGCTAAACTTGTTTACTTGTTTAGTATAACATAATTGATTTGGTCAATGCCAACTAATATTTTCAATAATGTAGAGATCAATCAATGTGAAATTGAATAATTAATTATTGTTGACGCATGAAATTTGTCTTCACATGAACTAAGTAGTCCAGGAATGTAAATTAAACAGAGAGTTTTGATATTGGCAACTTACTATCGAGTCGATGGTTGACTTGAAGAGATCCGATACTGAGTCAATAAACCTGTACATGTAACAAAACTATAACAATACTCATAATCCCGTAAATTGGGTAGCAAGAAACAAGCATTACTCCAGTACTAATCTTCTAAGTGGATGCTGGAATTTGCTCTATGAGACCAGTATTCCTTCACAAGTTGCCCGAATAGTGAACCATCCGTGTTTATTAGCTTCGTCGGACTAGACGGACAGGGCCGGCCTTGCTGTTTGGCTGGAGGGGTGGCCGCCCCAGGCCCCTTTTTAAAGGGTTATATTACATGTGTTGAGTATTGGTTTAAGGGCCCATTTTGTTTTACTTCAAATCATAAAGGTCCAAATATTTGTTTTAAGTATTAGTCCAAATGTTCAGATCAAAAGACCGATATCAAAAAACCTAAAAGTTAAAAAAAATAAAAATAAATAAAAAATAAATAAAAATAGGGCCAATACAGTAAAAACGAAAAACTATTACAATACTCAAATCTGAATACATGTAATTGGGTAGCATTAGTAGCAAGAACAGCATTACTTGAATACTATTCTTCTAAGTGGATGCTGGAATTTGCACTATAAGACCAGTATTCCTTCACAAGTTGCCGAATAGTGAACCATCTGTGTTTATTAGCTTCGTCGTACTGGACGGGCAGGGTCGACCTGCTGTTTGGTTTGGAGGGGTGGCCGCCCCGGGCCCCTTTTTTAAAGGGTCATATTTACATGTATTGAGTATTAGTTTAAGGTCCATTTTTGTTTTACTTCGGATCTAAAAGGTCCAAATATTTGTTTTAAGTATTAGTCTAAATGTTTCGGATCAAAAATGCCCATATCAAAAAAGGCTAAAAGTTAAAATAAAACAAAAAAATAGGGCCTAGCTTGGACAAACAAAGGTCCAAAGAGAAATGTTTATTAAAGCCCAATTTTGATTATTTTTTTTTCCAGACATATCAGTATATCACCTAATGGCTAAATGATTTAGGGTTTCTTATTTTTCTCTCTGGCCACCAACGCCCAAATTCGATTTCTTTCAATCTATCTTAAGTGTCTCTCAACGTCTAGTATGTTCTACTCATCTATCTACTTCCTCATCTCACTTCAATCTTCATTAAAAATTCTCTCTCGAGTCTCACGTTACACACATTCAGACCCAGCCGTCCGGATAATTTCTTTTTGTATTATACAATTATACTATTTTTTTTTCTTCGATTTTGTTATTCTTTTTGTATAACTATAGGGTGCGTTTGTTGCGCGGGATAGGATTGGACTATTTTAAGACATGGGATTGGATTGGATTGGATTGGACTGGATTGGATTAATTATAGTGTTTCCCGTGTTTGGTGCAATATGGGATTGGATTAAAATAATCAAATCATGTGTTTGGGTTGGTGATGGGATTGGACAAAATAAAAAATTTATCTATAAAAAAAATAAAAAAAATCAACCATACCACCATTCACCAACCAAATCCACTATCACAACACTCAATACACATCCAAATCAATCCACGATCTCTCTCCTTTTCTTCTTCTTCTTGCTTTTCTTTCTCTGATTTCTTTGTTCTCACTTCCTTTACACACAACCAAAATCAAATCCACCAACACTTGATCAAACATGTAGCTGCTCCACCTCGAAGACCTCATGAATCTCTTCGAGATGGAGGCCTACAAGTCCTGGGCAGTCATGGAGCTGGAGCTACAAGTCCTGGTTTCTTTTATTTCTTTTTCTTTTCTTTTTTTGAATAGATACGGCAAACTTTTTTGTTTTGAATTATTTTGGTTCTGTTTTTGATTGAAAATATATGTTGGTGTTGGATCTGGATCTGGTTTTTGTGTGAAGGAAAAAACACACCAATAGATTATTTTTCCATAATTTTTTTTTCCCACATTTTTCAGATTTTCCAGATTTTTTTTTGGTTTTGTTTTGATTATGGTATGAATTGGGTGTGGATTTGATGTCTTTGTTTGATTTCCATATGGATGGGATGATTCTGCAAGGGGATTGGATTGTTTTTCAAAAAAAAAATGTTTGTGGGTTGATGATTGGTGGGTGGAACAAAATATTTTGTTGTTGATGATGGAGTTGGCTGGTGATGGTGAAGGAGATGAATCTTGGAGTTGGCTGGTGAAAGAGATGAATCAACGAGGGATAAAATAATCCCGTTGATTTGGAGGGGATTATTTTATCCTTCTCAGGCAGGATAAAAGTGATTTTGGGATAAAAAATCCCAGCGGCCTACACTCACCAAACATGGGATTGGACTAAAAATAGTCTAATCCCAGTCCAATCCCGTCAAACAAACACAGCCTATAAGATTTGATTTTCCTGCTTTTTTTTTTTTTCTATTTGCTTTTGCTGAGATCTGAATTCCGAGAAAGACCCATAGTTGGTTTGTATGTGTTTGGATTTTAAGGAGGTTTATTGTTGTTTTAGAGGCATAATTGTGCTTTTTTTTTTCCCCATTTTTAAAATTTTCGGAATTGAACAGAGGAGCCTATTTGAATTTTTCATCCTGGGCCTCCAAAAACTCAGAACTGGCCCTGTGGACGGGGTTGAGATTTGAGAATACTGTGAGTAGGGGAGTGGTGATCCAGTCATCCGGTGTACCTCCCATATATTAAGAGCTAAATATGTAAACTCAACTTTTATTTTTTTTTTGAAGGAAGTATAACTCAAACTTGTAATTTCAATTTTGTCGTAAACGTACAACTTACTTGTTAGAATTCATTATAATCTATTAGATGGTGATAAAGTTACTTTTTTTTTGGTGGGATTACATTTGTAAAAAATATTTCTTAAAAAAAATTGAAGTCTGCTGAAACTTCTTATCATTATGTTTTCTAAAAAAATAAAAATCCATCACTAGTTACATTACTTGAAACTATACGGAATATGTACAGTAACATAAACTTATATTGGCTTGTTTGATATTAAGACTACTATGACAATACTCAAAATCTGAATACATGTAAATCGGGTAGCAAGACACAGCATTACTTCAGTACTAATCTTCTAAGTGGATACTGGAATTGCACTATGACTATGGACCAATATAATCTTCACAAGTTGCCCGAATAGCGAACCATCCTTGTTTATTAGCTTCGTGGCTCATCATACTCTACTAATTTCCCTATTCATAATCGAAAATTAACTTTTGGTTAGTACCATTCGTTAATATATAAATTATCATGACTCCACCAGGACACTTCTCATCAGGAGAAATGGCCAAAGAGATCCACCAGCTGAGTGTAAAGAAAATCTCAAGAAAGATCTAGAAACATGCCACATCAATATTGCAAGTGGCTAGAAAATAGTTAAAAAGATAGATTCCTCCTACTTGCCAACATAGACAGGAAGATTTGAAATTGGTAAGGGCCCCCACCTTAACAAAAACTAGCCACTATAGATTTTTTGGAAGAGAAAACCTTCTAAAGCCAGCCTAGCCATGATCACACGGCCAACATTCAACATCCAATCCTACAATCCATGTCATCATCAAACCTAAAAAGTGGCGACAGAAAAAAAAAAAAAAAAAAAAAAAAAAAAAAAAAAAACAAAAAAAAAAAAAAAAAAAAAAAAAAAAAAAAAAAAAAAAAAAATGCTCCCTCCCATAGACAAAATGAATAATGTCACCAATGGGAGAGGGACACGTGTCCGCCCACTTGGTTTGAATTGTAT